>OU015748.1:110707648-110746615 GCA_907169655.1 Acomys percivali
TGTGTGTGTGTGTGTGTGTGTGTGTGTGTGTGTGTGTGTGTGTGTGTAAAATATTGACTGAAAAGTCTTCATAATAGAGAGCCATGTGAATGTACAGATTCAACAACCAAAATCAACCCAAAGAGCTACCTGACTGGAAAAATGACCAAACTGATGAAAACTAAATATAAAAACTGAAAGCTCCGTGCCTGGTGGTTGTAATTGCTATTTGGAAGGCTGGGGCAGAAGGATTGCAAGTGTGAGGCCCGAGTGGGCAATTCAGGAGTGGAGCTAGAACTCCGTGGAAGAGTGCTTGCCTGGCATGCATGAGACCCTGGTTCTAGTGTCTACTGTTTTGTTTGGTGGAAAACAAAACCAGGAAGAAGGCGTAGGAAGGAGGGAGGGGTGTGAGACAGAGTGGCAGGCTAGAAGAGAATTAGGTGACTGCAGATTTCTCATGGGAAATCAGAGAGCCAGAAGAGTGGGCATAACATTTTTAAAATTCTGAAGGAAAAGGATGGATGACCCAGAAATCGTGTTCAACAAAAAGTGGAAAGAGACAGACTGGAGGAAGCTGTAAGTGCTGACTGCAGGCGGCTCTCTGGCAGAAAGCTGAATAGGGTGTTTTGAGAAGGCTAGATACACTGGTGGGAGCCTGGGGCTCTGAGGTGAGGAAGAAGAGGTACAGTGAGTCTGTGGGTAGGGGCGGCAGCCAGTTGAGCATCTAGAGTCTAAAGTGAGCTAACTTTGCAGTGGGAGCTAAAATTACAATGTGGGTGAGTTTTCCTCTATTTATCCTCTGATGATGACTACAGTGTAAGCACAGTGGTGAAGGAGAGTGGTGAAGTCCAAGTTTCTGTCCTCCACTTGAAGCGGTGAATATTAATTCAGCCACCAAACAATAAGTGTGTACCCAAGAATTCTCAGAGCAGGCACTGAAAAAAATTACACTGAAAAGCTAGAGGAATATAACGACAAAAATCATTCAGAGGGTCTAACAGGACATGGAAATTGGGGGGAGGGGGAATACAGAAGCAAAATAGCTGAAACATGAATCGATGAAAAGACAAGCTAGAAGCAAACCCTGCAAACTGCCCCTGAAGTGGGAAATGTCCTGAGAGAAGATTTACAGAGAGAAAGCTAAGAAATAGCCACCTGGTATCATCTGTCAGTTAGCCTCCCCCATTTTCCCCCCTCTTTCCAAGCCTCAACAGTTTATTGAGTAGATGGAGAAAACTTCAAAAAGCGAGCACCAACAACTTTGTTTTTTCCTCCCACAGCTTACATATCCCATCAAAATCATTCAAGCAGCACAAAAATCACAATGCATTTATATTCTATTTATTTATTTATTTATTTATTTATTTATTTATTTATTTATTTATTTATTTATTCATTCATGCATTCACCTTATATCCTGATCATAGCCCCATCCTTTCCTCTCCTCCCATTTCCACCCTCCCTCCCTCCCTCTTCCCCTATCCTGCCTCTCCCCTATTCCACAGAAAAGGGGCGCCCCCTACCAGTCCACCCTAGTACATCAAATTGCATCAGGA
Organism: Acomys percivali; assembly: GCA_907169655.1. Taxonomy (NCBI): domain Eukaryota; kingdom Metazoa; phylum Chordata; class Mammalia; order Rodentia; family Muridae; genus Acomys; species Acomys percivali. The sequence goes on from OU015748.1 coordinate 110,709,184, forward strand.
TTGAGAACATCCTCTTCCTCTATGGCCTGGTAAGGTCAGCCTCACTAGGGGGAAGTGATAAAAAAAAAAAAGCAGGCAACAAAGTCCATGTCAGAGACAGCCCCTGTTCCCCTTACTAGGGGACCCACATGAAGCATCAGTTGCCCATTGGCTACATCTGTTTAGGGGGCCTAGGTCCAGTCCATGCATGGTCCCTGGTTGGTGCTTCAGTTTCCACAAGCCCCTCTGGACCCTGGTTAGTTGGCTCTGTGTTAATTTTCTTGTGGAGCTCCTGTCCCCTCCAGGCCCTTCTATCCTTCCCTCAACTCTTCCACAAAACTCTCTGCACTCGCCCAATGTTTGGCTATGAGCCTGATCATCTGTTTGGATCAGCTTCTTGGTAGAGCTTCTCAGAGGACAGCTATGATAGGTTCCTGTCTGCAAGCATATCAGAATATCATTAATAGTGTCAGGGGTTGGCTTTCTCCCAAGGGGTGGGTCCTTCAGTTGGGCCAGGCATTGGTTAGACATTCCCTCAATCTCTGCTCTATTTTTATGCCTGCATTTCTTATAGGCAGAGTAAATTTTCATTCAAAGTTTTTGTGGGTGAGTTGATGTTCTCCCTCCACTAGGAGCCCTGTCTAGTTAGAGGGTGGCCTCTTCCATCTCCCTGACCCCTGCTACTGGGAGTCTCAGCTAGAGTCACTTCCATATTCTCCCAGGAGCCTACCATGTCATAGGTCTCCAGCTTGTCATAGATATGTCCCTGCCCATGATTTCTCTTCTCTCTGCAAGCCCTCTGTCCTCCAGTCCCCAATGTCCCCAGGTCTGATCATCACTATCGCTTCTCTCAACACTACCTCTACTAGCCTGTACCCACTCTTCAATGGTTTCCACTGTCTATTCTATTTCCCCTCCTTAGTGAGATTTAAACATCTTCCCCTGGGTCTTCCTTGTTAAATACCATGTGTGTCTTTCTGGGTCTGGGTCACCTCACTCAGGATGATATTTTCTAGTTCCATCCACTTGCTTTCAGCTTTCATGATGTCTTTGATTTTAATGGCTGAGTAGTAGTCCATTGTGTAAATGTACCAGTTTTTTTAATCCATTCTTTATTTGAGGGACATGTGGATTGTTTTCAGTTTCTGACTATAATGAATAAGGAAGGATGAACATAGTTGAGCAACTGTCCTTGTGTGGTGGAATATCTTTGGGTATATATGACCAGGAGTGGTGTAGTTGAATCTTGAGGTAGAGCTATTCCCAGTTTTCTGAGAAAATGCTGGATTGATTTCCAAAGTGACTGTAAAAGTTTACATTCCCATCAGTGATAGAGGAGTGTTCTCCTTTCTCCACATCCTTCCCAGCATATACTGTCACATGAGCTTTTGATCTTAGCCATTCTGATAGGTGTAAGACAGAAGTGCAGAGTCATTTTGATTTGCATTTCTTTGATAACTAATGATGTTGAACATTTCTTTAAGTGCTTCTCAGCCATTCATGATTCCTCTATGGATAATTCTCTGTTTAACTCTGTATTCAAGTTTTAAAATTGACTATTTGGTTAGTTGCTGTTTCATTTCCTGAGTTTGTCATATATTTTGGATATTAGCCCTGTGTCTGATGTAGGGTTGATGGAGATCTTTTCCCAATCTGTTGAATGTCCTTTTGTTCTATTGACAGTGTGCTTTGCCTTACAGAAGCTTGTCAGTTTCATGAGGTCCCACTTATTAATTGCTGATCTTAGAGCCTGAGCATTTGGTGTTCTGTTCAGGAAGTTGTCTCTTGTGCCAATGGATCTATTTTAATTTTTTACATGTAGACAACCAATTAGACCAGCACCATTTGTTGAAGATGCTTTCTTTTTCCACTGTATTGTTTTGCCTACTACTTTGTCAAAAACCCAGTGTCCATAGGTGTGTGGGTTTATTTCTGGGTCTTCGCTTTGATTCCATTGATAAACCAGTCTGTTTCTATGCCAATATCACACAGTTTTTATTGCTATTGCTCTGTAATAGAGCTTGAAATTAAGGATGGAGATGCCTCCAGAAGTCCTTTTATTGTATAATATTGTTTTTAGCTATTCTGGGATTTTGTTTTTCCATATGAAGTTTAGAGTTGTTCTTGCAAGATCTATAAGGAATTGTGTACCTATGTTGATGGTAATTGCATTGAATCTGTAGATTGATTTTGGAAAGATGGCCATTTTTACTATGTTAATCCCACCTATCCATGTGCATGGGAGATCTTTCCATTTTCTGATATCTTCTTCAATATCTTTCCTCAGAGATTTGAAATTCTTGTCATATAGCTCTTTTGACTTGCTTAGTTAGAGTTACACCAAAATACTTTATATTACTTGTCACTATTGTGAAAGGTGTTGTTTCCTAATTTCTTTTTCAGCCCATTTGACATTTCTATATAGAAGGACTACTGATTTTTTTAGTCATTTCCTTGACCCAGTGGTCATTAAGTAGAGAATTGTTCAGTTTCCATGAGTGTGTAGGCTTTTTGTCATTTTTGTTGTTGAATCCCAGCTTTGGTGATTGCATAAAATACAATGGGTTAATTCATTTTTCTTGTATTGGTTGAGGCTTGCTTCGTGAGTGACACTATGGTTGATTTTGGAGAAGGTTCTCTGTGGTGCTGAGAAGAAAGTATATTCTTTCTTATTTGGGTGAAAAGTTCTGTATATATCTATTAGGTCCATTTGATTCTTGACATCTGTTATTTTTATTATTTCTCTATTTAGTTTCTGTCTTGATGATCTATCCATTGGTGAGAGTGAGGTGTTGACTTCTCTTACTACTAGTGTGTGTGGATCAATGTGTGAATCAAGCTTTAATAATCGTTCTTTTGCAAATGTGGGTACCATTGTATTTGGAGCATAGATGTTCAGAATTGAGATGTCCTCTAGGTGGATTTCTCTCTTGATGAAAATGATATGTCCTTCTCCATATCTTTTGAGTAATTTTGATTGAAAGTTTATTTTATTATATGTCAGAATGGCTACTCCAGCTTGCTTCTTGGTTCCATTTACTTGGAAAACCTTTTTTCAGCTCTTTACTCTTCAGTAAACTCTATCTTTGTTCCTGAAGTGTGTTTCTTATAGGCAGCAGAATGTTGAGTCCTTTTTATACATTCATTCTCCTAGACTGTGTCCTTTTATTAGAAAGTTGAGTCTATTGATGATGATAGATATTAATGACAAATGATTATTAGTTCCTTTTATTTTGATGTTGGTTGTGATAGTGCATTTGTATCCTTGTTTCTTTTGGTTTTGCTGTAGTGAAGTTATTCATGTTCTGTGGTTTCTTGGGTATAGTTAAGCTCCTTGGATTGGAGTTTTTCTTCGGTATCTTCTGTAGGGCTGGGTTTGTGTATAGATATTGTTTAAATTTTGGTTTTGTCATGGAATCACTTGTTTTCTCCATCAATGGTGGTTGAAAGTTTTGCTAGGTATAGTTGTTTGGGTTGATATCTGTACTCTCTTAGGGTCTACATGACATCTTCCCAGGCCCTTATGGCTTTTTAGAGTCCTTGTTAAGAAGCCATGTGTGATTCTGATTAGTCTGTCTTTATATATTACTTGGCTGTTTTCCTTATAGCTTTTGATATTTTTCTTAGTTCTGTATATTTAGTATTTTAATTATTATGTGGTAGGAGGAATTTCTTTTCTGGTCTAATCTATTTGGTGTTTTTCAAGCTTTTTGTATGTTTAAGGTATCTCTTTCTTTAGGTTGAGGAAATTTTCTTCTATGATTTTGTTGAAAATATTTTCTGGTTCTTGGAGCCAGGAATATTCTCTTTAATCTATTCCTATTATTCTTAGGTTTCATCTTTTCATTGTGTCCTTGATTTCCCGGATGTTTTATGTCAGGAAGCTTTTAGAGTTAATATTTTCCTTGACAAGTGTATCGTTTTCTTCAATTTTATCTCCTCCTCCTCTTCTTCTTCTGTTTCTTTAGAGATTCTCTCCTCCATCTCTTGTATTCTGTTGATGACACTTATCTCTGTAGTTCCTGTTCTCTTCCCTAAGTTTTCCATCTCCAGGATTTCCTCAGTTTGTGTTTTATTTATTGATTATATTTCCATCTTTATGTCTTGAACCATTTTATTCATTTCTTCATATGTTTGATTGTATTTTCTGTATTTCTTTAAGTGATTTATTCATTTCCTCTTTAAAGGCATCTATTGTTTAATTGCATTTTCCTGTATTTCTTTGAGGGATTTATTTGTTTACTCTTTAAAGGCCTCTATCATAAGGATAAATTGATTTAAGGTTGTGTGTGTGTGTTACAGCTGTGTTAGGATATCCAGAGCTTGTTGTATTAGGATAGTTGTGTTCTGGTGGTGGAATAATGCCCTGGTTTTTGTTCTTGTGTTCTTATGCTGACCTTTAGCCATTGATCCTGACATTGGCTGGTTATTCCTGCAGCTCCTGGCTTCTTAGGCATGCAGGAGAAGCCCTGAGTTGTGGACTGGGTGCTGGATCTCCATAAATAGCCTGAAGTTTTTCTCTGGTGGTTGGGTCCCATTTGGACTTTTAGGCAGGGGATTGGGGCTTTGGTGTCTAACCTGTGTGATGCTGAGGTCCAGCTGTCTACTCAAGATAGCTAATAGAACCATGAACCCAGCTGCCAGACACTCCAGGTTCCAGCTTCAGACGTCCTGGCTATTTCTGCCATTCCAAGGACAACCATGAGTTCATGAGTGTGACATTCTTGTCATGTCCAGGCATCACTGTTCTGCTCTGGTACTTAGAATGTTTGAGTCTTTCAATCTTTCTGTCTATCCATCACAATAGTCCCTGAGTTCTCTCTCTCTCTCTCTCTCTCTCTCTCTCTCTCTCTCTCTCTCTCTCTCTCTCTCTCTCTCCCTCCCTCCCTCTTCTTCTTCCCTTCCTCCAGTGTGTGTGTGTGTGTGTGTGTGTGTGTGTGTGTGTGTACATATGATATAGCTGTTCTATTTGTGACTGAAATCCACTGACATTCTCTGTACTTTGACTCTTTGTGAATTTTCACATTATTCATTGCCTACTGCACAAAGAAGCTTCCCTGGTAAGGACTGAGCACTGCACTAAGATATGGGTGCTTAGTCTAGGTATTTTTTTTCTCAGAGAATTGGGGATGGTTCCCTTCACAATTCCTTGAGAGTTAAGCTAAGAAAAACAATATAAGAACAGACCACCGAAAGTCAATGACATTCATGATTAGAGGTACAAAAACAAGTCCCCAGACTGAGTCTAAATAGGAAATATTTGCTGAACATCTAAAGTCAAGGCAACCTATTATAGTAAAAAGAAAAAGAGAGAGCAAGGAAATGAAAAGGATCAAGCAAGTATTGTAGAAAAATATTTTATGAAATTCAGTCTAATCCATGATCCAAGATGTCAGTAAGCTAAGAACAGTCAGTGCATCCTTCACCTGGTAGAGAGAATCATCTAGAAACCTTAAGCTAACACCATAAACAAAGGTGAAGATCCTAATACATCCTTCCTACAGCCAGGAAGAAAATGCAGATGAGCATTTCTACCTCTTTACAGCACCAGACATGGAGTTCCAGTGTGGGCATTGAAACAGAAAGGATACCCAAACTGGTAAAACTGAAAAAGGGGGGGGGACAGTACCTAGTAACAGATGGTTGATATCCCTCGAAAATAGAACAAAATATAGCATATACAATGTATAACATATACCATACATGGACTATAACAACACTTAACTCTATTATTCACTAGGAAAGAAGAAATGTAATTATAGTGGTTACATGTATACAATGTGATTATATGCACAGGAAACCCAAGGGACATGAAGAAGCATTGCCCAAATAAGTCAGCTCAGGCCTTAGCTGGCCCAGAATATAAAGCCACCAGCAAATATCTATCCTATTTCTACACACTGAGAGTGAACAGGCAGAGCCCCAAATTATTATAAACATCAATAACATTCCACTTGAAGCAAAATAGTTGTCTTTAAATACAACATATATGAACAGAATAGTATCTGAGACAAAAATATAGAAGCAGAAATGAACAAAGACACAGGGAAATGGAGAGATACACCATGCTCCCTACTGGGAAGATTCCATACAGCTAAAATGCCAATTCCTTCCTGATAGTCCTATAGATTTAATGCAATTATAACAACAACAACAATAACAACAACAACAACAACAACAACAAAAGAGTCCAAGCTGGCAGTCAACACAGAGGCCGTGGTTGGTCAGGGTACAGAGAATGAGAGACTATGGAATGCCTAATGCTAAATGCGACATCTCTATCATACTCTACCCCAAGGCTCAGGATTTGCATCAAAGAGGTGAAACCACAGTGGCAGGAGCCAGAGATAGTGCATGATTACAAGGAAACAGTGTTTTCCAAACACAACAGGGCAGGTGCATATGTGAATTTACATTGGTTGTGCTGACATGTTCAAAACCTGGGCAAGCACAAGCGAACAAAAATCCCAGCTTAGAGAAAGGAGCTGGAAACTAAGCCCCACCTCTAAGTGAGGAGCTGTTGGCAATTGGTAGCTTCTGGAAGAGTCAGCTTTCCTCAAGAGTTTGGCTGCATACTCACTGGAAAACCACACATCTAAGAGTATATGGGCATCACAAATTGGACTCTGTAGGTTGAAGGAAAAAGAAGAAATGAAATTGATTGGATAGGAAAGAAGTTGGGGAAAGGTGATCAAAACACATTGTGTAAAAATTTCAAAAAAAAAAAAAAACTAATGGGATGGAGGGAAGAATGGGAGGATACAAGGGATGGGATAACTATTGAGATGTAACAAGAATAAATTAATAAAAAATATTTTTAAAAATGAGAAAAAATAAAAATGGAAAAATAAGGGGAGTAGAATAAATGAAACAACTTTTCAAGACATGAGAACCTTCGGATCCAGCCTTGATATTGACTTCAAAGCCATGGTCATGGAGACAGTGGCATGCATGGTAGAGATGAAAGTCTGGCTCAAAGGAATAGAATAGAAGTTTCAGAGCCCTCCTTCCCCATTATGTTGAATCCACTCAATGTTGCTGTGTTAAAAGGGGCTCTCTTTTTCGACAAGTGGTGTGCGAATAATTGGTCACTCATCTATAAAAGAATCAGGCTTTAAACCTTATGCTTCATACACAGTCAAAGTCAGGGAGGGTCACAGAACCAATGGCTAAAGCTAGGCTGTGAACTATTTTAGAGAAGAAAATTTAGGAGTAAATAAGGTGGCCTGACAGGCAAAGAATTCCAAGAGTATGGTGACCCAGAGAAGAAATGAGAGAAACCCTCTTAAATTAATAGCTCTGTCCCTGGGGAGGACCCCGTGAAGCGAGTAAACATACAGGTGTGCATCATATCTGATAAAGATGTCTGTCCACAATATTCAAACTCTCAGTCACTAACCAACCACTGGAGACAAACAACTCTGTGGGTAAAACAAGCCTAACCACGGAACAGACACCATGTTAAGTAAAGTGTGTAGGTGATAAATAAACAGAGAAAAAGGACTCTTAATATTATTAGCCATTAGAAAATACAAATAAAAAAAGGCTACATGATGCCTCTGTGCACCTGTTACTGATGCTAAAACAAACCAAGCATGCATAAGTGCTAGTGAGGAGGTGGTGCAGGCCAAACACACATGCAAGGTGGAGTGGATTTCAAGACAGATGTGTTAATGTTAGCACAATTCTCTGAAGCCTGTTCCTGGGGTTCACTGTGGGCACAGAGGGACAGCTGCAGCTATGTGACAATAATCTCTAAGGGTAGGGGTAAGCCCAAGACACCTCAGCTGGTGAGAGGACAAACTATAGCATTTCCATGTGATGGCAAATGATTTGCCAGGATGATGAATAAATATCGATTGACACTTGCAACACAGGGGAGTTTCCCTAAGTTTCTCTGCCAATGACATCTCTGGAAAGACTGAACCATGACTCCAAAGCAGAGACCAGTGGTTGTTAGTGGCAAGGCTTGGGGAGATGAGAACCACAAAGGAGCAGCTTTTGGGAGGATTTGGGGTGTCTAGGTTGTTCTCAGTCTTGTAGATATGCCAATCAACTTATTGCACGTTAATTTTTAAAAGATAAACCTTAGAATATATAGAAGGAGGTGTATGTTATGCCTGTCAGCGTGCCTGTTATCTCTTGCTTTTATTCCTGGTGGGTGTCCAGAAGACTCTACTGTCTTGGGAGAGATAAATATGAGTACACAGACACAGCACACCAAGTGTGGATGCCCAGGCAGCACCCTGTCTGTGGTCACCTGAAGGGTTCCCTAAGGCTTACACCCCTTACACACCAGCTTCTGAAGGGTCCTAATCAGTATACCAGGCCATTTTTTTCCTGTTTCTTGGCTCCAGAGGGGCCCTGCTCAGCCACCACATGCACAGGGTCTGTCTCTAATCCCGAGAGTATCCACATGACAAAGTCATAGCCTGTCACCCCGACACCAGGTCTCAGTCTGGACCACTTGCACATCCCCTTCCCCATGCCTTATCCTTTCAGCCTCCTCAACACCCTAATGGGATGTCCTGTGGTGAGGGTGAGTTTTGTGCTCCACACACCACATCCTTGGGACCCAGACAAAAAGACAGATGGGGGGGGAAGAGTTGTGCACAGCTCTGCAGGTGTGGCAGGACCCTCATGTCTAGGAAGAGGTCTTTGAGTAGGAGCCAGTGTTCTTCCCAGGCTTATGGGCTCTTGGGAGTACACAGGGGCTGAAGGGCATGGTATACAGGGCGCTGTCCAGCTCTGCTCTGGGCTGGAGTTGTTTCCAAAGATGGGGCTGTCAGAGGATGGGCTCCCAAGGTGACCCTGGAGGCTGCATGGTAAAGTAGGGTTTATGTAGAACCATCAAGGTAGGGTCAAGGCCCAGCACTGTGGGGAGGGAGAAGTAAAGATAACCATGTGTCTGTAATGGATGATAAAGAGCATAGCCGGAGATTGGGTTTGTATGTGGGAAGGGTTGGGAAATCACTATGAGGAAACATCAAGATAGTGGGACTCAGCCTATACCGATCTTAAATAATTTATACTGAACATTATCCAGAGACACACACACTCCTTGGGGGCAGTAGAGGATGAGGACGCCTTAGATATGAATCCTGAAGGTGGTGGGTTTTGAGGTACTGGCTCACTTAGGTCTTCACTGAGACTGGTCTTTTCAGGGGGTGCACAGAGGGGCACTGCACAGAGGAAGATTAGGACTCCTGTAATTTTGTCAAGAAGAAAAATCTTTGTGGGAGAAGCCAGGTGGTGCCTCCCCCTCCCCACACCCCGACCCTGATAATGAAGTGTCTTTGTGCATCCTTGTTTCTCTTTTCCAAGTGGGAGTTGGAGAGTGGGTCAGCATGTGGCAGTGTTTGCACTGAATCCTGTCTCCGCTGCCCATGAGTCTGTAGCGAGTTACTCAGGGGGCCTACGGGACTGGTCCGTGCATGCTGATGCTGGCTCATGCCAATTACAGGCTGAGTGATAGAGCAGCCTTGTGTCATCTTGCTGGTGCATGGCAACAGCAGGTGAATGCTATAGTTTATGATTTTCAATTATAAATCAAATAGGCTGAGTTCTCGCTTCTCTTAATAAAGGCTGTAAAAGCACTGAAGTGTGGACGGCTTCTGCGGTGGGGCGGGGGTGTGGGGTGGAGGAGAAGAAGTAGGTTGAGTCTAGCTTTGGAAGGAATATATCTGAGTGAGTGTGCAGGGGAGATAGACATAGAGGGTCTGCTTGAGGACCTTGCAAGGGGTGGACCCTGCACCCAGCACCCAGCCTTGCCTCACATCTCTCTGTTAGGTTTAGTGCTAGCTCTCTAGCCTGAGCTCATTTCAGCAGGGGCCAGGGTGGTTATGTTGGACTTATGGGCACACATCCCTGAGAACTACAGGATGGTGTGAGCCTTTGCATGTGTACCAATTCAGCACCGTACTCAAGATGGTGGGTAATTAGATGAGAGCAAAGCCAGGTCTCTGCATCCTCAAATGCTGATGGTTTCCTCAGAGAATCTGACTTTATTTTAGCTGTCCACGGAATTGTGGGGGATGCACTTATATGTCTCTGTTGTGTGAGATGTCCCTCACAGGCTTATATGTTTCAATATTTTGTTGAAGCTACTAACACTATTTGGGGAGGTTGTGGAAACTTAAAGATGTGGAGACTTCCAGGAGGAAGCGAGTAATTGGGATGGATTTTGAGGTGCCTAGTCCCACTTCCTGCTCTCTGTCAGATTCCTGACTGCAGATGCAATGTGACTGGTCAGCCTCTGGCTCCTGCCAAACAGCTTCCCAAGAAAGTTCTGTTTAAAGTAAAAAAGAGCCACACTGTGAGGCAGCTGTCATTATGTGCTGGTGAAGGTGGAGGCTTCACTAGGTGAGGAGACTAGGAGGGTCCTCCCTAGGAGTGGGGTTCAGGTGTTCAGGAGGGTTCTCCTTATAGCAGTCCTGATGGGGCTGCCTTTTCCTGCTTTTCTGCCATCATCCTCCCTATGAGGTAGAAGTTGGAGCCTTGATCTTGGACATCTCAGCCTTTGGGACAGTGAGAAGTCAATGTGCTTCATGCATTCATTATTCAATCTGTGGTGCTCGGTAACAGCAACTCAGCAGAGCAGAGACAGGCCCCATCAGCAAGAACTTGAGTGACAGTGACTAAGAGAGCCATTCTGTAAGCATGCAGAGGGAGTTTTTGTAGTAATAGGCCTAAGACCTAGGAATGTCCAGGTCCTGTGAAGGGCTCTGCATGAGGAAAACTGAGGGAGTTTATGGTATGATCTCTAGGCAGGCATCTCTGACAGACAGAGCAGGTAGTCCCCTATCCTCACATTCAGCATGGCTGGGAACAGTATACAGAGGGAAGACCCAGCCAGTCCTTTGCAGTTCACTAGGTGGGCTCCCATTTGAGCCAGGATGCACAAGAGTGCACAGAGATACCTGACCTAGAAATTATGGTGGCTGGGGACTGTTGGGGGTTGATTGTGTCTCCTCAAACTTCTTGTTGAGTACCTAAGCCCAAGTATTGCAAACTGACCCTGTTTGGAAATAGAGCCACTGTGATGCCATGAGTTCCGGTGACTCATCCAGTTGGATTAGTGCCATCATGAGAAGAAGAGACTTGGGGGCCAGAGAGGTGGCTCAATGGCTAAGAGCACTTGCTCTTCCAGAGTACCAGAGTTTGGCTCCCAGCACCCATATCAGGTAGGTCACAAACACCTGCAACTCCAGTTTCAAGGGATCTGACTCCCTCCCCTGGACTCCACAGGCACTTCTATTCATGTGAACATACCCACACACAGATGGGCACACATACACATAATTTTTTAAAGGTAGGACTTGGACCCTAGTACATGGAGGAGATGGTGTGTACAGGTGGAATAGAGGTTAAGGCTACATCTGTAAACCAGAGGATGCTAAAGTCAGGGGGAAAACCAACAGGATCTAGAGGGATAATGAGGAACCACAATCTCTTCCTGGGACTCATAGCATGCAAGCCCCAAGGATACCTTCCTCTTCAACCTCAGCCTCCACAGTTGTCTGGAAAATGGCTTATTCTAGCCACTGGGTTTATGTTGTTTTGAGAGGGTGATCCTAACCAGCAAATTATTTGCCTATGTGTTGAAGTCCCACCCACAGGTCTTACCCAAGGAAAAAGTCCCCATAGGACACTGTCATAGATGACTCCATGTAGGTGTTAGCACTGACCTATCCCATCAATCAACAGATTTCTAGGGAAGAAAAAGGATAGAAAAGAAAGATGCCTTAGTTGCTTTTCTATTGCTGTGATAACTTACAGGAGAAAGGGTTCCCTTTGGTTCATAGTTCTAGGGTTCAGTCCATCATGGTATGGAAGGCAAGGCAGCAGGAGATTGAAGCAGTGGATCTGTGTTGAGTCTGCAGTCTGGAGAGTCAAGGACGCTTCTGATTTCTTTTTCATGTTGAAGAGTTTTTGATTTAAGAAGAATCTTGTAGATTTTTCATATACGGTTCATTACCAGAGATGGTGAGATACTAATTAAATGAAGTCTCTGTGAGTTCAGTGAGGAGATTGGAGTGGCTGACTGGACTCTTGACCTTGACTCTGACTCCAGTGAATGGATCTGGGCTTGGACTGGACACAGGCTTAACTCATAAGAGTTTACTCTGCTCAAGAGCCTACACCTGTGTGTTGGGCCTTGGGGCTCAGCGATGCCTTTAGGATGAGGGCCGCTCTTCTTATTGGTCCACCAACACTGGGATATCAGTAAGCCTTTGGCTAAGAGGCTCATGGCATCTGAAATGGCTTAAGAAGAAAACTACCAAATCTGTGACAGAAAGATGTCATGGCGACCCTCCCTAGAACTGCCCATTCTTCAAGTCCCATCCAGAAGCCTCATATTTTCTCTCATTGGCTTAGTCAAACCATCTGTCCAAAGCAAATGGACCTTTCCTACTGTGTACATCCATGCCTTAAGAGTTTCTGTTTGTTTGTTTGTCGAAGATGAAGGAAGAGGTGGAAGTGGCCAAATCCCTATCTCTACCACAGAGGGAGAAAGGAATGCCAGAGATCTGAGTTTAACTCCAGATGGAGAATGTTGGCAAAGGGGAAGATTTGACAGGGATGGCAGCAAGCCTCAGAGATCACTATAAAGAATGAATTGTCGGAGAGGCTGTAGGGTGGACAGGGAGATGCCAGCAGCTGCAAGCAATAGCCAGAATGGGAACAGACCCATTCACTTCCCAGCTCATTAGCATGATAAATCATCACAGCCAATCATAAATGACCCTAGCAAGGCATTAGTCACTAATAATACTAATTAGTACCATGAATTAGGTGCATTCAGCCACACAACGAGTGAATACTAATTTAGTACCTACTATGAACCAGACAGTGTTTGCATTTTGGAGGCATGATACAAAGCAGACAGCACCACTCCCTGGTGTTCTAAGGGAGCCTGGTTCAAGAGACTTCGCAATGTAGACCTGTATAGACTCTGACTCCTTTCCCTGCCTTAGGTGACCTTCTTTGTAGACTTAGTTGAATTTCTAAAGCATAAAGTAAACAAGAATCTATTAGCAGAGGTGGGCACTGCCCAGGCTACTTTTGCAAACTCATGCCACAGATCTAGAAGATAACAAGATGGTTTTAGAAAAATGGAATGTAAATGCTCTCTTAACTACTGTTAGTGAGGAGGGAAAAAAAGAAAAAGAAAAAGAAATCTGTCAGTCATGGATTGTTGAATAAACTCAGACCATGGCATGCAGCCAGATCAGTCCTCAGGGGAAAACACACAACTGAAAATTATGCTCTGAAGATGACTTTAGAATGATGACAATTATATCTGTTAGCCATGGTTGCGTAACAAACCCGAGGCTTAATGGTCTTAAAAGCTATGGTTTTGAGGTCTGTGAATGGCTGGGTCATGTCTCTGACCTGGATTGGTCTGACTGGTCCCACCAGCTTGCTTGTGCCTTTCAAAAGTAGGCTATATTGAGGAATAATATATCATGCAGAACCCTCATGCATCCTAGAGGCAAGGAGTTGATTGTATTGATGATGTTTGGCTCTTGTCTCCAGTGAGATTTGCCTTCCCATCTTCTCATGATTGTGGTCCTCTCACTTCTTTGATGCGCAGAACTCCTTTAAGTCTCTTCTCTCATGCCAGGTTAGCATCCACTGGTCCTTCAGTTAGTGCCTTTCATGAAAGCTCTTTATTCTCCAGGATGACCTGGCTGGACATGGTGACCTAAGTTCGCTGTTACTTTCTTTCAGACCTTGCGACACACAGTTATGGGGTGGGAGGATGTAACTCATCAGGAGCATGGCAGTGTGCCTAGGGTCCTGGGCTTAACCCACAGCACTGTATAGCAATATGAAACCACTTAAAACGTTTCCGTTTTTTTGGGTGCCATTAAATTGATGCAAATTGTGTGACTATTGATCTTACGCAGTTTATTAGACATCTGGGATTTCGAGAGACTCTTTGGTTTATTTTTTGACCACATAGGTTATGTGGTTAAAGTTGTTTTTAAGTGATGTCAAAAAGAATAGTTTAAGTCGAAAGGCCCAAGAAGTTGACTGACTCTTTATATGTATTTATGGGTGCTCTTTGGGAAAAGGCTGGGTCCTATACCTGCAGGCTCATGACCTTTCCATGGTTTGGGGGTTTCCTTGGTTACTTTGTTGTGCAGGAATCCTGTGCCTTCAGCCTGTGTGTTGGTTATTTCATCTATTCTGATTAGTCAGATGTGGTCCTTTACTAGTATCTGACAGGACTTCTATGCTCTGTATGTTCTTTGTTTTTCCTATATTACAGCCTGAAGCCTTGTGTCAGAGCCCTGGGATTCCTCCTTCTGCTTGGTCTAGCCTATCACCGAGATTTCGCTGAGGCTGTTGTTAACTCACTAGGCTTCTGTTAGGCTCCTTTGAGGGGGCTCTGGCTCTGTTGCATTGCTTGCTCATGTCTGAAAGCATCTTCCTGTGCTCAGTCAGCAGTTCGTTTGTGTCCTTAGTGGGGGTCGTGAACATTTTTAACACCACTCATTGAATTGCTTGCCTAGAGTCTCATCCATGCCAGTGCCTTTGGAACTCGCCTCTCACTGTTTTGAACTCTTGGAGGAGTTATTACATTCATTTTTTTCTTCTCATACTTTTGTTATGAGGTTTGTGCATCGAGGTTTGTGTATCTGATGGGTGGACACCACTTCCACGTGCATATAAGGGCTCTCACAAGGAAGAGGCTCCCTAAGATGATGTTCCTTGTATATTAGTCACTGCACACTGTAGGATTTAAATCCCCAATGGACTTAGCAGATTCCCTTTGGCTGTGGTTGGTGGAATTCTATGCCTGTATGTGTCAAAGCCTGGATAACCCATACCCTCTGTAGGTTTCTCTTGAATGGGGTCCTATAGTGGCTCAAGCAGATGCATTGCAGAAGCTGGGGTGTGTTGTATCCCTCTGTGGGTATCTGATATTATTATTATTATTTTAAATGTGCTGTTTGCATGTGTATGGGGTAGGCTGAGATCCCTCACAAAGCAACGTCTGTGACAATAGCTATGTTTTCTGCTGCCGCAGTAGGGGTCAGTGTCCAAAGGCAGGACGTAGCCTAACTATGACTGTGTTGATCTGGACCTTTGCTTTATGTCTTGTTAAACTGGAGTGTCTGCCATGGTTCAGGCAGGCCATGCTGAGGCTGTCATAGAGCTTGATTCCCAGGACATGGCTACCTTTCAGAGTACCCACCCGTTATACTAGCCATGATGTTTTTTTTCTAGCTCTGTTGAAGGACAGACAGCAGAACGTGTGCTGGGAAACAAAGTATAAAAGAAGCAGACGTAGATGACAGCAAAGTTGCTTGACACCAGCAACAGTCACAGCACCAGCCATAGAAGAGTAGAAAGGGACAAAAAAGTATTCTAGAAAAAGCCAAACAGCTTTAAATGAATATGAGCAAAACCATTTCAAGAAGGGAGAAAAAAAGAGAGTTGAGCAGACAGGAACAAGTCGCGTTTAAAGCACAATGCAAACTAACGTTAGTTAGAGGTAAAATAATAAAATAAAAATAATGAAGGTATACTTGGGGAAGAGAAAGAGGGAACCCAACATTCCTCCTGCTCAAGTGTTTGGGTTGGAGGTAGTTCTCCAGAGGTATCATGGGTCTGTGGCCTGCTGCCCAGCTCAGTGTCTGGGCCCCAGCAAACCCTTTCCACTATTGAACCCAGTGTTTTGTGGACCAGTTGCTTTTGATCAGCCTGATGGATTCCAGTCTGTTAGGATGTGCCCTGTAAGTGTCTAGCTCTATGTGTTTAAACAAAACTACATAGACCGAACCCACAGCTATAGAACGTCACCAAGACGTGGACCACCCTGTTGTTCTCAAACACTTCCTTAATCTCCTCTCTAGTCCATTACACTCCCTTCCCCTTGCCCGATAGCCACCTGTTGATCTGCCTCCATCTCATTAGTTCTGTCTTTGCCAGGCTGCCTCCTGAACAAGATCACACAGGGCGGAGCTCTGTAAACCTGGCTTCTCAAGTGCTTGCGTGGAAATGACTAATCTGTTCAGACTTGTTTACCTTTGCCAGCGCGTGATGAGCATTCGGGTTGCTTACAGTGTGGCTGAGGGTGTCAATGAAGCTGTTGTAAGCACTCATGTGCAGGTGTTTGTGGGGCCATATGGTTCCACTACGCACAGGGATAAACACCTAGGAGTGGGGCATTTGTATTGTTTGTTAATTGTGTTTGAAGTTTCACAGTGAATCATTAAACTCAGTCCCGAAGTGGCTGTGTCACGGTGCATTGCCACCAGCCGTGCTCAAGGGTTCTGGATGGTTCACATGCTTGTCTGATATTTATCAGTGTTAAAAAAAAGATATCCACCTACTGAAATCATGGTGTGGCTGCATCTCATTTCTAACTTACATTTCTATGAGAACAGATGAGGTAATAGCAGCCATCATTTTGTGCTTCTTACACACACACACACAGACAGACAGACACACACACACACACAGACAGAGAGAGACAGAGACAGAAAGAGAGATAGAGACAGAGAGACAGAGAGACAGAGAGATGGGGAAGGATAGAGAGAGATCTGTTTCTAATTTTAATTTAATTAATTACATTTGTTGTTTTTAGTGTGTGTGTGCATGAATGCATGCCACATAGGTGCCGGAGGAGGCCAGAAGAGTGTGTCAGATCCTCTGGAGCTGAAGTTACAGGTGGTTGTCATCCACTCCATCTGGGTGCTGAGAACTAAACCTATGTCAAAGCAGCAAACACTCTTGATCACATGTCCCCTTACTTGACATCATTTTTGACAAGACCCCATTGCACAGCTGTTGAAGTGGTCCATGTTATAAGACAGACCATGTAAATGTTTTGAGGGTGTAGATCTCCTGGAAGACTTACCACAGGTTAGTGGTGACATCTTAAATAGCACTATGCCTTAGAAAACAACTTGGGGGACATTCTTACATAGGTAAATGTGTAAATACAGTGCATTCTGGAAACCCTGTTGGCAGACATTCACCCAACAGACCCAAAGGGTGTGGTCACATGGAGAACTGTGTGTCTGTGGCAGCTCTATGCAAATTTACCCAAAATTTGAAATAGTTAAAATATTCCAGTGAGTCAATAAATCTCAGAGCATCTGGATAAATGGAATCTTTTATAATGATATGTTCAAAACATTTGTTCTTTCATCATTTCATACATGTTATACAATGTACACAATCATGTATGTCTCATAAATCCCCTCCTACTCTACTCCTACATCCCCTTCAACTATTGTCCAATTTCATCCCTCCATTCTCCCCTCCCTCTCTTCCTCCTTCCTTCCCTCTTTCCTTCCCTTCTCCTTCTTCCTCTTCCTCCTCCTCCTCTTCTTCCTCTACTTCCTCCTCCTCCTTCTCCTCAGCTAAGTTCATACATACATTAGTGCAGAGCTGTGAGCTGAAACACAGTCAACTTACCAGTAGCCATATCTCCAAGGAAGACTCACAAAGACTCAAGAGCTCCTTGAATTATCTTTGCCTCAGAGTCCTGCTTCCTCTACTATCTCATATGTTCAGAAACAATGCTTGTATGGAGTGGATGTGAGGAGGAGGCACATGTATGTTCCATGTTTAATGTCTAATGTCCAGTAATGATGAACAGGCATCAGGTGAGTGTTAAGAATTAAAAACGGAAGCATACTAAGAAGAAACCCAGTCACTGTTTGGTCAGGAATGATCCTGAAATAACCCTAATTAACATGATGAATACATGAAAATAGTGAGGCAGTGCTAGCAAAGAAACATGGGTATGCATTTTAAAAACTGAGAACAGCAAGAACATTTAAAATGACCCAAAAGGTATTTTATCATCAAGCTGAAAGTAGCTCAAAAGAAAATTAATGAAGTGGAAGACTGGTAATAGTAAAATATGCAATATATTGAGAAAATAAGAAAAAATACAGACTATAATATATATCTTAGCCAGAGTAGAAGGAATGACAGACATGACATTGTTGTCCCCGAGGCAGAAGTAAAAGAGAACAGGGCAGATGCAGACGTTGGAAACATTCCAGACTTGGCACAAACATTCATGGATAGCTCATAAAGTGCAGGACGTCTCGGGTAGAGTAGATACAAAAGAAAAATTTAAACTATGCCAAGGGCCATGCTGGCAAAGCTGCTGACTAAGGTGATATGTTTCCCAGCTCGTTAAATGTGGCCTGCATCATCTTGCAAGTCACAGTGGTAGAAGACAGTCTCTTTCCCAGGCCTAAACATAAGCCCACTGAACAGACTATCAGCAAAAGGTGGAAATAACACATGTTGCCCTGAAGCTGCTCTTCCCAGAGTGCTATGTGGACCTAACACCATTCCATGGACTTTTCATGTCGCTCTGACCAACTTTGATAAGCAACTTAAGGGAGAAGAGGGGGTCTAACTTTTGGCTCACAGTTTAAGGGGTCACGGCCCATCGTGGCTGGGGAGGCATGGCGACAGGAGTATGAGGCCTCTGGTCACATTGCATCCACAGCCAGGAAGCAGAGGATGAGACTCAATCCACCATCTTCTTTTTTTTTTTTTCCTCCTTTCGTTTAGTCTGGGATCCTGGTTGTCTGGCCTACTTTTGTGTCAGCTTGACACAAGCTAGAGTCATCTGAAAGAAAAGCAACCTCAACTGAGAAAGTGCCTCTGCAAGATCCAGCTGTAAGACATTTTCTCACTTAGAGACTGGTAAGGGAGGGCCCAGCCCATTGTGGGTGGGGCCATCCCTGGGCTGGTGGTTGTGGCTTCTATAAGGATGTAGGCTGAGCAAAGCATGGGAGCAATTCAAGAATCAACACTCCTCCATGGCCTCTGCATCAGCTCCTGGCTCCAGGTTCCTGCCCTGTACGAGTTCCTGTCCTGACCTCCTTTGATGATGAACTGTGATGAGGAAGTGTAAGTCAAATAAACCCTTTCCTCCCCAAGTTGCTTTGGTCATGATGTTCCATCACAGCAACAGCAGCCCTAACTAAGACATTAGCCTATGCAGTGGCGCTGCCCACGTCCATGGTGGATCTTCTCTTCTCAGTAAACCTCTTAGGAAACAGCCTCATATATACACACCTGTGCCCCCTAGGTGATTCTAAATCCTGTCACACTGTCAGTGACATCAAAACCTGAATAAGAGAGGATCTGGGTTTGAATTTCAGCACCACCCCCTGTACTGGCTTATTTGTAAAATCTATTTTTATTTGGAGGTTCTTTAAATCTCTTTCTCTCTTCTCCACCCTGATCCCTTCCAACACCCCAACACCAGGTGGGAGAGAAAAAAGGTTAGAATGGACAAAGAGTGTGGTTCTCTTTGGCTGCTTCCTGCTGTTTAGTGTTGTCGAGTTCCTTGGAGCAAGTCTAATTCTCATTTCAGGACATCTCCAACTTCTTCCAGTTAAACTGTATCACCAGCAACCAGGAGCAGCAAGGGGGAAGGACCGGCAGCCTTCTTCTTTCTTGGAGCTCCCAGTCCCTCTCTGGGTCTGGCCTTTATCCCCACTGACAAAGACCCCACCCTCTCACTAGGTAATTTACTGTTGACAAACATCACATGCCCTCTCAGGAGGCCGTTATCAGCTGTGGACAAACTGGAGCAGCCCCCATATCCCACACAGGGGATTACAACAAAAACACGTTTAGACATAAAACAAAACTTTCACAACCCCTCCATGGTGGGGCACAACCATCTATAACTCCACAGTCAGGAAGCACCCTCTTCTGGCCTCCGTGTTCACCAGGCACACATGTGTGGTGTACGCAGACATGCCTGTGGAAAAGACAGTCATACAGGTGAAAGTAAATACATCTTAAAAGTACCCACAAAGGAAAGCTGAACGTGATACGATGCTGTAAACAGAGCAGAAATATTTGGCAAAATTTCAACCCAAAAGCAACGCAAAGTTTTCAGAACCTGGAGTTTACTGATTTCATTTAAGTGTCATTTTTATTAGCATACAAATATTTATGTTTCATCGCAGCATAATTTGTTTTAGCTGGCTGGGGAGTGGGCCCTGAAACCTTCACCCCTTGCTGAACTATTGGAGCATGATGGTTGCTGGGGGAGAGACAGTTGCCTATTTTTCAGGATTATGGCCACTAGTAGCTTCTCATATCTCAGCGGATGGCCCCACACCCATGTGCACATGGGTGGCATAAACCAGACTCAGTGGGTTAAAATAAATATACAAAGGAATAAATAAATAATGATAAAAGAAGGTCCTGAAGGTTGGAGGGAGATGGGATGGGGTAGCCTGAGGGGAGCTGAAGGGGACAGTGAGGGGTAGATGTGATCAAGATACATTCCATACACATATTAAATCTTCAAAGAAAATAAATATTTAGTTTTTGTTCCATTTCTCTTCTCTCCTTCTTCTTCCCCAGCCTACCTTTCTCCTTTGTGTCCTCTCCCATGCCCCATAACCTCTTTTCTGCTTTCATGTTGCACGAATCCTTTTGACATTCCCTATTTCTTAACATCTCTTGTTGTGCTCTCTTGGTCTCCTGCATACTCACACACCCTTTTATGTAGAAAGCAAACTAGTTTTTTGGTTTGTAAGAGGGTATGTACAGAAGCAACCTACAGAAAATACTGTGCTTACGGCTAGGATATATATATATATAAAAGTCCCTCTGTGACCTTAAAGACACACACATGCTCATTATTAGCATTTCCACTCAATATTTTACTTGAAATTTCAACCAGAAAGAAGCAAGCAAGAAAGACTGGTTAAAATAATTGGAAAGCATGAAATAAAACTGTCATTATTTGAACACAAATGATTTGTGCATAAAGAATCCAGAAGGAAATCCAAATAAACCCAAGAATTAACAAGCGAATTTGGCAAGGGTTTTGGAAGCGAGTCAACAAGCAAACATCAATCCCATTTCGCTGGGACTCTCTCAGTGTCTGGAAATACAGATAGCATTACCATCTCCTTCGTTGTAACTGAGGATCGGTGACCCACAGTGACCTCAAGCTAAATCACATGCCTAAGCTGCACAAAAATGAGAAAATAAAAATGAGAACATCACTTAAAATAACATTTGGGAGACATCTGACACTCCAAAGAAGCTTGGAGCTCTGCACATGGAGAAAGACTAAGCATGGCTGGGAGAGACTGAGGAAGAGCACCATGTTCACAGCATCTTAGAATAGCTGGCTTGGGGTACCTGCCTCATCTCTCTCCAGTAGCACCCACACTGTTGCTAGAAGTTGGCCTTGCTGGTGAGATTTACACCACAGGCATTGGCAAATGCTTAAAGACAGACTCTCTGGGTAGCTTAATCATCATTCACCAGCAGAGAAGTAGCTTTGTGACCATCAAGGGTAAAGAAAACTCAACATCTATTTGCGTACTTCTACCTCATGCGAACTATACAACTTTCAGTAAATGTATAAATAGTTTTAAAAAAAATCTACATGGAAATTTGGGGTTGGGGATATGGCTTAGTCAGTCAAAGTGTTTCCAGACTAAGAGGATGATTTGAGTTCAGATCCAGGCACCCAAGTTGCAGTGTATGCCTGTAACCCCAGTGCTGGGGGATGTGGGAGTCAGGAGGGGTCTTGGCCTCAGAAGGCCTGGAGCACCACTGCTATCTTCATGGAGGAGCTTATTGCAAGGAGTGCTTGGTGCGAGTGCATGAATCTGACCCTTCTGTGAGGCGAGATGGGCCTTTTTATAAAGTGGCACCCACCCCAGTCTGAAATTTCCAGTTTACCCCACCTTCCTCTCTCCCTCCCTCCCTCTCTTTCTCTCTCCTCTCTCTTTCTCTTTCTCTTTTTTGAGACAGGATTTCTTTGTGTAGTTCTGGCTGTCCTGGAGCTCGCTCTGTAGACCAGGCTGGCCTTGAACTCACAGAGATCCACCTGTCTCTGCTTCTCAAGTGCTGGGATTAAAGGTGTGTGACACCACCACCCAGCCCTGAAAGTGCCCAGTCCTGAGCCCCAAAGGTCCTTCTCCAACACTCAAGATTAAGCAAAGGAGGTGGGTGAAAACAAATCAATAAATTTACCTATCAGCATTCAGATGACTGTTTGTGTTAATAATGGAGGGAATAAAATCCTAAACTAAGAATAGGGTGGAGGGTGACGGGGTGGGGTTGGGGGGCAAGGGTGTTGCCAACAGGAAAGTAAAAAAAAAAAAAAAAGCCTGTTATGAAGCAGGAGGGAAGAAATAAGAAACCTCTTATGCAACATTGGGAAAAATAGACATTTATGAACATTAAGTTTGTTTCTGAGACAGGGTCTCCTGCATCCCAGAGTGGCTTCAAACTTACCCATGGCTAGGAGTGACCAAGCATTACCACATCCTAGCCATAAGCACTAAATTTGTGATATAGCGTTTGCAGAGTTTAATGTGTAGTGTCTATAGCAATAGGGAAGACAAGAGAAGACACAGTAATCTCACCTCAGCCAGGAATGACCTGGGTCCTGAGGTCACTGAAACAATTGCAAACACGCAGCTTCTTCATCTTCCAACCTGGACAGTCAAAGGAGTGTTAGATGTGGCTGGAGGGGAGGCCTCAGAAGGACTGAACGAAAATCAGTTCTGGCACTGGGAGGAGCCACATCTTCCTGTGAATCTGGGGTTCTGCATTCTCTTCAGCTGATTTGAGATATCTGAGGTGTGAGGGGACTTTGCCAGGGAGCCTGGAAAAGCTAGATCTCAGGTATGCTGGGTCCAGGGCTGGGGATGCTTGTGTCCTGGGGATTCCATGCAGGGCCAGCCTTGGAGGAATCAACTCTCCGTTTTTTATCTCAAAAGTAGCACTTTGTTGCTCTTCATCTGTGACAGGAGCTCTAGTAGCAGTCAGAGAGGACAATGGGGCATGAAGTGAGAGGCAGGCCAGGGCCTCAAGGGCTGCACCAAGGCGGCACCGACTGTCCTATGAGCTAGCCAAAGCCTGGTGATGTTGGCTGAATCCGTTTTCCTTCTGACACCACGTATGCCTAACATATGAGAGGTCCCAGTTTCAAAACCAGGCAGAAACAGTTCTAAACAGTTGTCTTTGCTTCCACAAGAACCTGTGTCTTACTTAAAAAAAAAAAAAATATATATATACATATATATATATGTGTATATATATATATATATATATATATACACATATATATATCTCTCCATCCCTAGGAGAAACAGGAAGTGGATCTGAACCTAATTCAGTTGTGTGAGGTAAATTTAATTGTCATTCTTTCTGTCAGCTCTGCCGCAGTGACAAACACTCTGCTCTTAGACCGGGGTAGGTTAGCAGTTGGCAGCTGGGCTTCAGAGGTTGCACATGAACCCAGCCCTCCAGAGCAAAACTCAGTTCTGGGAGCCAGGAGCCTAAGAGGAAGGTGTGGATAGGGTTGTCAGGGATAGAACGCCCCCTCCTTCTTCCGTCTCCAACAAGCATCTGGTGAGTTCCTGGGCCTGCTAAACTGTCCTTTTATCCTCAATACATCCTAATGAGGTCCCCAGGCAGCACCTCTGAGGCAAGTGGAGTATACTGCGCCTCATTATCCCACAGACAGGAGTGGGGCTGCTGACGGAGGGGAGAAGGGAGGACTTCACTTTAGCCTGCTTGCTGTCTGGATAACTCTTCACGCTGTCAGAGGCAGGTGGAGGATGAGCATTGACGCGAGAGTCTAGTTGTTGCAGAGACAGGCTGGGGGCAAGTGCGCAAACATAAAGAATCTTCTACTGAGCACCAGTCTCACTTAAGCGTTCCAGAATCTCCACTTGCTAAACCTCCAGCTGCCAGCAGTGTTGGCAGTGCCTGGTTATGAACTGCCTCCTGGTGTCGTTTCTTCCTGGGAGACTCAGATTTAGTTTCCCGTGGTCACCCTTAGACTATTGGTCACTAGCCTTATTGATGTCTGGTGCCCAGAAGGTCACTTTCCAGTTGGGAGAATCCTCTTGCTCAGGGATCCATGGTGGGAGGGAACCATGCACTCCAGAGCAGAGGTTCTCAACCTTCTTAACGCTGTGGCCCTCTAATGCAGTTCGTCACGTTGTGGTGACCTCCAACCATACAATTATTCTGTCGCATAACTGTTATTTGCTACTGTTGTGAATTTTAATGCAAATATCTAATACATCTGATATGTGACCTCCAAAGAGGTTGTGACCCACAGGTTGAGAAACACTGGTCTAGGGGCTCCTGGTTCACACAGACACCTCTCCAGCAGGTTAAAGGTGACCTTCTCCAGGCTCATCTGAGGCTAGCTGTGCTAAGTGGCTTGCTTAGTCCTCAGGCCCCTTGCTACAGTGGACTGTGGCCATCACGAGGGCTTGCTCATGCTGGGCAGTTCTTCTCAATGTCTCCTCTCTGGAGGAGGCAGAGACACCTCTCTCCCACCAGCCTGCTGCCTTGTGGCCTCCTCAGAGCTGCCGCCTTTTAAGAAATTAAAATAAACGTAGGCATCACTGAGCATTTTATCATTGAAATGAGTCTGTTAAAAATCCACAAAGAAACATCTTCCTGGCTTCTGGGAAAACAGTGAAAAGCACGTGTAGGCTGAACTACCTGGGAAATGCATCTTAATTAGCATGTTTTCCTCATTTTCCAAAGACGCTTGCATTCATCTTTTTCATGGAATCTGACTTGCTTCTGCATTTTTCTAGGGTTGATGGTCTGGCAGGCATTATGTTTCTGGAACTTAGGCAAGCAAAAATGTCACCCAAGGATTTCTCCTGTATAGGAGGCTACTCAGCAGTGGAGGATTGGGGGGGGGGAAGGGGACAGATCGTGGAGGCTGAGGGTGGGGGTGGCAGTGGAGAAACAAGCTCTCCTTGCATCCAGGATCCAGCTTTTCCCTGGACAGACACTGCTTACTTCCACACTTTGCCTGTTGTGTCAGTTGAGACAAAATATACCCAATGTAACATTTGACATTTTAAGGACCTGAAAGGGCACAGGCACCAAGCACCAAGCACAGAAGCACCAAGCACATTCCCTCTATGGGACATATCATCTTTCCAAACAAACTCGGGGCCTCTAGCCCTCTATCTCCCCATTTGTCCCTAGCCCAGACCCACCTCACACTGCCTCAATCTCTATGAGTTTGCCTCCTCTGTAAGTAGGGTCCTTGTAGTACATGTTCCTTTTCTGAGTGATTTTGCTTACCTGGCCTGGTGTCCTCAAAATTCTTCTGTGTGGAAGGAGGGATCAGAATTTCCTTTGAAGCCAAATTCTGTTTCATAGGCCATATTATATTCACTGACTGATCCATCTGTTCATCCATCCGTCCGTCCATCCATCCATCCATCCATCCATCCATCTATTTATCCATCCATCCATCCATCCATCCATCCATCCAGCCAGCCATGTATCTGTCCATCCATCCATCCATCTGTCTGCCCATCCGTCCATCCAGATATCCCAGACATTGGGCCATTGAGACTTCTTTCTGCTGAGCGTGGCTGTTGTCTCTTTGCTTTTACAGTACGGCTAGCTGTGTCTGCTCAGGCCCCTCATCCCCAAAACAAACCCATTCTCTTCCTATCCCTGAATATGAGTGATGTAGACAGTATAAAGCCTGTCCACCACTGAGCAATGAAACCAGAAGACAGGGAGCTGGAGATGGAAATGCTGGCTGATTGTCTACCAGCTGGGAAAAGCAGGTTTCCACCCACAAAGCCTGTGAACGCTGTATCCACCTAGCTCCAGGTACAAATGGGTAGCCTTAGCATCTCCCTTGGGGACAACTCCCACTCTGTAGGGCAGGAGCGCTCTTGTTATACACCGGACACCCATTTAGTAGACTGTGTGGTTGAAGAAGTCACAACACTGAATGGAACAGGCTGAGCTACTCCACCTAAGCCTCCTGTCTGATTGGACATGTTTTGTATGAGACAGAGAGACCAGCTGAGGGCTTGGCTTTTGGTGAAGCCCTTTGCTCATGAATGCATAGGGAAAAACCCTACCTGCCCACTGCCCCATTAGTCCAACTGTCCTTCCTCTCCAGTGATAACACTATACTAGAATACATGTGGTTTTCTCCTATAGGACTAAGTGGTAAAGGTCTGGTCCCCAGGTTGCCTACTGCGGAGGAGGATAGAAAGATTGAGACATAGGGCCCAGTGGAGGTTTTCAGGTGACTAGAGGCATCTTCAGAGGGGATGTGGGACACTAAAAATCCATTTTGTCTCTGTTTTGTGGTTGTGATGTGAATGCTTTGTTCCAACACACAGCACCTGCCACCTTGAGCGCTCATGCGGGTCCCAAAGTAAGGGAGCTGGTTGATCTTGAATGAGAAACTCTAGAATCAAAAGCTAAGTAAATATTTTTCTTTATGATAGTTGCCTCATGGAATTTGTTTCGGTAATCTGAAGCTGACATGACATTAAGTGATAGAAGGTGTCTAGATACTGACTGGATGACGTCTCCTAGGGTTCTTTATAGTGAAGAATTGTTCCTGGCAAATAAAGTTAATTTTTATTCATTAATATAGAATTTTGTATATTGGTACAACATAAGTATAATTTTGATACACTGAAATAGATTTCAAGTTTAATATTATTCTTCACATGTTATATTTCTACTCTAATATGAGGTATTGTACACATATAACTCAATTAATACGTGGTTTACTTCCAATATTCTGAGAGTGCTATCGTAGCCTTTTTAGAATAATTAAGTGATACAAGTCAATTATTGATCAATTCATGGTTATGTCAAGTATAAGAATATATATCTTAGGTTTAACAGAAAGGTATGGTTCTACAGAGAGATAAGGCAAAATAGATATGGTCTTCAAAAACCTCAGAGACCTACAGAATATGGCATTTTAAAATGTTCCTATTATTTTAAGGATTCTGTGACAACAAGACAGGTTAACTCCTGGTGGTACCCAGTCTACCACAAAGAAGATGATGAGCATCAAAGAACCTTGTCCAGTACAGGGAACACACTGCCTTGATTTGTTTTACTTACAAACATTCTTATTTCTTATTATTTTAAAATACGTGTATATGGGTGTGTCTTTGTGTGTGTCTGGGCAGGTGAAAGAAGGTGTCAGTGGAGGCCAGAAGAGAGCATCTGATCCCCTGGAGCTGGAATCACAGGCGGTTGTAAAGCACCTGGTGTGGGTGCTGGGAACAAAACTCTGGTCCTCTGTAAGAGCAGCAAGGACTCTTAGCTCCTAAGCCATTGCTCCAGCCTGTTTCTTTTCACTTTTTAATTATTTGATGTGAAGTGGGGCTGACGATACTGTCTATATCCTAATCTATGGTCTATGTCTTTCTTTCTTGTGATTTCTTTTGCCACCAAATGATGCAAAGAATTTGAAAGAGCCCTTCAAACATGAACAGATCACTCCACCCTTTGGTCCACCACTGGACTTTTTCACAAAAACTTCGCTCCTTCTTTCTTATGTGGGTTTCGGTTATCACGGAGCTAAGTCATGCATCTTCTACTTGCTGGTGGAGACAAGAAAAGGAAAGCCATCCACACAAACCAGGGATTGAAGAAACAGACTGGCTCCACAGATTACAAAAGTAAATATTGCCTTACAGATTAAGCTTTTTAAAATAACTTCAAACCTTCTATTCACCTGGGGCCTATTTTGGTATCAGTGCAAAAGACAGATCTGCCTTAGTGTTTCCCCCAAGGGCTAATTACACTAATTATATTGATTGAAATATTTGCTTCCTTTCCCTTTGATTTGAAACAGCACTTTATGCTAATTTTCTCCCTCCCCCTCTCCTTCTCTGTCTGGGTCTCTCTTTTCCAGCCCCAGGTTACCATGTTGTTCTAGCTAAGGAAGCTGGCTGGCTAACAGGCTTTTCTGCACAGAGACTGTCATTTGGGGAGTAACAAGTCTAGCCATATCCTGATTTCATGCCCATTTGCTTGGCTTTCCTTCTGGGGTCCGTCACCTGCAGAAACAGCCTCCCTTGTAACTTAGCTATGTCGGATGTCCCCTCTCTAGTTGCTTCTTTTGCTGCTGTGTAGCACCTGAGGTGCAGGTGGGAATGGGACCCCTCCTCTGGCCACCCTATCTCAGGGTCAGATCCATGCATGAGTTTCCATTTCAACCCCCATCCCTGGCCCCCAAGCTAGGTGAGGCCACTGCTTCTCAATCCAGGACACCCAATCCTCCTCTTTGTTTTGTTAGCTGTATCTGTGTACACAGTCTCAATATAACCCTTTTATCCTGTGTTAGCTCTCATCTCATGAGGTGGAATACACTGTAGGGAATATAGGCAGATGTTCACAGTGAGCAAGTGAGGGCTGGGGAGTCCTTTGAAACATCTTGCCTGGACCCATCTACCTATGTGGTACTGCTCTGCCCATCCTGTGCGTCCAGAAGCTTTGCTTCAAGCCAAACTTCTCTTATACGGTTCCACTTTGGAGCTGGAGCCGCTCTCACCTTTACCTTCGTGGCAGACACTTGCTTATCTCACCAGCCATGACCAGCTACTGCTTCCATAGCTTGTCTCCCAAGAAGCTGTAGGTGAAGATAAATTGTCCTGGTGATTGTGAACTGAATGTTTGTGTCCCTGTAAATCTTATTTTAGCATCTTCATCCTAAGGTGATAGGTTGGGAAGTGGGGCCTTTGCAGGCAGTGAGGTCATGAAAGGGTGACTAATGAAGGGTCATCATCCTTATATAAAGAGGCCTGAGGAAACACACTCACTTTATCAACCATGGGATCCAGAGAGAGGACACAAGAAGAAGGCACCATCTACGAACATGAAATCAGCTCTGTCTATCAGACCCAGATCTGAGGTCCTGATCTTGGCTTTCCAGCCTTAAGCTCTAGGAAGAGATGTTTGTGGCATATACATCTCTCACACATGCACAGTACTCACATATACACAGGCACTTATATACAATGCACACACTCGTACATGTATGTATACATATTTACTTATATACAACACACATACACACATGTAGTTATTATACACAGATAAATAAACACATTGAAGACACAGAAGCACACATACAAACCCATAGTTATTCAGAGCATACACAGACACAGTCACACACATGCTTAGTTATATACAATACACACATGTATATTCACACACACATACACACAGAGACACATGGACACACACAGCACATACATACACTCACGTATACATACACAGACACAGAGACACATACAAACACGTAAACTCACACAGAGACACACAGACACAGCACATACATATATTTACATATACATATACAGACACAGAGACACAGACAAATACACACACACACGCACATACAACTGCCCACTTGCCAATCAGAGTACACACACAATTGGATTTTTCTCTAAGGTAGGAACAGTACTTGATTAAGTTCTGTGGTCACAAGTACAAGTCATAAATCAAAGAAGTGGGCTGGACCTGCCCCATCTGTTCTTGGCTTTCTGTCACTGCGTATGTCTGCTAGGGCCTACACTGTGTGGAATGAACATGCAAGTGTGTGTTGTGGCCCCCAGCTGCCCTGTAAACCCCCTGGCCACTGGGCCTCACCCCTTCCTTCCTTTCTAACCTGTCCCTGTGGCTGTTTGATATAATTGTTCTGATTACATGGAAGCTCAGCTCTCATCTGTGTAGAGATTTCCTGGGCAAGGACACAGGGAGAGGTGGGGGAGAAAGGACCCAGCTCCTCCATTTTCCTTGGCAAGAAGGTGTGTGTGTGTGTGTGTGTGTGTGTGTGTGTGTGTGTGTGTGTGTGTGTGTGTGCGCGCGCTCATGCATGCATGCACGCTCATGCACACAACAAAACCCAGAACAAGACCAAAAGTTAGATTCTTCTGGTGGGCAAAGGCCCTTGACCTTCATCCTTTTCTTGGGTTTAATTATGACAACAACATGTCCATATTGGAAGATGCTTCATTTCTTGGAATTTCTCAGTGAAGCTCTAACTGCTGTTGGCCATGGCCCTCAGTGCAGCAGAGGTTGAGCTCCACTTCCTGTTTAGACACTTGTTCCTTTACTGGGTACATAAGGACCCACTTACCCCGCTCTGCTGGCTCCCTGTTCTCTAAGGACTGGTTTTTGCCTTCACCATCTCCCCCTCTTCTATCCCCAGTGACTAAAACTCTGCTCTTTCCCTGTATGCATGTCCTTTAATAAAGTTTTTTGATTGGTTATAGGCTAATCAATTACACCAGAGCTTGCTTTTGTGACCACACCCTCAACACTTGTCAGTAACATCATCCAGGTATGCTGTCTGCAGATGTGATACTCTCCATTGTCCCTGCTGAGGTAAACCTGGGCTTGGCACAGCCCCTGGCACTTCTTGGCATCTGCTGGCTCCAAACCAGATGAGTCTCCACCATCCCCCTACACAGGGCAACTTCCCATAGGGAATGGATGGATGTCCTCCCAAGCAGCCAGGCCAGCAGATACGTGGAAGGAAGATGTTGCTAACCCAGCTCTCTTTATCCCATGCTTGGGGTGCCGTGGGTCTCCTTTACCTCTATATTCATCAGTAGATGCTGTAAAGCACCCATCTTCATCCAGCCAGGACAGGTGCACACACGGCCAGTGGCCGCCCGAAACCTAGCTTGTTGTTGTTGGAGCCAGTCCATCGGCATCCTTGTTGGCTTGCCATGGCTAATAAAACATCCGTAACAACACTGGAAAAGCCGACTTCCCCCTGCGCTCCATTTTAATAGAGCCAGTCTTCCACGGCATGCTTTAATACTGTTAGAAGCAAATCAAAATTAATGAGATTACCTCCTTTGAAATGTTATATATAATTAACCTCAAATTAAGGACAATATGTGTTTGAATTTGCCAATCAGTAACACCTCGCAATTGCCCAAATACACAGTGGCAAACAGGAGGTGTTGACGCTAACTGTCGATTGAACTTGCTGTTTATGTCTCAAGGAGGGTGGTTTTGGGGTCTATTGGTGGCAAGTCCTTAGTGCAGGCTGGGGAGAGAGTGGGAGGCTCTGGGCAGACTGGCCTAGCACTATGTACCAAAGTACCCTCTACCCCCTCCTCCCCAGGGTGGCTAGCTATAGCTGTGATTAGAACTCCCATTCCTGTCACTCCATTTTGGATATCTTTCCTCCAGCTGCACAGATGAAGGACCTGAAGGGCTCCTGTTAGGTGCTGCGGTGAGAGCCTTCCAATAGCATCCATAGTGGCCCAAGTGTTTTATAAAGCCTTTTGGGTTTAATCTTCCCTGTCACTAACCACATAGGCTGGCCAATCAACACTGGATGAGCATCCTGCCTGGCAGAGCCAGAAAGAAGAGTCAGTGGTCAGACTCATCAACTATGACAATGACTCTTTACACTCCATTAGTAGGATGTATTTCACAAGATTTCTACAGTCCCCCTCAGTCATTTCTCCCTAAAGCCCTTGGATGTGTGTGAAGTTGGTTTTTCTCTTTATTCCACAAGAGACGAAACGGAGGCCAGAGAACTAGAGTGTTCTGCTTAGGGTCGCACCTTGACAAGGGGGTGGAACTCCTGGGGTCTACAGAAAGGATAAGCTTTCTTAACCTCTGGAACAGGTTTGGAGTTTGGAGCAGGCCATCACTGATACCCTCCTAAAGGACTCAACCAACCACAGCCCACTCCAACTCAGCCCTAGCCCAGCCCAACCCAATCCAGCACAATCCATGCCCCACCCTGACCCCAAGTCCAGCCTGGCCCGGCCCAGCCCAGCCCAGCCCAACCCAGCCCAGCCCAGCCCAGCCAAACTTAATCCAGCTCAGCCTAGCAAAACCAACATCCCTATTCCTATGTTATCTGTTACAGTCTCTATGTGACTAGCCAGACCCTTCCTGGTGTCTTCAGTGTCCACACCAAGGGTCCTGCATCCTGACAGAGGCTGCATCCCAAGAGCCCCTGGTGCACATGAACAGAACATGGTTGTGTTTGATGCCTCCTCTTCCTGTGCAGACCCTGTCACTATCTGTGCCTCCCAGTTCATGTGTCCATGGACCCTTCCCATCCTCTTGTCTGGACAGCTATGACATCTGAGAGCAGCTCCTCTTGGGAAAGCACAGAACAGATGAGAGTCATGGAGACTTGGTATCATGTCTTCTCCCACAATGAGTGTCCACTAGAAACCACCAACCAACACAATGCCATTAGGGCATGGATTGCCTATGACTTCAGGGAAGGCAAAGACTTGGATGATGTCACTCTGAATTAGAGTCCCAAGGTCCCAAGAGAGAGAGAGTCCTTACAGATGACAGGAACCATGTGACAATATATTAGTTTCTTTTCTCACTGTTGCAATAAATACCAGACAAAAGCAAGTTGTGGGAGGGCAGCGGGGAGAGTCAGCTCCGGCTCACAGTTTGAGGGTACACATGGTATGAAGTCATGGTGGCAGGAGTGTGCCACAGCTGGTCACATTGTGCCCACAGTCAGGAGGCAGTGATGAATGTCAGTGGTCAGCTGTCTTTCATCTTTTATCCCATCCAAACGGCAGCCCAGGGGATGGTGCTGCTCAGATTCAGGGTGAGACTGCCAACCTCAGTTTACCCAATCTAGAAACTTTCTCACAGACATACCTAGAGGTTTGTCTGCAGGGGTTCCAGATCCTGTCAATTTTAAACATCACATGGCTGGAGTCCTAGAATGCCTAGAGCCTTCAGGAACTGGAACAAGTGGTAAGGAGTCTCTCCTGGGGCCTTCAGAGAGGTTAGACCCAGGGACACCTTGTTTTCAGACTTCTGGCTTGTTGACTGGAGAGAAAATAGCTTTCTGTTGTTTTCAGTCATTGAGCATGTGGTGATTTGTGTGGTAGCCCTAGGAAGCTAATACACTCGAAATGCTGCTTACATGTCTCATTAACATCGATTCTGCAAGCTGCCTGTCATGTACCTGCTCCATCTCAGGTGAACTGTGGTTGGTAGAGCAACAGCGCACATCCACACAGCTGTGCTCCCTGCTCCCCAGGTGGAGCCAGCCTGCCGGGACCCTGACGTGATTCTTCCTCCTGCTCTGCCTGTGTCTTCCTCTTGCAATCTGCCAGCTTCTGGAGCCTTTGTCTCTGCAGCATTTGTCTCTGAGGCAGCAAGCACCGCCCCTGCAGACAGTTGGCCCTAGAGGGCTGGATGGTTGGTGTCGATGGTGCTAAAGACAGATGGCTTGGTTCATTAGGAGCAGGCCATATGTCCATCAGACAGGCATGTCCAAAAACTCACTAATTTGGACAAACCAGTTCAATTCAGATTGGCAAGTGTTCACCGAGTTCCAACCCTGCCAGGCATGGTGCTAGGGGCTGAAGACTTGAAGGTAATTCTTATTTTGGCAAAAGACACGGTCTCAGACTATGTTTAGCATTTTCTTTTTTTTTTTTAAACTTCAGAATTTGATTGTATTTACTGAGCACAGTTTTGAAACTACAGGTAAAACAAAGAAATCTCAAAACCCTAGGTGTCGTTTATAAGTGCCTTGCTTGGAAACCATCAAATTGAAGGTGCAGGCCCAGGCTGGGTAAGACTTGGGACCCTGTGACTCAGCGATGTGTCTGTCAGCTGCCTCCTCATCCTGGCTTTGCTTATGCCACTCAGCTCCCATTACCCATGTCTGTCTCCACAGCTGAGTCCGAGCTGGCTCAGCTGCCTGCTCGATTGAAGCAGTCTGTTGTGGAGTATTTATGCTTTTCCAGTTTTTAAAAGTCTTACCATTATTTTGAAAAGTAAGATTAGTTTTCTATTGTAAAATTACTGCCTGCCATGGAAAAATTACCAACAGTGCAGAAAAAAATGTATGTAAGAGAAGTCACCTCCTCCACCCCTAGACTTGAGAAGAGTGGCAAAATGGCTCCTTCTTGGAAGTCTTGTGCACCTGCAGACCCTACCCATGAGTCTGTTGTATTGCTTCTCCTGTGGAATGCAAGGCATGCTGGTTACAGCACATGTCACAGTCACCTCTGTTATCTATCTAAAGTCCACTAACTGTCCACCTTCCCTCTTCCCTCCTTTCTTGTCTGCCTATCTATCATCTACCAATCTATCAATTACCTATCATCATCAATCTATCACCTGTCTATAAATGCATAGCTCTGTATCATCTGTCTACCTATTGACTTTCTCTCATCTATCTATAATGTATCACCTCCCAGTTATCTATCCATAATCTATATTCTGTCTATTATTATATTAGTCACTCTGCTGCTGCTGTGATAAAACACCACGACCAAAGGCAACTTAAGGAAGAGAGAGGTTTTTTAGCTCATGGTTTCAGAGGGATTAAAGTCCATCACAGCAGGAAGACACAGTAGCAGGAACAGGAGGCAGAGAAAGCACATTCTCAAACACAAGCATGGAAAACAGCAAGCTGAAAGTGAGGCAAAGCTATGAACTTTCAAATCCTGCCTCATATGACATGCTTCCTATAGCAACCTCTCCAACAGTAGCATCAACTGAGGACCAAGTGTTACGTGCCTGGGCTTATGGAACACATATCATTCAAACCACTGTGATTTTCTCCTGTCTATGTATGCATATGTGCATATATATGTATATATATATATTCTATCTATCTATCTATCTATCTATCTATCTATCTATCTATCTATCTATCATCTATCTTTAGATCCATTCATCTTTTATCTATCTTCTATCTGTCACAGCAAAGGGCCATTCTGCACATTTTGTTTTCCTTTCTGTGGCACATACCTCACACATATCTTCGTATTGGTTCATATCATTTCCCCTCACAATTGTAAGCTTCGTGTTCTGGAACACTCCAGGCACACAGTCAGGTAGGAGATGGTATAGAGCCTCTCTCCCTCTGCCTCCACACAGTTGTCATAACGGTGCTTTCCAGAGAAAATTACAGTGACCAAATATAGGCTTGGGTGATATAGACATCCCATTTTGTGGAACACCAGTGGATGGCCACATAGCCTAGAGTATTTTAGCAGCATAAATTGGACTTGATTGGTTAAAAACAGAAGGACACAGAGTCTGGTGGGTATGGAAAAGGAATATATTTGGAAGGACTTGAAGGAACGGGTGGATATGATAAAAATACATTGTACAAAATTCTCAAATAACTAATATAATGCCCCTCCCCTCAATACAAGCTGGTGGCATCTCCCCCACAGCCACATCAGCATCTGTCCTGCAAGGGGATTTTATTGTTTCCTTGAATGATGAGCAGCCAGGTTTTCACCTTGCATTTGCTAGGACATCTCTTTTTTTGTTTGTTTGTTTTTTATTTTTCAAGACAGAGTTTTTCTGTGTAGCCTTGGCTGTCCTGGACTCACTCTGTAGACCAGGCTAGCCTCAAACTCATAGAGATCTGCCTGCCTCTGCTTTCCTAAGTGCTGCTAGGACTTCTCTTAATTAAAAAAAAAATCTAGATATTTTATTTCCTTTTGCTCCATTTCTATCCTGAAATGTTCAGTTCATTTAAAAAATATTTGGGTGAATTCTTTCCTGCAGTATACTTACTCTGCTTCTTAGAGGTTGTCTTAGTTACTGTTCTATTGCTATGAAGAGACACCATGATCAAGGCAGCTTACAGAAGAAAGCATTTAATTTGGGTCTTGCTTGCAGAATTGGTCCATGATCATTGTGGTAGGCAGCATGACAGCAGACAGGCATGGTGCTGGAGCAGTGTCTAAGAGCTCATATCTGATCCCTAAGTTGGAGGGGGTGGGGACTGGGCTTGGTGTGGGCTTTTGAAAACTCAAAGCTCACCCCAATGACACATCTCCTCTAATAAGGCCACACCCCTTAATGATTTCTAAATAGTTCCACCAACTGAGAACCAACATTCAAATACATGAGCCTATGGAGGGGGGCGGGTCATTCTTATTCAAACTAACACAGAGATAATTGATAGCACATTGTAAATGGCTTCCTTTCAGTCTTCAAATACTTCTGTGTGTATTTTCTCAAAACCACAGGAACAGGTTTAATTTGGTAAGTTATAACCAGGGCAACAGTGTCATCATTTATGGAGACAATATTCCGAATCCCTTGAAAGTCTGCACCCTGTCTTCTGCTCTGATCTGTATACTAAGTCCACTTCTGCCTTTCGGAACACTATGGTTTGGAGCTATGGTCTTAGAGAATGATCCTCTGTTTTCATTTATCTGGTGTTTCCTCAGCATCCAACTCTGGCTAAGCAATTCTGGCAAAACACTGAGGAAAGAGCCTCAGGGGCATGCAGTAAAGCTTGATGGCCTGGTGGGGTGGCGGCTGCTTTACCCATCTACAGCCAACACCTCCCTTTATTAGAAAGCACCGTGTGGAGAGAGAATGTGGGTGTGTGCAAATGCCATGTTACTCTCCTTTTACCAATTATTTTAAGTACCCGTGTCTGATTCTTGTTTAAACCAATTATCATTGCAGTGGTCAATAAATGATAAATTTTTAATTCCATTAACATCCTTCTTACCCCAATCCTTAGTTGCTTTTCTATTGTAAGGAACCTACTAATATATGCATTTATTTATCTACCAATCCATCTGTTTATCCACCCATTCATTTACTAATAAATTCATCTATCGTCTATCCATAAACACACCCGCTTCTCTAGTTATCCATTTATCCATGCATGTACCCACTATCCATCTAATCACACATCTACCTACTCATCAGTCCTTATATCCACACATCCGTTTACCCACCATTGATCTGCCCATCTATCCATCCATTTATCTATCTACCCACCTATATACCTGTCTATACACCCACTCATCCATCTATCGATGTATCCACCAATAAAATCACCTACCGTCGATTCATCCAATCCCTCATCCATTTATCTACCTACCCACTCATTGATCTGTCCATCCACCCACTCACTCACCCACCCAACCAAGCAGTCATTAATCTGTTCATCTAT
Organism: Acomys percivali; assembly: GCA_907169655.1. NCBI lineage: Eukaryota > Metazoa > Chordata > Mammalia > Rodentia > Muridae > Acomys > Acomys percivali. Next base: position 110,745,923 of record OU015748.1, read on the forward strand.
TGGTCTGTCCATCTTCTCATCTGGACACCCACCCAGTCACCCACATTAGAATGCAATTGGGTTTCTGTTCTCTGGAACATACACCAAACCTTCACCATTTTAAAGTTTAAGATCAAATCTTCTCAGAATTGGCTGGCAGAACCATGTAAGCTGATCCTGTCTCTTGTGGACATTTCCTATAATTCTATGATCTTTTCCTTACGGGATAGTTAAAGCTCATTTCCTGCTTCCTCTACCTGGGCCAGTTTTCTAGCCTCCACATTATTTCATAGAACAGCATTCCAAGCATCCTTCTGCAGGCTCTTGAAGCTGTGTTTGTGAATCATTGTTTCTAAAGCTTTTCAAGGAAAGAGGCAAGAAGTGTGTTTTCCTAAAAGAGAGTGTATTGCATCCACATTTATCCTGATGTTTCCAATTCAGGAATTTGTTTACAGGATTTGTTTTTTTTACTATTTAACATTCTGACTTTTATATCTTTTATCTTACACCAAAGATATTTTTTTCTAATGCTATTAGTATAATTATTTTCTTGCTTTGTCTAAAGTGTCACAGCTTTCAAAATAACCATAACAGTGTTAAACTAACATGGATCCTACAACAGCTAAGATTTACATGATTGCTTTCTTGTCTCTGTGGGATACACACACACACACACACACACACACACACACACACACACACACACACACACAC
>OU015748.1:110750565-110761215 GCA_907169655.1 Acomys percivali
TCTCTCTCTCTCTCTCTCTCTCTCTCTCTCTCTCTCTCTCTCTCTCTCTCTCTCTCTCTCTCAGAACTGAGCCTGAGGCCAGCTCCAGTTTCTGTCTTCGCCCACAATGCCTGCTTTCAGCTAGAGCAAGCCATGGAGTCTTTGTCTTCTCCAAAGGCCCCAAGCATGAGGGTGGAGTTGCTTGCTGATGGAGAAGAAGCAGACTGTTTTCAGTTGTTTATTTGACAAATCTGACTAAGTATGAAGTAAGTTATCTTTCAAAATACTCTGTCAAAATTATCAGGCCAGGGGATGGTGGTGTAACTGTTCTCAGGAGGGACAATAGAAGTGAGAAGCTGCACTGCTGTAGCTTGCAGCCGAGCACACATGCTGGTTATATGTTCTTGAGCCTCCCAGGCCCTGGGAACCTGGAAAGAGACCTCCATGACACATGCTGTCCAAATTTGGTACCACAAGTAACACTAAGCACTTCAGAATCTTTTGTCTTGAGTAGTCAAGAGTGCTTGTGTGGGTATCTGCACTCGAGAGTATTTGAGGTGGTCTGACCTTGGCCTAGAGCAGTTTACCCACCCGCTGACAGATGCTGAGGGTAGGGTAAGAATTAAATAGACGTTGTTCTAAGGAATGTTATAAGGCTGGGGCATGAGAAATCTTTCACCCTCACCTCCCCACATCGCAGCATGAAACCAACTTCCTGTGCTGATCTGTGAGCCAGGGACCCTCATACCACCCCTGTGCCCTCTTTGCAGACTGATCAGAGTGAGCAATATGAGTTACTCTCCCTTGCATTCTGGCTGTTGGGCATTAGTGCTAGCGCTGTCTGAGTTACCCCCCCTTTCTTTCTTTCTCCCTTTTTTTTTCTGTTGTGTTTTGTGAGCCATTACAAATCCTCATTTAGAAGACAGAACGGGTTATTAGATTTAATGTTTGAAAAGAATGCAACAAAAATGGGAGCATCCAATGCATAAGCCTCCGAGGCGATGCTTTTGATTGGGTGATTGTACTTACCCCAAATGGCCCTTCTTTGTCCCTGTCATCTCAGAACAGAGCCAGAGGAGACAGGGGGCAGGGAGATGTCTCGGAAATTCTAGTGATTTCGGCATGGGAGCCTTCTGGGACTTTGTCCTCGGTTAGCCTATGGTCAGTGTGAGGACAGAACAGTTTCCTATTGGCTGTGGGAGGACTCAGTCTGTAGGTGTGTTTGACTAGGGTGAGGGACTTCCTCTAGGACACGGGAAGGCCAAGCATCAGGAGCATGGCAATGATTCAGGGTGGATGACAAATGAACTAATGCTGGCCCCGAAAGGGTGAGAAGTTCTGGATCTAAGATGGATGACAGTGTGCAAATTGAAAGCCACAGTCTGGGATGGACCATGGCTTTTCCGTAGATCGGAAGTTGCTAGACTCAACCGCATTTATGGAAGGTCTCCTGTGAACTATGCCCTGGTGTGTGGGGGTGCTAGTAGCTAGTTAGTAAGAATATAACCTGTTTCCACTCAGGCTTGCCCTTAGGAAGCCTGCAGACCCCTGAGGAGAAAGACTGAGTTAATTCCTGGGAAACTGAGGTCTGTATTATAAGGCTTGCTGAGCAATGGTGTCTGCACTCCACTTGCCGTCCAGGGTACAGTTTGTGATGAGGGACACGTACATGCTCATTTGACTGGTGGCCTCATCTTGTTTGTTTCCATAGTTGAGGTGGTCCACACAGGAGCTCATATTGGAAGACCAACTTCATGATGTCCTTTCTCACCTTAGTGATATTCCTTCTAGCTAAACGAATACAGGTACCATGGTACTCAGTTGTCCCTCGGTATGACATGGTACAGAGCATGTCTCATTTTGGGGGTCTTAAGTAGGACCAGGAGAAAATAAGAGAAGTTCAAGTGTAAGTACAGAGGTTGTCAGCCTGATTGCTGCTTCCAGGTGCTGCTGAAGGCTATTGCAGGTGATGACTTTGTCTGAACCCCTGGATTTGGAGTTCTAGGCAGTTGTGAGCTGGCCAGCATGGGTGCTGGGAACTGAACTCACATCCTCTGTGAGAGCAGCACAAGCTCCTTACTGCTGAGGTGTCTCTCGAGGACCACAGTGCAATTGTAAACAGGGCAAGCACACACTGGGTCAAGCATTCTCTTCTAATACATTAATAAATAATAGCCTTGGTTGCTATGGTTACCTCTAATCTTAAAAGAGCATTTTTGAGAATTACACATTATTGGTAAAGAAAAATATCAATAAGGAACTCCTATAATGAGAGAGAGAGGGGGGGAGGGAGGGAGGGAGGGAGAGAGGAGGGAGAGAGTCTATAAGGTACTAAGAGCATTTTTTGACCTACTGTATCTCTTCTCACCTTTTGCTTTTGTATTCAAACCAAACTAAAAGCTCTCACCTTTGAATAAGTTCTCCTTAGTGGTTCCACACACCACCCTCCTTCCTCAAGGGTGAGAAGCTGTCTCACCAGGCCTCATTCAAGATCGCTTCCAATTGGCTGCTTTCAGGTCAGGTGTCCCTATCATATGGTGCTCATTAGCCAAGCCTTGGGTGCATAGCTTCTTGGTGCAGGGGAGGAAGGCAGCCTCATTTGAACAGCAGGAGCCCAAGTCGAGAGCCATCTCAGGCAGGAAGTCAGTTGCTCTTAGATGTGGGATGGTTGGCCCCAGGACTCACCAGGACTCCAGGGGCTCCAAGAAGGTGAGGACCAGATTGCATCCTGGGTTGGACTTGGAGAGGTGATGACCTCGGGGAGGCTGGGAGCAGAGCCCTTGCTACAGTGAGATGAGTGGGAAAGGGCCAGACCAACTGGGGAAAAGCCAGGGAAATGAGACTACAAAGAAAGGGGCAAGTGTGGGTGGTGAGAGACCTGTGGTGCTGAGCGCGCAGCTGTCTGTGTTATTAGCTCATTAGTTCTCAGCCTCAGAAAGTCAGGATTGTGGTCTGTACTCATGTCTTTCTGTTCAGCAAGAAATAGAGGTTGTGATAGACTCATGAACTTGGCCACGGTCTACCCAGCTAGTGGTGGTAAAGTTGTGAGGAGTCCGATGCGAGCTCTCTGCTACCTCTTAGAGGGGAGTCATGGAGCAGAACCTGCTGGGGAGGAGAGCTGGCGGTTAGTGATAGTTATGATGAAGATAAATAGTGAGCAGTTGGCAAAGAGCAGTTGACTAGGGAGAAAGGAATAAAACAGGACCCCAGGGGCTTTGAAAGGGGACAAAGCTAAGCTCCTATTGGTACTGTGTTGTGAGTTTGGGGCACAGCAGGGTAGCTGGGGTGCTCTGGGAGGCCTGGATGACCCTGCTTATCCTTCCTAGCCTTAAGAAGCCAGCTTGGGGGCTCTACTGAGAGTTGCCCTAACTGTCTTGGTTTTTTGATGGCTGCCTCTGCCTCTAAGTGGCAGAGGCCCTAATGGGATGTCATCCTGGGCCTGGAGCTTTGCCCAAGTACAAGTTTTCCTGGTGTATCTCTGACCCTGTGGTTTTTGTTGTTGTTGTTGTTTGTTTTTTTTGGTTGTTTTGTTTTGTTTTGTTTTGTTTGTCTTTCACTAGGGTATGCATGACTCAAAAGAATTCCCATTGAGCCATTGAGTGATGTCAGAAACATTTTCAGGTACCCCTTGGGAAACTGGTCCAGGAGACACTAGTGGGTTAGTCTGTGTTCTTTTCTCTTGAGAGGGGCCATTCCCAGACCAGGAGAGAGTGCAATTATCCTCAGAGCTCAGCTGGGCATCCCCTTCTATCTTTTAGGGGCTTCCCCATGGTGGCCAGAGCTCTCTGCCATCAGTGGTGCTGATGGAAATTCATTTATTTTCCCTACGAGATTGGCCAGACTTCTGTCCTCTTCAGAACAAGCCTATTCCTTGAGCAGAGGGACCTCACATTCTTCTGTTACTGGGCAGGTCATGTGGGCTGGCCTCCTCCTCCTCCTGCCCTCCTGTCTAGACACGTCCACAGCTGTAGTTCTCCTGGACCCTTCCATGGCTGTAGGCCCTGGAAGCTTAGGTGGAAGTGATTCCTCACCACATGCCCCTGGGATTTCACAAGTCACTTTTTCCCACTGCTCCGAGCACACGCTGGAGGAGTGAGCTGTGGTGTCAACCTGGCGAGCTCAGCTCGTACAAATTACATTTTCCAGATCACAGATATTTTTTTTTAATGCAGATTCACACAAGCTATCAACAACATCATGGGAACAATGTCATTCATCGTAAGCCCATCATAAAAATAAACACTGTGACAGGAGTAAGCGGGAGCTCACCGCAGTCTCTCTGTGACGCACCGCTGCCTCGAGGGGGTGAATATACAATAGCTGGTCTGATCCCATAGCCTGGCACACAGATTTGTGAGAAACAAGAGGTTGTGAGGCAAGCTGGGATGCTGGGCCAGTGGAAAACATTTGGCAAGCACAGGTGGAAGGCTCTGTGTAGTCTAGGTGCTGGAGTGGCAGTGCCAGCTGGCCCCCTGAAGGGTTGACACTCTTCTTCAGTAGTGTACGCATTTGGGAATGTGAAAGGCTGAGCTCCAGTCGCCATGTCGGCATCTGCTCCCCATCCCCCACATATCTCCCAGAGTTAGTGATGGCTTCCTGGACCATGCTTCTTCTAGCTGGCCTTCTAGGAGATTAACCGCCTGAGCCTTGGTGAACAGCTACAGTTCCCTTCTACACTCTGTTCAGTCTCACCCTACAATGGAGCCAGGATTCCAGGATCCTTCCCTACCTCATTCCTTCTAGCTCCCCAGGTCTCTGGGGACCCTTTGGTGAATCCCTGGGTAGGAGACCTTCTCTCGTCCTATGGGAATGGGGACACCCTCTGCAGCATACCCTCTGAACTAAGGCAGACATGACCCCATCCCTTAGAACAGCGATTCTCAACCTCCCTAATTCTGGGACCCTTTAATACAGTTCCTCTTGTTGTGGTGATTCCCCCAACCATAAAATTATTTCGTTGCTACTTCATAACTGTAATTTTGCTACTGTTGTTAACCAGAATGCAAACATCCACTATGTAGGATATCTCATATGCAGCCCCCAAAGTGGTCACAGTCCACAGGCTGAGAACCACTGCCTTAGAAGACCACTGTCCCCTGCCTGGCCCTGACCTGGCTAACATTTTCTGATGGTTTTATTGTTTGTTTGTTTTCTTTTCTGCACCCCAGGCTTTTGATGTGGTAGTCAGTGAGGTAACCCTAGGGCCTGGAGGTCTGGGAAGAGTCAGCGACCTACCGATTATTAGGAACAGTGGCTCTGTGGGCTGATTCAGGCCTCTTCTGCTGGTTTTGTGTCACACTTCCTTACCCAGCAATGGCACACTGACCCTTTTCCTTTATCTCTCTCTATTCTTGGATCTGATTTTTCACTTCTATTTCTTTAACACTTTAGCCTAGGATTTCTCTTAGCCGTATAGGAAGGTAGTTATTAAAGGATGCCCCCCACCACTTCTGGATGATAAGGGTAAAGCCAGCTGAAACCAGAGTGTCTCTCACTCAAACAAGGGTCTAGGGGACACAGGGCTTGTGCCAGAGGACAGCCACAGTGTTCCTAGGCTGCAGGGACAGCGGGCTTTAAGGACAGTGGGCTAGGGGAAAGTGAGTTTCAGGGACAGTGGGCTCTGAGGACAGTGGGCTAGATGAAAGTGGGCTGCAGGAAAAATGGGCTGTAAGGACAGTGGGCAGTGGGGACAGTGGGCAGTGGAGACAGTGAGCTGTGGGAAAAGTAGCCCATGGAGATTGGGAGCCGTGGGCACAGTAGACTGTGAAGACAGAAGCTGACCAGTTCCAGGGCTAATTGCACAGCTAGGCCATTGCCATGCTGAGCAAAAAAACCCCCAACCCACTGGGCAAGCTTCTACCTAGAGACACACCATGTGTTGGTTCTGGCTGGTGTTCACTCAGAGGGGAGGGCATGACCCAGAATATCATGTGTCTGCTGTCCACTCACCTTGTACCTCTGACTTCTAGCCAAAGTCTCCCTTTCACAGGGCCTCGAACCTGCTCCCTACTCCAGCCTGGCTTTCTATGGCGCTCCAGAGAGCTGCTTGCCCTGCCTCCTCAGTGCTGTGGTTACACATGCGCAGAACACCTACCTTGCTTTTGGCTGAGTGGTGAGTGCTGAGGATCCGAACACTCGGGTCCTTGTGCTTGAGTGACAGGCGCTTTACCCTCTGAGGCATCGCTCCGGCTCCTGTTCTTCTTTAAAATAAATTGCACTGCTCTACTTCCATTGCTTACATGGGGTCTGTACTTGCCCCCGAGGCTTGCCTGTCCTGACTCCCATCCCTGGTGGCTGGTCGCTCTCATCTGTTCTGCAGCCACCCACTCCCTGCTCCTCCTGTGTGGACCCACTCTGATGTCTTGCGTGAATATAAAGTGTGTGAAATATTTTTATTTCCTGGCTCGCCTTCTCCTATGTATCTTTATTTAATTCCCAGAATGTGTTATGTTGTGTGTGTTCGCAGCTTATGTTTTTACATTTAGAATAGTTTTGCCTGTTTCCTGCAGGGATAAGGCACTTTGGGCCAACTTCAATTTTCTAATTCTGAGTTTGGAATTGAAACTCTGGGCTAGAAGCTGAGCTTGTGTGAGGCTCGCCGGCGCCCCTGGCAGTTGGGAAAGAGGTCTGAATCCAATCGGAAGCAAGGTGTCAGTATGTGACTTGGCTTTCCGCACTTTGGATGTGTTGGCTGTTGCGGTTAGTCTGGTGGAAGTTGGATTGTGGTTGTTTATGGTATGTGAGTGTGTATGTGTGTGTGTGAGTGCGGTGTGTGCATGAACAGTCAGTCAGCTCTTCATATCTGGGGGTGCCAAGTGCAGACTGAAAATATTTCAAAAACATGTAGCTGTACTAAGAGTGCAGGCTCTCCCAACCGCTGTTCCTTGAATAACAGAACAGTATCTGTGTGTGCGCACTGTGGCTGTTTTGAGAGTTTTCTGGAGATGGCTTAGGGCATAGAGAAGGTGTGTGTAGCTTCTCTGTGAATATGGAGCCACTTCTCATCAGGATGTTGTTACTGAGGACTCTAGTCAGACATAGAACACATATGCCCAGCTATGTGTGTGTGAGGATGTGTAGGGCATGTATTTGGTGTTTCTCTGTGTGTGTTTGTATATGTGTGTATGTGTGTGTCTGTATATGTGTTTGTAGTGTGTATGAATATGTGTGTGTATGGTGTGTGTGTGTGTGTGTGTGTGTGTGTGTGTGTAAGATGGGTGCATGTGTATGTGTGTTGGACTTATGATGTGTGGGAATGCATACCCATCTTTCCTAAGGGACAGCTTTTCCTAGTGTCATGAAGGGCTTTGAGGGAATTTAGAAATCCAGGCAATCAATCTGACACATTTTACCAGAACCCCTGCAATCCTGGGCCCCTTCAAAGGGTCTCTTGAGGACTGCTTGCCTATCAGCTTCAGAGAATGCAGCTGAGCCCATCTGATTCCCATAGAGCCTTTGACAAATGGGCATCTTGGAGGCCACAGAGGGTCCAGGAGAGTTCTAGGCCTGGTGGCCAGCCTTCTCACTGCAATGCCTTTTTGTGCTGTTGGGGTGACTGGGCCATTCCACGTGACCTTCTGGAACTCCGTCCCTGGCTTTCTGTGGTGTTCCTTGGATTCCAGGCACCGCCATCCTTGCAACCAGGCAAACAGGACACAAACAAAAGGTTGCCAGCCACCAGCTTTTCCAACGTCTTGTTCCAGGCCACCCAGATGGTACCTACAAGTTTGTCCTGCAGCCATGGCTAGTCCCATGCAAGAGGGAAGAATGAGTCTCTCTCTCTCTCTCTCTCTCTCTCTCTCTCTCTCTCTCTCTCTCTCACACACACACACACACACACACACACACACCGTGCTGCCACCACTAACTGCATTCTGTTTGTCTACCTGGCTACACTCCTTAAGTCGTTTATTTTCCCTGAAGTTCTTGGAATATCAAACAGGCCTCTCCCCAAGCATCAGAAGTCATGATCAGCCAGACCCCAGCATGACCCAGGCTGTCTGACTATGGATGCCTCTCAGCCCCTAGCTTTGTCCTTCCATGAATATTGCTAAAACTTCCATCAGTGACTCAAAAGCAGCTTCCCCAGGAAGTTCTGTTGGTGATGGGCAACTGCACATGGTGTGTTGGGGCCTCCAGAACCAGGCCTCTGACCTAGGTTATGCCAAGTGTCCCCCCTCCATAGGTGCAGACTCCCCACTCATAAGCCTGCCTCATTTCCCACTCAAGCTGAAGATGGGAAGGACCAGGATGGGGTGTAGTACGTTAGGGCAGCTGGCCCCCTCCCCTATACTTATCCATGCAGTACAATAGATATTCTTGTTCAAGATAGTGACTCCATAGCTCTCTTTGTTACACTGGCTGTGCTCTGAAGTAGAGCATCACTTATTCCTCCCACCTTTCTGTGTCCCTTGACTAATGTCTCCCCTTCAACTCTTACCCTCCCCCACCTCTGTCAACCCTGCCCCCTGCATCCATGAACTTCATTTTTAAATTCTATGTATGAGGAGACCATATTGGAGAGGCCTCTCCGTGCCCTTTTCATGTTATCATATCCTTTGAGTTCATTCGCATTGTCTCAAAATGCTGAGAACCTATTTTTTTTCAGAGCTAAGTGGACCACAATTTTTTGTTCATTTGTTTGTCGAGCCATGGACTCACCTAGTAGCCTAGTCTGGCTCATCAAGCACTATGTAGCCCAGGCTAGCTCAGAACTTGTGCCAGTCTTCTTGCCTCAGGATCCTGGAATTCCAGGCATGAGCCACACACCTTGTCTCAATAGATTGATTTTGTTTTTTAATCTATTTGTCTGTGGAGGAGCCTTTAGGTGGACCCTCTCTGTCCTGGATCCTGTGACTACCTCAACATCACATGGGAGTAAAGACAATTGTAATAACTTGAAACATTCTGGAATCGTTGGGAAGGGTGTCTCAGTGAGGAGCTGTCTGGATTAGGCGGGCATGTGGGCATGCCTGTGAGGGACTGTATTGATTGGGTTAACTGACTTGTGAAGGCATACACAATTTCATGAGCTGGAGAAGGGGAAGTCAGGAAAGAGAGAGCAAGAGGGAGAAAGCAGATTACTTGTAGCGCACACACTATCAATCCATCTGTTCTTGACTGTGGATATGACCAGCACTTCAAGTTCCTACCACCCCAATTTCCCTGCAGTGATGGACTCAAACCTGGAATGTTGAACAATTCTACCCTCTTTCCTGAAAGCTTGGAAGGGAAACTAAGACAGTGGTCAGCCCATCCATTTCCACTTTCAAATATATACCCAGGAGGTGACATGTTAGGTGAACATGCTGGCTCTAACTGAATTCTCAGGGAGTCATCTTCCAGTTTTCATCTGCTAAGTTAGTCATGGACAGTGAGAGGTTTCCCCTTCCCCGCCCTAGTTAGGGTTACTATTACCATGATGGAATGCTATGACCAAAAGCAACTTGGAAACAAAAAGGGTCTACTTGGCTTACACTTCCACATCGTCCATTGTCGCTCATCATTGGAGGAAGCTGGGACAGGAACTTAAGCAGGGCAGGAACCTGGATGCATGGGCCGTGGAGGAGTGCTGCTTGTTCCCCATGGCTTGCTCAACCTGGGACCACCAGTCCATGGATAACACCACCCACAATAGGCTGGATCCTCCCCCATCAATTAAGAAAATGCCTGACAGTCAGATCTTTGTTTTGTTTTGTTTCTGTTTTTTTGAGACAGGGTTTCTCTGTGTACCCTTGGCTGGCCTGAACTCACTTTGTAGACCAGGCTGGCCTTGAACTCACAATCATCTGCCTGCCTCTGCTTCCTGAGTGCTGGGGTTAAAGGCATGCGCCACCATGCCCGGCCGACAGTCAGATCTTATGGAGACATTTTCTCAACCCAGGTGCCCGATGCGAATGCAAATGCCCTCCTTAGGCTCAGGTACTTAGACACTTGGTCCCCAATGGTGGTGGTGGTTGGGGACACGTAAGAGGCCTGTCCTCGCAGGAGGGAGCACAGGAACCAGTCTTGGAAGTTTATAGCCTCATCCACCTCCAATGTGACCGCTCTGCTTTGTGACCGTGGTTGATAATATGCGTTCCCAGCTTCCCACTCCAGCAGCCCTGCCTGCCTCTGCCACAGCTCCCAGCCACGATGGACTCTTATTCCCCTGGAACTGTAAATGCAAACCCTTCTTTCTACAGGTTCCCTTGGTCATAGTAGTTTTTAATCACAGCAGCAGAAAATAACCCAATGCGGTGCTTGCATTTTTTCATGTTGGAGATTGGACACATGACCTTGCACACGGTAGGCAGATAGTCTGCCACTGAGCCCCATCCTCAGACTTCCTGCAAGCTTTTAAGATTTTTGACACAATCTGATTCAATTGCCTGGGCCAGCCTTGAACTCACTCTGTAGCATAGGCTGGCCTTGGACTTGCAACCCTAGTGCTTTAACCTCCTGAGTAGCTGGGATTACAGAAAGGCTCTTAGCACCAGCTCATGTATACTAAATTCCAAAACATGCTCTTGACTGCTAAATGAACATAACTTAGTGGGTGAGGGTGATTGCCTCCATGCCTGATGACCTGAGATTGGCCCCTCAACCCCGTCCCAGACCTACAAGAAGGACAGAACTGACTTCTACACACACACACACACACACACACACACACACACACACACACACACA
>OU015748.1:110769585-110789853 GCA_907169655.1 Acomys percivali
ACACACACACACACACACACACACACACACACACACACACACACACCATGGCAAGCCCACTGCATGTCCTGCAGGCATCTCCAGCTTATTTTATGGTGGAGCTCTTGGTTTCTACCCAACACTGTCTTACTAGGACACCTACATATCTAATGTCTCTTATCTTTCTTGTTCGTGGCCCCAAGCGAGAATCATTGAATGCCTTCCTCTCTGATACACTTCATCTAATCTCTCCAGAAATGCTCAAAGCCCAACCTGTGCTCTCATCCCTGTGGCTGGCCCAAGCCACCATTAGTGATCCTTTTGTGATTTTGATGGCATCCTAATTAGTGTTCTCATTGAGTCCTCACCATCTAATCTCAACACAAGGCCCAGAGTGACGCCCAGGTGTTGAACTGCCTTCTTTCATGCCCTCTTATATTCTTCTTGATTAATTTCACAAAGGTCTAGAAGGTTTCCCAATGCTTGGGTCCATCCAATCCAGAACCCTACCCAACAATGTCTTTTTTTCACATCCTTTCTTGCACAGTCCTTGGATTAAAAAAAAAAAAAACACTCCTGGTATGCTCTGCCCCAGGAGCTTTGTACCTAGTAGCTCTACCATCTACTATCCAAATGGCTCAATCCTTGTCAAAGCGCCACCTTCTTCATTCAGCCCTTCCTGATAGACTACTCTAAGCCATTCCTCAAGACATCCTATTCAGCTAAAGTGTAACTGGCCAGTCTTTCTGTAGGTTGACAGGTATCTTCTCTGTCCTATGCTGTAAACTACGTGAGAATGGAGAAGCTGGCCTGTCTTGAGTCTCCAACTTAGATTAGTCTATGGCTCAGAGAATATGGTCTGGAAACAATTGCTGGGTATGGAATATCATGACAGCTTTTTGCAACCTCTTGCATGGCCCAGATCCTGGTATTGGGTCATCCAAGGAGCCCTTTATATGGCCTGCATATTTCTGTGCAAGTCATATTTACCTTAGTGATAATCCTGTCACCCTTGCCGGCCTGTGGTCAGTATCTTGAGTTGCACATATTGTATCAGAAGAAAAAGATGACCATCTTCTATGCTGGGTCTCAGGAGTCAAAAAGGCAAGAGCCAAAGAGCCATCTACTCCTCCATGCTCTGCCAAATTCCATTCCAGGAAATAGGAACACAAGCTTAGGTCTTGGAGTCATTCCCTGGGAACAATGAGGTTCTGCACTGCCTATCCACTGAGCATGCTCTCAGATGCGTTCTGTAGCTCCCCGTGGCCTCTAGAGCCAACCTGGGCAGTGAACGGTACCTGTCGTCACCTGGTACCAGCATCCCCAGCCCTCGGCCAGCATCTTATAAGTAGCTGTCTGCTCCTTTGCAACCCCACATCCCTATCTCTATAATCCAAGTCCTATTTCATCCCCTTTCACACAGTTCTTTGTTCTATATTCTTCCCACCCTCGACCCAGGGAACTGGTATTCTGAGCCTTTGTTGGGTATTCTAGGGAACTCAGAGTCTTCCAGGCAAGTAAGTGGCTTAATGGCGCTGTCTCCTGCCTGCATCACCTGGAATCAAGGCTAATTAAATACTAGTTGTGTTGTAAAACACTCTCAAGACCGCTCTGATTTTAAGTATTTATCGTGTCTTTTTAGGCCTCTCTGAGTGGCACTAAAATGAATAAGTTACCCACGAGAGCCCCATTCTAGAGCCTCTGAACCCAGCCCTGACTCTCTTTTAGAAGGCTTGGTGAGCACTTGGTGAGACTGCAGTGTGAGACTATCCTGCAGTGCTGAGCTAGGGACCCAGGAGGGGCCCCCACTACTCTGCCGAGTCCGAGAGAGAACAGCATAGGGCAGAGGCAGGGCCAGCACTGGGCTCTATCGTCTTCCTTGTAGATGTCTCAATGGAATAAGGACAGGGAAAAACATGCCATAAATCAGCACTTCTATTGGTGGAGCCTTTATAAGTCAGGCTGAGCGCAGATGGAGGACGGCTTGGCCCCCACTAAGGCTAACATATGGACTTGCTCACTGCCAACCCACATTTCTGGGAGAATATTTAATAGTTTAGAGGAAATGTATTGCTTTAATATGACTTGCTTAGGGAAGCCATTTCAGAGAAAGGCAAAATGCTAATCCCTCCCCTGGTTTTTATTGTATGACCGATGTTGCCCTGAGACGGGATGGGTCCCAGGTGAGCTGTGGGCTATGACTGCGAAGCACCACATCCATCTGTAGCAGCCAAGCTCAGTGCTTCGAAGGCGGGAGGGAGGCACTCTGCACATGCTCCCTGTGCATGTGGGGCTAGGGACTGCTCAGTGGGGAGTCCAGTCAACCTGTGGATGGAAGGAGTAGGACTCAGTCTGCCTCTGGCTACTGCAGGTCTGAGCAGAGCTCAGTGGGATTTGCCCCTTGGCCTGGACCATGTGGAATTCTCAACCCTAAGGAAGTGGGGAGGGACCTGCCAGGGATAAAGTGGGGGTGGGAGCTTGAGATGATGAGATGTGGCGACAAAGATGAGAGGTGGGGAATTAACAGGTTTTCTGTTTAAAGAGGCAACGCCCCATTCACAGAGCAGACTTCCCTGTTTAAGTCACAGTAGTGCCTGACGTGTCATAGCTCCACTTACAATTTCCAATTTTTAAAAATTTTTTAAATTTTAATTTATTTAATTTATTCAGATTACATCCCTAATGTTATCCTCTCACTTATATCTTCCCATTCCCACCCTCCCTCCCTCTTCCACTCTATTTCCCTCTCCATGACCTCTGACAGAAGGGGACCTCCTCCCCCACCATATGACCACAGCCTATCAGGTTTCATCCTGATAGCCTGTTTCTCCTTCCTTTGTGTGCCATCAGAGGGGACACCAAGGGGGAAGTGATCAAATCAGGGGCACCAGAGTTCATGTCAGAGGCAGTCTCTGCTCTCCCCACAATCTTGAAGAATGAGCTGTCCATTGGCTAGATCTGAACTAGGTTCACTGTGTGCATTGCCCATGGTTGGTGCAACAGTTTGTGCAGGCCCCCCTGGGTCAAGATCCACTGGCCTTGATGATCTCCTTGTGGGGATCCTGAACCCTCTGGGTGTGTAAATCAATCCTACACAGCCATCTATGAACACAGTTGTTCACTTTCAGTGCAAAATTCGGCAAATTTCCCAAGGTACCACGATAGTCAGCTTTAACTGTCAGCTTCATACACTCTAAAATCACTTGGAAAGAGTCTCCATTAGGGATTGTCTGGATCAAGTTGGCCAGTGAGCATGTCTGTCAGGGATTGGGGTATGTCTGTGGGGAACTGTCTTACTTGATGAGAAGAGGGAACTCCATCACAGGAGCTAGGGAGGAAGAGAAGAGGGCCCAGGAACAAATGAAAAGCCCCGAAAGTGGTAGGAGGCCTATGAGAAAAAGGAAGTTTACAGGTCAGAATACAGGCAGCAGTATTCTTCATATCAGCCTTCATATCAACCCAGACAAGTAGAGTGGAGTCAGAAGGGTCTCATGAACCAGTGCCTGCGTGGGTCACAAGATTCTCCTTGGTGAAGTAAGCCTTTGGCTCATTGCCCTGGATTTCTAAGATAAATCCATGCTAGACATCAGAAATCCCTGCATCACCTTTTCCATTCTTGTGTCTTGACCTAAAAACACAGAGCTGGGAGGGGCGTGCAACAATGGCTGCTTGCTAGTTCGTACTCTGTGGTCATGACCTACAGATCCTGACTGAGCAGCGACCACACATCACAGGCACCTGGCTATCAGGTACCTCTGAGACTGTCCAGTGGCAACAGCAGTGTGCTGGGGCCAGCCAGACTGGCTCTGAGGTCACCTGGAGAACTGTCTCAAGTGTCATGACAGGGTCCTTCTTGGAGCTTGGCTGCTCCCTGCTGGGGTTCTGACTACCAACACCCTGGGGAGGCATATGGGCTGGGAGTGTCAATCTGACCCTACAAGCTGCAGTGTTGCCCTAAAACACTGTCATTTCTTCCTGACACAAACACAATCTGTCTCCCAGAATCACTGCCATAAATAACAGTGCTTCCCAAATGGATTCCGCACATGGTTTGCGTCCATGCCTTGCCTGGAGCTCATTTCTGAGGATACACCTAAAACACAGGGGCAGAGAGAGGACTGAAGGGTGACTTCAGCCAGCCATGTACCTGGTGTCTGATTCTGTCCTTCATGCTTTCTTCCATGTCCCATCCCCATAGCTGTTTCAGACTTGCTCCCCTGGAGTTGGCGGGGCCGCACATGGTCTCCGATGTCATGGGAGCTCAGGGTTGTACTTCTCTAAGTCCATGTGCGTGGAACACAAGGTCACACAAGGTTGTAACACCATGTCCCTTCTGTGTGCCCTCAGTGAAGAAGAGAAGCTCAGAGAGGTCAAGTCCATGCTTGAAGATCACACAGGGAAGAACTCCATAAGAAGACAAAGGCAGAGGTCTTCATTCCTACAATCAGGCCCATGAGTCCTTAAGGCGAGTCAAAGGACGGTCCAGTTAGGGGCTTGACTTCCTAAAGATGCTTTCAGTTTTTTTTTTTTTCACAAGGAGAGCGCAGATGCCCGTGAATGTTCTCTTGACTTTTTGCTATGCTGCCCACACTATCCGTTTTCTTCATTAAGCCTTAGCCTATTAATAACCAGCCATTTGTCTTAATTCAATAAAAAGATGATTGATCGCGTTTGTGAGGGTTTCATCGAGCCCTTGAAGGTGATGAACGGCCTGCAGTCAGGAAGCCTGAGAGAAACTGTGCCAGTGCCTTGCTTTACAAGATGCTGGCTGTCTGTTTCGCCGAACACTTTAGAGATGCATGCTGGACATCTGTAAGAATCAAATGCCATGCAGCATCCACACAGGCCTGTAAGTGCTGAGCTCTCCACTCTGGCATTAGAGGCTCCACTTTGTCCCATCCAGCTACATGGAAGATGGATGCTCCCTGCACTGCACTAAAGATGCATCCCAGGTCCAGCTTGGGAGAACTGGTCACCACTGCAGGGGGATGTGTCCTTCCTGCCCTCAGTAACGAGCTGGAAAGAATTCCTTATTGTGGTGATAGGAAAGTCATGGGTGTTGGTAGCTGGCCCTGGGGAGAATTGAATTTCCATAGTTTACTAGCTGCCTGCTTGCTCTGTTCTGGTCTGCAATGGCAGCAGAAAGAACATGGGACTCTTCCAGTCCTTGGTAGACACTTGTTACACAGCTCCCAGCACCGATCCAAGGCAACCCAGGCTCCACTAACAAGACCTCCCAGGTCCTGGCCATCACACTGTGGGGTAATGTGTCCTTCCTTCCCCAAGAACTGAGTGGAAGATAGAAAGCATCCAACACAGAGCAGGCCTGACAGAAAATCCTTTCCAGTTTCCTGTGGTCCCTCTTCAGTTTCCTGTGGTCCCTCTCCAGTGTTCTGTGGTCCCTCATGTGTGTCATGCTGAGAGGACGTCAGGCAGTCAACTCCTTTGAAACGTCACTGAGACTGCATTATTGGGTCCCTTATTCGAGACAATATCTCAAAAACCCTGGAAGAGAGTTCTGATCAATAGACTGTGAGGATTGTGAGAGGCTGTTACTGGGAAAGAAACACATTATTAGGAAGATTAAAGGATAATAAGGCTGCTAGGAAGGCGAGGGTGGGCAGACGCCTCCGGAACCCTTCTGGCTGATGTGTGCACAGTTGCGTGGCTTCTCTTCCTCTGACGGGATCATGTGGTTAAGTGGACTGACTCTTTTATATGCCTTCTTTTCCTTTTTTTTTTTTTTTTTTTTTTTTTGGTTTCTAAGGATGAAATCAAGAATATTTGTCACTTGTGTACAAGCTCCTAGAATCCACGTAGTATTTGACTCATTGTGTCTTCACTCGGGCCATGGGTGTTTGGGGGAGCACTTCCTGACCTCTGGAGTTCCGTGCTGAGGACACATGGGTAAGGCACTCACCTGGATAAGTATTGCCTAATATTCTCTGATGTGGAGAACACAGAGCACCTGGCTGGACATGCCCTCTTGGCTCTTCGGTCCAATGGGAAGTCACGCTTGTCCAAAGGATCTGTGAGGTCCCAGGATGAGCCACCAGTCATGTCCTTACTCCTGAAGGAGGAGAGGGAAAAATGCCTGTGAGGTGCAGGCTGCTCATGGAACCATCACCAGCCTGGGCTTCTGGTAGAAGCTTCCAGATGCTGGAGTCTCCCTAAATCACCTCGGCACCGTCTTCTGAGGTCAGAAAGGAGGTGGTGATTACTGTTGCTCAGGAAGAAAGGAAGTCTTAGAGGTCCAGCAGATGTTTGCAGATGAGGAGAGGAGGTATCCTGTGAGGTCATCCACGGAAGTGAAGTCAGGGTGAGAGGAGAGAAGTCCAAGTGATCAAATAGGACTTGTTCAGACCAGTAAATTAGCAGTCTGCCTGGATATGGCAGCTACGTGCAAGCTCTAGACCAGTGGTTCTCCTAATGCTGTGACCCTTTAATACAGTTTCTTGTGTTGTGGTGACCCCCAACCATAAGATTATTTTCATTGCTACTTTGTAACTGCATTTTTGCTACTATTATGAATTATAATGTAAATATCTATGTTTCCCCCCCAAAAAGGGGGGTGACCCCCCAAAAAGGTTTAGAACCACTACTTTAGACCCTGAGCCCTTTCACCAGATTGGTCATTGGAAGGGAAGGTTGAAAGGTGTTGGCTGGTCTGTTGATTCACAAATAGATGCCTGTGTTGGTGCAAGGCCTCTTGGCTGAAGGGCTCACAAGTAGGAGCTGAGTTGCCTGTGAGAATAGATTGCTTTGTCCATGGTGTCTTACAACAGAGGCAAGCCGGAACTCTGTGAAAGGATTGAGAGGTCTGCAGGACAGTGCTGTCCCAAGGGTGTCTGACTTAGCTCCTTCCTGTACCCTGTAAATATATCACCTTCCCTCAGCCTGTGCAAGATGTAATGGAGTGAGGCCCTAAGACGGGTGGGGCCACTCTGAACATACAGTTCCTAAGTAGGTCAGAGGGAAATGAGATGCAAAGGTTAGAGAGATGCTACCCAGATTGCCTTGATGCTGGAGAGAGGGCCTCATTCAAGTAACACAAGTACGTCTTGAAGCTTGGAAGCACAAGGAACTCTGTTCTCAGCTGCTAGAGCACCTAGGAGGACACACATCCTTGGAGACAACTTGATTTAGGTCAACCGTGGGCCTATGAAACTGAAATTACCTTATTTTGTGTGTGTGTTTTTTTTTCTCACCTATGTGTGCCACTTGTCCCAGCATTTGTAGACAGTTGAGGTGGACAGTTAAACTCGGATCTATGGCTGGATCTGCCCTGCAGGTGGCAGTGGGTTTATTCCCTCCTGCTTGTCTTGTGGGAGAGGAGAAGCCATGCTGATCTTGCAGAGAAGGGGCAACTAGGGACTTTGGGCTGACAGCTGCCTCCTAATATAAGGGTATATGGTGGGGCCCACTACTGTTCAGAGCTAGGCTGAGATGCTCAGATCCTCTAAGTACCAGAAGGCTTTATAGGGTCTCTCGCCTCCCTTATCCCTATTACAGACCTAGGCTCCAGGTTGGGTTCAGAGATTCAGAGTGGCTTGTCCAGGTCAGCAGATAGGCAATGGAGAGCCAGAGCCCAGAAATTTTGATTCCAGGGACTTCTTTAGGCACAAGAGAGGAGAGTGAAAGACCAAGCATCCCAGGAAAGAGCCTGAACAGGGAAGGTATAAAGACCCCGAAGACTAGGAATTCTACATCACACACGAAACAAGGAATGCTTTGTGGAAGGTTCCCCTTGTCCTTTGGGGCCCCCAGGACACTGGCACCATCACCTAAATGCCTAGGATAGGATGATGTCTGAACATGAGAAGCAGATTTTCAAGTGAGTCAGACAAGCATAGGTGATAGCTTAGCAACCTGGGACTCTACTTAGTTTGGGCTTTACCCTTCAGATAATGCACTTGGCAGCCCGAGATCCTTACCTGCATGTACTATGCATGTAAATCCCTCTTCAGACAGTTTATGTAGCTACTTGTTAGCAACCTAGGACCCCTACCCATATTGAGATGCACATATATTCCACTTTGAAAAGTGGATTAAGTTTCTCCTCTTAATGATTAATAAATTTCATATCTTATTCAGTTATATTCCAGTTATGCACAATATGGAAATAGAGAGGTTGATTTCATTGAACTGGTTTTGGGTGCATTTGCATTGAGGCAAACTGTTATGTAAGTGAACTTGTGGGGAGAATTCTGTATTTATCACTTTATACCTGTGCATAGTTGAGCATGCATATAATTAACATAATATGCATTATACACAGGGACCTATGCACTGGACAAAGGGTTTATATATTCCAAGCCAGTCAACAGTATCTCCTCTTTCCTTTAGTCTCCACAAAGAAGCTTCTAGGCAATAAACTGTAGCTTTTGAGTGTCTTCACTCATATGGCCATGGTCACTCTTGACAGCATATTTGACCTGTACTATCACTTTGCTTTGAGTAAGGTTATCTGGCTTATTATAAGGTGTACACTTATTTCATTCTCTTAGATCAGGTGCCAAGAACCTGGAAACCCAACCACCAGTAACATAAGGACGATAGTGATATCCCCAGAGACACTGGGGCTCCAAGTCAGTGAGTGGTCCTGGTCCAGATCGGTGACAGGTAGGATATACCCAGGGGGATATATCTGTCCTATGAGACCAAAGCCCACTGTGTGGCCAGCACCAGCCACCTTGGAAAAATGAGAGAAAGGACAAGCCTGGCCACAGGCTTGCAGGCTCCGTCCCTGTCTGTTGCTGGCCTCCGTCTTCCCGCTCCTGCTAGGAGCTCCAGGCTCTGGATTTATATGTCACGCAGGGCCCACCACACTCCCAGTCCATTCCAGGAGAAGCCTCTTTGAAGGCAAAATAGATTCCAGAATGATCGCTCACTAAGAGACATTCATCAGTGAGATGTCCTCCATAAAACTGAAATATCATAAAATCGTACACACGTGGGCCTGGAGCTGGGCAGGAACCATATTTCAGGGGAGAACATGGGCTGTGCAGAACACTGGTGACTGTGTTGATAAATTAGACCCTGGTTTACACTGTTACTGGCTTGTTGGAGAGAGTGAAATGGCCCTTCCTTCAGCATTCCTGTCTCCCAGGAAAGCAGGGACAGTTGTCTCATCAGCCATCAGTCACAGGCAAGGGCAGCTGGCTCTGAGAAATGTCTGGGTGCCTTGGGAGAGGCCAGCTTGGCTCAGAAGTGGGAGAGAGGTGAAGGGGGTGTGAGTGTTGCAGTCCTACAAGTGGGTTGGTGTGGAGAACACCTTGTGCCACTGCCTCTGCATCACAGTGGTAGAGTCCACACTACACCTACCACAGGCTCACAGGTTGCTGTAAACAGGTGACCTGTAGATGACCTCTTTGTTCCCCCAACCCCAAGACTTCACAATGCTGGCCTATTGTGTCCCTGCCTCCTATAGGGAAGAAAATGTCACCTGTCTGAAATCATTCAAACTCCAAGTCACACTACCCAGATGTGAGCCAGGTGGCTAACTTCTGTTACTTCAGGCTTCATGGAGATTTGAACCCCTTTTCAGACGGCACTTTTAATGACAATAGAGGCACAAGTTGACATGGAGGAACAAAGACCACATTTGTAGAATCTCTCTGCTAGCATTCTGTGAGTGACTTGTGCCTACCTCTCTCAGGTCTTTCTATAGAGGCCTTCTGAGTGACATCCATTTTAGAGACTGCTTCACTGAGGCCCAAGCTCAGCACTCACCAGGTAGCCAATTGGGTGAAAGGGCCAGGCTGTGGACCTGGCTTGAGAATACAGTCTTCTGGGCTCCTGTACTTCCTGTAGCTGCCTCACGTAGATACCTGCCAGTCACCGGCTTGGTGAGAAGGCTGTGTGGAGCCCCAGGACGTGGGCACTGATGTAACACTAACAGGTTACTAGCTACGCTATACATAAAACAACCATTCTGAGCTGATTTCCCTTTGCTTCTGGAGCAGCTGGATGGCTGTTAATCATGTATGGATTGCTGAATGACTGCACTGGGACATGAGAAAGAAATGCAGGCCCAGGAAGAGAGTCTTGTTGCTGCAGAGCTCAGATCCAGAGGCAGAAGGATTCCTCAGCTGCCTATCTCTGGACCTGCTCTGGGCAGGGAATAAAGACAGATCAATTAGGTACCAGCTGAGCCCCATCTCCTGGAACAGAACCTTTTCCCAGCCAAGGACCAGCTCTGCATCCTGTGGGAAACAGGCTTCCCTGCCCTCCGTGCAGCCCTCACTGTTGTTCTGATTCCTCCCTGTTTGGCTCCTGCTCTGCCAGATGCCCTCAGCTACCAGCCTTTCTCTGGCTTCTTGGCATCTACCTTGTCCCCTGCACAGAAGCTGGGAGCTAACTCCTGAAGCAGCTTCAATGGACACAGTGCTGCCCTAGCAAGCCCTGCAGACCCCCTCAGACTCAGCAAGATGTCTCTCCTAGTCACACGTGGCTCTCTACCCAGCAAGTATCCCATCCTTTCTTCTACAGCTGGTAATTTTTGCTTGTTTTTTTTTTTTCTCCTTTTCCTCCTCACATCCACAAGGTCAGCTCAACACTTATATTTCAAGAACTAGGTGTCCCTGTGCTATCCCATAGTAGTGTTCCAAGTTACCCAGGTTCTAAGTGGGGAGGTGGTCCAATGATCTCATCACCACACTATGATGCAACCTGGCAGGTGTCGTCAGAGGAACTGGGATGACTGATCCTGAAGAGGATAGATGATGTGATCTGCGAAAGCCCTGGAAGCCTCCAAGGTACTTTATATCCTCAACGGGGTTGAGTAAGCTGAGCTCTGGGGACAATATTTGTGAGGGGCCAATGTCAGTCCCACCTCTCCAGGTCCCAGCTCAGCTCCCCATATTGTCTGAGCACACAATCTTTTCCTCAGCTGTGCCTGTCCATGGGCCACAGGAAGACACCTGAGTCTGCCCCTACTTCCATCCATTTCCATGAAGAACATCCTTCTGAAGTCAGTCTTGGCCTTCTTCTGCTGGGGCAGCCAAGCTTTGAGCATACTGACCACTCCACCTTTTGCCAGGGTGACCTTCTATCTTCTAGTTTTGAGCCCTGAGATGGGGGAAAAACAAATCTTCAGTTTAGGGAGAGAAATTAGACTCAAATATCTCTAGGTACCACAATGCTCCATTGGCCACAGAGAGATGGATGAGAGCACTAAGCACACAAAGAGACATATGGGGAACTTAGCCTCTTTATATGCTATGGAGAGGATCCAGGGTCTTGTACTGCTGGCTGTGGTATCAATAAAAGGGGGAACCAACCCAGAGTGCCCCCCAGATGAGGTAGGAAGGTGGCCTTCATTCCTCTAGCAAACTGTATACTTGAACTTTTCTCATCACCATCTCTTCCCCTTGGTCCTTGCTAGTCATTGCTCCATCTTTTCTTACTTGATAATGAGGCTGGTGGCTTGGAGGGCTGTTACCTGAGCCCCTTTGGATGCTTGAATGCCTCCCAGGATCTCTTGACTAGCTAAGTCAGGGTCTAGGAATGACTGGCACGGGTACCCATGTCTCTCCACTTTGGGTCAGGACTTACCTGGAAATACTGGGGTATATCCTTGTGTCTGCTACCATGAAGAGTACTGGCCTTACTTGGCTATTCCTTGGGGAGTCCGCTGTGGAAGCAGTTCATCTTGAAGCTCCCCACCACCACCACTTTTTGTCTATTGTTCTTCAGAACCAGGGGTTTGTCAGCAGGGCTCTTTTGGATTGAGACATTGACATGAGTTGTGCATTTGGTTTTGGCAGTGAGATGCGCCGATTTTGTGGCCCCAATTATCATAGTATGAACACGGAGTTCTGAAAAAAAATACATATATAGAGAAGAGCTGCCAAATGTGGTGAGTAACTTCATTCCCCAACATTTATGCAGGTTTTGGTGCCAGGTATGTAGCTCACAAATCAAAGAGCTGAGCCTGGCTCCTGCAAGGTAGGAAGGGAGGCACCATCTGCACACCGGAGTCAGGAGCAAGAAGGTGGTAGAGATGGGTTTGCTCTTCTCATAGAAGCAGGGATGGACTTGGCAGATTATCTTCAGTGAGACAGCCTTGGAGGAGTGGACCCGGGGCATGTGCTTACAGTGTGGTGCTGGCATGGTAGGGACTCTAAGAGGAAGCATTAGAGAGTGTTGTAGCATATTCAGTGAAAGGAAGTCTAGTCCTGGCCAGCCCCTCTTGCATAAGTGCTCAGAATCCTGCATGCACATTTAGCTGTGGAAGAAGAGGGAAGAAAGACATCCACACAGTAGCCTGGACTCCAGGCCTCCCCAGATGGGTTGAGTTCACCCTATGAAGTTCAGGCTATTCTTTCTCTCTTGTCAAAACTGGCCCCTGTATACCCCCACTCTCCAGCCCCATGGTCTCACCTGCCCCCAAACCAAACATGGCCAGCTCTTTCCCAACCATCACCATGCTCAGACTGGGTTAACTTTCCATCTGTACCCTGCACTGCACCACTACAAGGAACCTCCTCTATCATCCCAGCTGGCCTCCTAGACCCCACGAATGATGTCTGCATCCTGTAAGGGACTCCCATGCTCCCAAAGAGATAAGATGTTTGCTTATGTGGTTGGTTTGTCTCACTCTCTAAAGGACAGGGCCAGCCTGAGACTCACGCCTCTCAGCATGTTGCACAAAGCAGTGTTCACTGCAGTGTCAGGCCACACCTGGGGGTAGACCTTTCTCCTCTCACTTCCTTGAGTTTGTGATCTTAAGTTTGTGAGTTTGCATCTTAAAGTCTCCGGTCCATTAGAGTCTTTACAATTACGGACAGGCAAGGCCCTCTCCCTGGCTGTGCTGGTCTCCAAGGGGCCTGACAAGTCTACTGCCATCCCTTCTGCAGGAGGAGCTGTCCTGCCTGAGCTTCCTCTCGCTGGTCATGCTGTAGCATTCTCTAGCCCTTTCTCCTGGAGCTCCGATCATACCAATGTCACTCAGTCATGCCTGGAGGATGGCTGGAACATCCGCCTATTGTTGTGTGGTAGCTGGACCTTAATTTCAGGGTGCCCAGTCACTCTTACCTACTTATCCGTAGCTCACAGTACTTGTGTGATGGTGTCTTAAGAAACCATCAAAAGCCACCGTGTGTCACAGGAGGTCAGGATACTCATGGGATCGGCAGATTGTGTAGTCAAGGCATGAACAGGGACAGCATCATGGGGCTACATAAAGAACCAGGGTACATCTTTTGCTAAGTGATAGGTAGAGAGAGCTGGAATATCTGTAAAACCATTATGAGATGAGGTCACTTGTCAAGACACCTTAGACAAAAGTGCACAAGCTGAACTTTCAGAAGGCCAAAGGGAAAGCTGGAGAGGATGAGTGGAGATCACAGCCGAGAGAGGAAAGCCCGGCACGGGAGGGAGGGAGTAGCAGTGTGGGATGAGATGAGAAGTTTGAATGTATGAGGTCACATGTAGGTGACCTCTATAAACACATCCTCATTTGTATCCATGTCTGTATCCACGGCCTTATCATGCTTGTAGCACATTTACACCCACATCTGTATCCTCATCCTCATTAACATATATTTCCACACCTATGTCTTCACTAACACCCATATCTACGTTCATATCCACATCTGCATCCACATCCAGACCCATAGCTTTTTCTACACCCATGGCCACATCCTCAACCTCATTGGTATCTGCATTTATATCTGGGGTTACCTTGGAAAGCATGAAGCCACTGAGGGGTCTGGGCCAAGAAAGAATGATGACACAAACGGGCTTATTTGTAGGGGAAGATGCTTTTAGCAGTGATGCTGGTGAGAAGAGAGGCGGTTTCAGGACCAATGGCAGAACCAAAGTCAGAAAACCACCTGGTACAAACCAAGGGAGGCATCAAAAAGAACCTGTACTCAGGGTAGCATCCTGGAGAGAGAGGGAGGGGATCCTGGAGAAGGAGGGGTGAGGTCCTAGGGAGAAAGTGGTAGGGTGCCTGGGAGAGAAGGGTGGGGGCCCTGGAGATGAAAGGGTGGTACCCTGCAGAGGGAGAGGTAGGACCCTACTGCCTAGCCCCTAAGGGAGAAGACTTCTCAGTGGCCATTTTGGAAGAAAAAGAGCAAACTTAGTTTTGAATATTTTTCATTCCTTGCTTGCGGGGAAGAAACTGTAAAAACCGCAGACAGGTATGAACCATGTCTTGGTAATTTCCAGAGATTGCCTGTAATATGATAGGCACATAAAAGATTCTAAAAAGTGACTACTTTGCATACACGAGATTGGCGGATCGCAGAACTTGATGGTGGGAGGGAGCAGCACCATTTACTGTGGTTCTCAGCAGCGGGGATTGGGGTGGGGGGGTAGGGGTGGGGGTGGGGAATGGGCGTGGGGAGACAGGGATGGGGAGAACAACGATCTGGCTCATTGGGAACTAGGCTTTGTATATGGGCAGCCTGCAGCTGCAGGACAAGGCCTTGGACTTCCTGTTTACTCTTTCTCAGGCTTATTCTGCTCCCACCTTTTGGTGGACCACAACCCAGGTGTGACAGTCAGCCCTGCTCTCACTGCTATCAACCTCCCCTGTTCCAACGCTCAACTCCAGATGGAAATCATAAGCTGGGCCTGGGTGTTGGTGTGTAGGCGATTCAACTGGCCTGCCCTCAAGGACCTGCAGGGTCCTGACAATGTCCTAGTTATCACCTGCGCCAGGTGTGAGGGAGGTAAGGGCAGCCTGCCACCCCAGCTATCTCTCTCTGCCTCTCTCAGTCTCTGTCTTTCTGTCTCCATCTCTCTGTTTCTGTCTCTGTCTCTCTATCTTTCGGTCTGTCTCTCAGTCTTTCTCTCTGTCTCTTTCTTCCTCTGCCCTCATTGCTCACTCAGGCTCTATCTCTTCTCCCTTTCTCCTCCCTGCCAAAAAACTTCTTTTATTCCAGATATGGTATGTGATGTGGTCCTAATCATTATTATAATACTGGGGAGATGGCTCAGTGGATAAAGAGGGGCTCTGAGTTTGTGTTACCAGCATCCAATGTAAATAGTATGTGTATGACAGTCCAGCCTGCCTGTTATTTCAGTCTGAAAAGGCAGAGACAAGGAGTTCTGAAAATAAGCTGGCTAGAGAGACCCTGCCTCAATGAATATCACCATGGGCCATTGAAGAAGATATGTTATGTCACCCTTTGGCCTTTGGATGTGTGTATATTCACATCCTTGCCCGCCTATGCATACACAAGTGACAGCACACATGCACATGCAAAATAATTAAAATCAATTAAAAATAAACAAAAAGAAATCAGAACTTCATCAGAATGAGGTTAGTTGGGGCCTAAGCGTAAGCATACAGTGTCAGGACCCATTGCAATTCTCTGAGGAAGCAAAGAGGACAATGTACATATTCTGAAATGTTCTCTTTCACACCCCAGGGTCTAAGAGATCTGTCTTCAACATAAGGAGAAATTGGGAGCTTAAAAAGAAGCAGGCGTATAAATGGGACTGTCTGGGATGTGTGCCCTGGGGAAACTGATTTCTCAAAGGCAGAAAACATGACTAGGAAACAAAACTTCTCCAATTCTGTGTCAAAAGGACATTGACCTGCTCCCTGGAGCTCAAAGTTACAGGAAGAGGGATGTGCCAACAGACAAGGAGACAGCTAGCTACTCACTCCTGGTCATAAGGTGACTCCCTGACACCTGGGCTCCACTGTGCATAGCCCCGAAGCAATTTTCAGCAAGATCAGGGGATAGGGATGTTAGTGCTGTCTGGGGTTTTCTAGGTGAGGCAGAAAATGGCTCCAAAGGTCACAGGAATTGAGAGAATCCTCTAGATTACTGTGTGAGATGCAAGAAGACTTGCCTGTCTTGGAAGGTGAGGAAGGTGAGCAGAGCTTAAAGTTGGATGTGGCAGTATGCCCCCAATTCCAAACTGGAACTATACCCTGGCTTCTGAAGCCTGCGGGGTTGCTGAGGTCCTGGATTACTCAGCTGTCTGTGGGTCTATGGAGGCCCAGCAAGGCGCATGCCTTTTTTGCTCAGAGCTGGTCATGTGACCATTGTAATGTGTACATGGAGTGTGAGTGCCCAGAGGCAGTTGGAAAAACAGGAGAATGAATAATCCACCCCCAAAGAAGCAGGAAGACCCCATCTGACCTTGTATGCAGCCAACTGTATACACAGGAATCTCCAGTATCCCAGATAAATCAGCAAAACAAAAGAGATCATGGTGGTGCCTTATCTACCATTATGACCTAGTTTATTCCTATTCAAATCTATACAACCACTGTAGGCATATCTTCAGATGCTACTCTTCTTCCTTGGATACTTTTCCTATTGCTGTGATGAGACACTGACTCATGAAAGGAAGTATTTGATTGAATTTACAGTTCCAGAGGGTTAGAGTCCATCACGGTGGAGGGACAGCGTGGTGGCACAAGCACCTGCTAGCTCACATCTCAAACTGTAAGGAGGAGGCAGAGAGCAAACTGGGAATAACGCCACTCTTTTGAAACCTCAAACCCACCCCTGGTGACATACTTTCTCCAAGAAAGCCACATCCTAACATTGAGGGTTGGTCTGGTTCTATGCATTCAAATGCTAAATTATTCGCACCCCCTCCAACTCCCACCAATCCAAGACCTGACTGCAGTTGAACTGAGTACATCTTCTCAAACACTGGTCTTTGCTGTGTAAACTTTGCTCTACCTAATTGAAAGTTAGTTGGTTAATGAAGTCACTGAAGCCTGTAACTGGGCAGAAGAAAAGTAGGTGGAGCTTAGGGTCAGATGGGAACCACAAGGCAGGAGACAGACGCAGGAGAGAAAGCCAGAGAGAAGGAAGTCACCATGGGGCAGTAAGGACCATGAGCATGTGGCCATGAGAGGTCTGGCCTGATAGGACAGAAGCAGCCCAGGAAGGAACAAGTATGGCAAATAACTTGGGTTTTGTAGCTGGGAAACAGCAAAACAGCTTAGAGGGTTGATGTCAGCCCAGTTACTGTGCTTTAAAGCTTTTTATAAATCTAAAAGATCCCTGTCTCGATTATTTGTGAACTAGCTGGGATAGAGAAGCCCTCACAAGTCTAATAGCCAACTCAGCAACATCCTTGTCTTCCCTAAACAGGTACCAACGGGGAAACCAAGCAACCAAATTCCAAAGACTCCTGGGGGGGAACATCTTATTCAAATCTGCACACCTTGACACGTCACTGTTTTGCCCCTATTTTTGTCCTCTGTTGATGACTGTTCAGGCATCTTTATTTCCAGTCTCATTTTTAGCTTTTTTTAAGGATTTGTCCTGTTTGTCTGGTGTGGCCATTTCTAGGATGTGTGTACATTCTTTACCTGTGGTGAGTTTAACCTGCACCGTGGTGGCTTGGGGACCAGTGTATTTGAAAATGTGGAGGGCCTCCAATCTTTGGGTAGTTCTCCCCCACTTTTATCCTAGTCTCTGCTTCATGTATGTGTGGGGCTTTTCTTCCTGCCCCTCAAACCCTATACCCTCCCCAGAGCCCATCTGAAATCAAGCTTCTTTTTTTTTTAAATCAATTTATTCTTGTTACATCTCTATGGTTATCCCATCCCTTGTATCCTCCCATTCTCCCCTCCCTCCCATTTTCCCTTTATTCCCCTCCCCTATGACTGTTCCTCAGAGGGATTACCTCCCTCTGTATATGCTCATAGGGTATCAAGTCTCTTCTCGGTGACCTGCTGTCCTTCCTCTGAGTGCCACTAGGTCTCCCCCGCCAGGGGACATAGTCAAATGTGAGGGGGCTAGTTTCAGGTTCAGCCATCAGGACCCAGAGAGGCATATTCAGTCCCTAGAGTATTACAGAGTTGTCAGTTTCTCCATGTTTTAAGTTGGTGTTTCCTTTATGTATTTGTAAGAAAGGTTATTATTGGCATATTAATTGACAAATTGTATCCATCATTAGAGCAAAGACTACTCTTTTCATTCTTTGCTTTTGTAAAACTTACAATTTTTTAAAAAATCATTTTTAATCGTCAAAGAACAAATGCATATATTTGTGAGTGCAATACAATGTTTTGATATAAGCAGACATTACAGAAAATTAAACCAAGTTAATTAACTTCAACAGAGCCTCACCTACTTGTTGCATTAATTCTTTTTGTTGACCTATGCAACATAATGTACCACAAGTTGACCCATTCTTGGCTCCCTTGGGGGACCTTAAAGAGTCCCAGTCATCTTTTGTAGAAGGCATTGCTTCTTTGAACATATGGATGAAGCCCCTAGGGGCTTGCCAGCCCCCCCCAACACACCTCTAAGCTGTGTGTTTACAAATGGCCTGTCTCTCGGGAATAAATCTTTGCACTTTCCCCAGGAAATATAGTCTATAAATCACAGTGACATTTCAGATGAGATTCGCCTCCTCCTGTGCCTCTGCCTTTAAGTGACCCCCATCCCTGTGTGTGTTGCAATACTTGACGGAGGCCAACGTAGCCAGGTCTGGGTAGGGATAGTTAGTTAAAGATAAGACC
This sequence comes from Acomys percivali, assembly GCA_907169655.1. Taxonomy (NCBI): domain Eukaryota; kingdom Metazoa; phylum Chordata; class Mammalia; order Rodentia; family Muridae; genus Acomys; species Acomys percivali. The sequence goes on from OU015748.1 coordinate 110,788,019, forward strand.
ACTGACATCTTCAAATGCCACGTTTGTCAACGCAGGAGTGACCCTCTCCCAGGTGCTGGATGGGATGGCTTTGCAATTTTTGGTGTGGGAGCTGCAGACCTCACTGACATCCTGGTTTTGGAATGCTGCTGTCCTCGCAGATGGCAGCTACTTTTTAACACTGTGATAATTGATTTTATTGTCAACTTGGCTAGGCCACGGTGAGTGTTTACCGGAATTAAAATTAGACACGAATGAAATGGCTGGGCAGATGGAAGAGGAATGAGACTCTGTACCTTAGTAAATACAACAACAACAACAACAGCAAAAACCAAAAAACCAACAACAACAACAACAACAACAACAACAAAAAACAACCAAAAACAAACAAACAAAAAAAAAAAAAAGAAAGAAAAGAAAAAAGGAGATTGTTTCTAAAGAGATGGAATTAGACAGTTTTTGGAAGTTCACACATAGAAGACTGAACAAGAGCCTGGCAGGAGGGTTCAATAAGCAAATGTGCTTTCAGCTAAGCTGGACATCCTGAGTTCAACCCTCAGTATGGACATTGTAGAAGTAGAGGACTGGTTCCCACAAATGTCCTCTAACACACATACACACACACACAAACACACACACACACACACACACACACACACAGGTTACATTGGAGAAGTTGAGGCAAATACTGAACACAGGGCACAAAGACTAGAGAAGCTGCATTTGCAACTAAACACAACCTCCTGAAATACCAAGAGGCCCCCAGTGTCGCAAGAGAATATTGCTGCAGAACAGCAATTATCCAGAACAGACCCCAGCAAACCACACTTTGAGAAGCTGCTGGGCTCTAGTGAAAGAACAGCTACTGTCCTCCAGGCAGGCAGAGCAGAATTCTCACAGAGCAAACTCAGACAGATGCCAGTCTTTTGACAAGCCTTTATACCAGATGGAATTGGGGACACAGATTTAAGATACACAGAGAACGCAGTGTGAGGCAGGCTGGCTGTCAGTGCACATCACATGAAAGCCTGAAAATGCTGTCCTGGGGCTTTCCTCAGCGTCTGCTTGAGAACTAGTTTGACTCACCAAGATGATGGGAGGGAGGAGGGAAGACAGCTGGAGGCCACAGCAGGCACCCATGGGTGGCCAGAAAAGCCAGGGTAGGATGGAAGAGAGAAGAGCCCTACCCTCTCAGAGGGTGAGGAATCATCAAGCTGAGTATAGAGGAAGAGGGAGTGTGTAAAGGGTAAAGAAATATGGCTGATCATAGGAACTGAACATGATGCTTTGGAACAGAGGAGGGAGAAGGCTGGAATGCATGTTAAATGCTCATCAGAGGGAAGATGCTTACAAGTGTAGCAGAGAGAAAGAACAAACCAAACACAGCACAGAAGGAAGGGTGTGTATGTGTGTGTGTGTGTGTGTGTGTGTGTGTGTGTGTGTGTGTGTGACATAATATACATGGGTGTCACACAACTGTGACAGAATGAAGACAAATATCCTGATTCCACTGAAAAACACAGGAATGGGTTTGATGCAAACAAAAGAAATAGGCTTTCAGACTGGACAACAGAAAAGAACCCAGCACTATGCTGTATATACAAGGCCTGCCAAAAGTAAAGAGATTAAACAAGAGTGAAGGGGTCTGGAGGGGTGCTTTGGGGGTTAGGAGCACTTGCAGTGGACCTACGTTTGGTTCCCAGTACTCATGTTGGTCAACCCACAGCAACCTGTAACTCCACCTCCAGGGGACCCAACACCCTCTTTGGCCTTTCATGGGCACCTGATGTGCACATATCAACCCCCCCAACACACACACACACACACACACACACACACACACACACACACACACA
>OU015748.1:110812165-110824665 GCA_907169655.1 Acomys percivali
ATCACTGTTAACCACTAGACCTGGAAAGAGAGTTTCTTGTTTGCAAAACTTGAGCTGTGATTCATCGATGCCTCTCAAGGTCACTGAGGGGCTGTGGCACAATCTCCCCAAAGTTACATACCAGAATAGAAGTCAGAAGAATATACTACAGGTGATATTAGCCCCAACTCCCATCTCACCATGGATGTGCCATACGTGTCAGCTGACCAACATGGGAGTTGGAGCACATTAGATGTGTTATGGACAGCAGTTTTTGATTCTCTGAAGTGTGCCTCTGTGGGCATTATTGTAACTATCTTAGCTAGGGTTTCTGTTGCTGTGATGAAATACCATGGCCAAAAGCTTACACTTCCATATTGTCATCCATCACTGAAGGAAGTCAGGACAGGAACTCAAGCAGGGCAGGAACCTGAAAGCAGGAACTGGTGCATAGGCCATGGAGGGGTGCTGCTTACTGGCTTGCTCACCACAGCTTGCTTAACCTGCTTTTTTAAACTTAGAACCCAGGACCACCATTCCAGGGATGGTACTACCCACAGTGGGTTCAGCATGCTCACATCAAACACTAATTAAGAAAATCCCTTGCAGGCTTGCCTACAGCCCAATCTCATGGAAAGAGACCACATGGGTTGGTTAGGTTTTTGTCAACTTATACAAGCTTGACTCATCTTGGAAGAGGAAATCTCAACTGAAGAATTGCATCCATCAGATTGGCCTGTAGGGAAGTCTGTGAGGCATTTTCTTAATGTCTGGGAGGGCCCAGTCCACTGTGGGTGGTGCTACCACTGAGCAGGTGGTGTTAAGGATATAAGAAAACAGGCAGAACAAGCCGATAAGGAGCAACTCACCATCACATACACTGAAGTTCCTGACTCCAGGCTCCTGCCTCAGGTTCCTACCTTGGCTTGCCGTCAGAAGCTGTAAGTTGAAACACACTCTTCTCTCCCCAAGTGTTTTTGGTCATGGTGTTTATCAAAGCAACAGAAAGCAACCTGGAACACCATGGTGCTACTGGAGCTGGAGTCACAGGCAGTCATGTGACACTGCTGGTAACCGAACTCAGGTTCTCTGGAAAAGCAGTAAACACTTGTAACCACTGAGCAATCTTTGCAGTCCCCAACTTAATGCATTTTTTTTTTACTACCTCATGATTATACCATAGGAGTGACAATGACCTTCAGGGTCAGGTTGGTCTTTGTTGGAGGCAGCTCTCCTGGGCTCAGTGTTCAGCTAGTATTTCTGTCTTTTACTGCTTGCAACCTCCCACAATCCTCCCATGGTGATGGGCTAGATAAAGACATTCTCCTCCATATACATTATGTATTTTGGTCATCTTCACTGTACTCTTTCTCCTTCATCCACTCTTTATTCTCATTCCCCCAGACAGTATCATTTCTACTTTCACGCCTTCTATACATGTATGGCTTTGCATGTTTATTATATTCTAGGATGCACAAGATAGAAAAATGAGATATTTGTTTTTCTGATTCTTATTTTGCTTAATATGATAAACTTATATATCATGAATTATGATATATCACCCTATATTATTACTATATCATGAATTGTGTAATTGTACTTAACTCATCAGCTTAAATGTTATCTGTTTAGACCCACATGTACTACCTCTAAATGCAGGCATGTATCTTTCTGCTTTCGACCCGTTTCTTCACTCCACCACTTTTATTAGTGAGATCATTGACATATTGTGGCTTGTGTTGTTTGCAGCAATCAACAACATTCCTGAGAGGAACCAACTTAAGAGAGGATGGAGATTAATTTTGGCCTATGGTGCTAGAGGTTTCAATGTACCCTGACAGGAAGGGCACAATGGAGCTGGATGCCTCACATCACAGAGGCCAGGAAGAGAGGCAGACAATTCTTTCTCTTTCCCATTTTGTGTCCCCAGCATAGTCTACTTTCTTATACAGATTAGACCATTCCCTTACTAGGGAATTGTGCTGCCCACAGTAGGCTGAGGACTCCTATGCCAATAAACAGTTAAGAAGATCCCCTATAGACATCTGATCTAGGCAAGCTCTCAGCTGAGACTCCTTTCTCAGATGATTCAGGCTATGTCAAGATGACAATTAAAGCTAAGTAGGGGACCGTGCGTATCTTGTTTTACATTCTACTTAGGCAATGGTTCCTTCAGTGACAAACTCCTGTGTTTACCCCATTGCATATTGGGGTTCACTATTCTGAATCCTTTTCTTCTGGAATATAATGATACTCTCTACTCTCTTCTCAGATTCAGCTTTCATTTGGAGAAGCTCTCCATGAAGCCTAGCTATGTTCATTCTCTCCCTCCCTCCCTCCCTCCCTCTCCCCCCATCTCTCTCTGCCTTCCATAGAAATGTAAGCAATGCCTCCCATTACAGCTTTTCTCTTCCCAGTGCCCATAGCTGACTCTTAAAGGGCCTTGGAATGCTTCCTTAGTTTGCACAGGGCTATTTCTTGCTATTGCCCACTTCTATTTCCTGTGCGTCTATCGTCCTTCAGGGACCATGGTTTCAATGGCACCTACTTGGTGATGGGTATATTATTTTTCTTCACCAACTTCCCTGGGCTCCACATGTAAAGACTTTTCCCCTTCTACACCTCTTCTCTGTGAGTGCTGTCCAGACTTCCCTTGCTCCTCTTCCAACTGTGATTTTCCTCTTGCTCATACTACATCTGGCATCACCATGAGCTGCCTAGTTGGGTCCCTAGACTTGAGAATTCTCTTTCTACCAGCCACTGGTTTCCCCACACCTTCCTTTTTCTTTTTCTTCCTGCTCTTTCTCTGTCTACCTTGTTCCCTGCACCCAGTTGTGATGTGACTGACTTGTATGAGGTACATGTGGTTAAAGGGCAGCTTGCTCAGCTTCACTTCATCCATTCACAGCTTAGCTGGTTAGAGCTGAGAAACACAGCAATCTGGGAAGCTTTTATTCCCAGGCAAACCAGGAAGCTTGGCTCTCAGCATGGTGTAAACAAGCTTGGGCACAGATTATGGGGTGTGGGGAAATAGGGGAATGGGAGTATGCCCCATTTTTATTCTTTTCCTTCCATTTCAATTTTTAAAAAATTTACAGTATAAAACTGCCTTTCTTAAGTCAAAGCATCTGTATTTTTAAAATTTGGTACTTAAAATATGCCAAATTCTGACCACCCTTAGTAACATTTTTTCTTAATTTTTGATATTTACTATGGATTGTAATGTCAAAAATCTAAGCTGCGGCCGGGCATGGTGGTGCATGCCTTTAATCCCAGCACTCAGGAGGCAGAGGCAGGTGGACTGCTGTGAGTTAGAGGCCAGCCTGGTCTACAAGGGAAGTCCAGGACAGTCACAACTAACACAGCAAACCCTGTCTCGAGAAAGCAAAAAACCAAACAACAACAACAAAAACAAGCAAACAAACAAACAAACAAAAACCAAGCTATGAAGTCCCTGACACTGCCTAGTGACATGGCCACCTATGCAGGAACGTAAGACAAGGCTAATTGGCAGAACTAGCATCTTGTGAAGTCTTGGTGAGTATCTCAGGTCCCAGACTGTAAGCTTCCTTCCTTCCTATGCTGTGCAGATGTCTTGTCAGCCCTCTGCTTTCTATCTGCAAAGGGGTCTGAGAGAACACAGCCTGGATGAAGAAGGCAGGTTTAGTTCCTGGGTTGGGGAGAGAGGTTGGTCTGTAGACGGCTGCACTGGGTGTTAAGCCCAGAGTTGGCTGTGAGAGATCATATCATTACACACAGCCAAGAGTTGTCTTTCATCCCCCATGAACATGGTTTGATGCCCTGGGAGATGTTTTTGGGATGGCCAACCTTTGTATAGGCCTCAACTGCTCAACAGTAGTCTCCTAAGGGGTAATAAGCTAAAACAAGTCAACTCTGAGCATGCTCTAGCAAGGTGCAGGATGGTTGGGCTTCTGGGTTGTCCCTGGATGCTTGAAAGGATTTTTTAAATAACAAGAGCGATTAACCTGCAATGAAAACCCTCCTCATAATGCTAAGTAGCAGGTGGCTCTAAGCTACCCTTTATAAATCAGGATAAAGAGATTAAATCTGATTGCCTGGTGAGGATTTTCCCTATAGCTAATGAAGCCATATGCTGGCTATAGGAAGATCCCCAAGGGTTAGTTACTTTGTTTTTCTTCTGCAATTAGCAATGGTGATCTTAGAGGGGAGGAGAGGACACCACCATGGTGTAGTTCCCAGAGGTCATTGCCTTCCGGAGTCAATGCTGATCTGGTATCCTGGACCAGAAGGTTGAATGGTCCTCATCAGGGTTGCCACCACCTTGGATGTTCTCTGCTTCCTCCAGGGCCAGAAGGGTGGACAGACCACAGTGAACCTCCTCATTGTGGATACATGGACTCCAGTAACAGAGCTATTAGCGTTGCGGCTTCCCAAATAACTGAACTTCAATCATCCTGAAGGCCCACGTCCAGGTGTGATCCTCAACACACTACACTGTGACGATGCTGCCTTTGATAGATGACTTGCTGCCTGCAAAGAGCCACTTATACCAATGTTACCACTGCTTGGAACTTGTTTGCATGAGGTATTTTAGTGTCCAGTGAGGGAAATAGAAACAACTCCAGGTTGTAGAGAAAAATGCTTAAAATCAGGAAACAGATGCTTCTAGAACCAGCGGAGGGTGGAGTTGCGTAGCTCAGGAGAAGACCCACAGGTTCCCAGTGGCTCTGGGTAAAAACACAGCAGGGAACCTGTCAGTTGAGCTGGCAGCTACCATCTACTCTGGAATATTCACGGAGCATGCCCACACATAGGGCTCTGCTCCTGTGTCACTTTAAGACATTTACAGAGCCTATGCCTAGGCACTAGGTTACTGTCACCTGAGAAATATTCACAAGTGTGCTCACACCCACCCCAGATTGCAAGCCTCTTATCCACCCACACATCTCCCTCCACGGGAGGAACCATGCACTGCCTGTTCTCCAAAGCCCACAGGCTTGGCAGAAGGTAATAGCCTGCCAGCACAGCCACAGGGGAAGGGCGTATTCTCGCCGGTGGCCCTGCAAAGACTATTGGGGTTCAACCTGATTCTGTAGACCCCATTCATGACTTCTAGCAATGACTCTTGGGACCCCGGCTGGCCGGCCTCCAAGTAGTCATTGCTACCTGGAGACTGAATCTTCCTCAGATGCACAATCAATATTTAAAAGGCTTATGCATGACGGAACTGCCTTGTCAGCAAACTGATTTGGACAGTTTTCCCTTGAGGGTCACCTCTGCCTGTGGCTTCCCTTCACTGCCCTGCCTCAGAGTCCTTGCCTTGAGACTCAGTGAGGGTTGGGCCCTTTTTCTCCAGCCCTGACTTGCTAAAGCTTTCCTGCCACCTCCTCATTGTCACAAGTCACTGTAGGGACTGGGTTTTCTGCCCTCCAAGAAAAGACTCATTAACATGCCTTCAAGCCCCAATTTCTGTCTCCTTCCCACTCTTCTCTTTTCAGGAGACTTTGATACACCAGAGCTTTGAAGAAGAAAGTCACTTGTTTCTTAGGGATGAGATTCTTTAGGCTGAGTGCTTCCCTGAGATATCCTTAACACGTTTTTTTGATCACCACAGTGATGTTAAGTGATGGGTCTGGTGTCCTTCTGATTTTTTTTTTATTAACTTTTCTTTTCATTTTGAAGTAGGTATCAGATAGGTGTGGGGCGGGGGGCTGGCAGGAGCAGTTTCCCGGGACAAGATGAAGTTTGCTGTGAGCTCTGTGTGGACTCCTGCATTGATAAGCTCACAGCTGAAAAAAAATTGGCTCCCTATCTCCTGCAGTCCCTAATCATTGCGATGCAAATTCCGTAGAAAAGAACTGCGGGAGTCCCAGTGGCTGGAATCAGACTCCATTGAAAAGGGAATAGATAGATGCCAGGTCTGGGTATTAGAAAGCCAGGTTCCCAGGCTGCATCTCTGAAAACCCCCCCTCCTCCATCAAAAGTGTAATTTCTTGGGGAGAGGCTAGCCTCTTCATTCTTGTCTCTTCAGAGACCTGCAGGGGAGGGTAGCCACATGTTCTGGGTCTTGTCTACCAGGCCATGGCTTTCAGAGCCTTCTCGTCCAGGGACACATGCCCAGGCTGGTCAGAGCCACCTGCATTTTTTTTTTGGGGGGGGGATGGGAAAGGTGGAAGGGCAATCTCAGCTCAGATAGATGGAGAGGCCCCTCTTTGCCCTTCAGGCTAGCAGGGATGGAGAGGAGATTTCCTTTGTTGCAGAGCGGGACTCCATGAATAAAGATGAGCCCTGTGGGTGATTTCACCCAGCAGCCTCCCTTGCCCAGCTTCCTGACAAATAGAACTCTGATTTTGACAGGAGGGTTTCTGCTTTGTTTTTGAATTCTCCTCATTAATATTTTTCTCTTCTAAAGTTGGTGTCACAGAGTGTCTGGATGTTCAAAGATTTGTCGGTGATTCGAACTTCTAGCATACACGCCGCAATCAGGGACACCTATATCACCCAGTCTTCTCTCTCTCATCGGTGTGGAAACTGAGGCAAAGAGTAAGGACACAGTCTGCCCAAGGTTACTTAGTTTTACTAGCTGCTTGTCTTGTTGCTGTGACAAAATACTTGGCAAGGCAACTTAAGGATGGAAAAGTTTATATTGATTTCCAGTTCAAAGGGATACGTGATCAGCAAGAACTGATCACATTTTGTACAGTTAAGGGGGAGGGGGGATGAGGGGGAAGGATGGAGGAAGGGAGGGAGGGGAGAGAGAGAGAGAAGAATGCTGATAATCAGCCCCCTTTTCTCTTAAATTCAATCTAAGACCCCAGCCCATGAAATGGTTCTAACACTTAGAACCTGGACTCTTAAGTTGTAGCAATTTGGAAATGCTGACTCATTATGATTACACCAAAGCATTCATCCAACCATTTTCTACCTACCTACCCACCATCTACCCATCTACCACCCGTTCACTCATCCACTTACCCACCCATCTACCCTACAATACCCATCCATCTACCATCACCCATCTGTCTGACATCTATCTATCCAGTCAGCCATCCCCCATCTATCCTTCCACTCATCTGCTCACTCACCCATTTATCCATCCACCATCTATCTATCCATCCATCCACCTACCCACTCATCCACCCACCTGTTCACTCACCCATTTATTCATCCACCCACCTATGTCCTACATAGCAACCCATCTATCCATCTATCATTCACTGGTCATCCACCCATCCATCCATCCATCCATCCATCCATCCATCCATTCCCCCATCTATTTAGCCATTCGTCTGTGCATCTATCCATCTACATACTCATCTATTGAACAGACTGGGAGAGTCATGCTGTTCCTGTACCAAAATGGAAGACTAAAAGACTGTATTATTTGCTGTGGAGTTGCAAGGACTTTGGGATGATAAATAAAGATCATGGGATTTGCCTTTCTGTTCAAGTTGAGTGTGTGTGTGTGTGTGTGTGTGTGTGTGTGTGTGTGCCTGTGTGTGTGTGTGTGTGCACGTGCGTGTGCTGTGGCTGCAGGTGGGAGCTGTTGGAGCCAGTTGAATGAATGGATGGCCAGAGTCTGCAGGTTGGACCTAGAGAACATAAATGACGCTGCCTTGGAGAGTGACTTAGAGCTGGGCTGGGGCAGATGTAGGAATAAGGACAGCAATGGCTGAGAGCAATCAAAGACAAATTCTTAGAAGTTAAGAATCCGCTCTTATACACAGAGAGCCCTTGTCGAGGATTAACTTACCTCTGTGAACCGGGAGCCTGCAGGAGAGAGAAGCAAGCCAATTCAGAGAGAAGTCAGGATCAGACACTTCCAAGCAAAAGCCAGAAGTGAGGAAGCTGAAATGAGGCCTTGGAAAGAAAAGCAGAACCGGCAACGTCCTGCAGGCAATGAGGCCGTGACCTGGTGGGTTATCGAACCCACCAGACAAGTCATTTGCATCTCACTGGAGGAAAAAAGTCTACAGTTAACAAATAATTTCAGAGTCTCAGTCTTAATCAATGCAGAGAGCGAGTCAGGCAAAGGTATGCCCTTAAACTAATTCATGTATGTGCAGCCCACTAGGCAATACCCCAGTGTAGTCTGAAGGTCATCTTTTCCTAGGTCTGAGTGTCAGATAGTATGTGTGTTTTCACGTGTGTGAGCATGCGCATGTGGAAGCCAGAGAGCAGTACCAGGTATCTTCCTAGATCACTCTCTTCCTTAAGTTTTAAGATGAGTCTCTCATGGAAGCTAGAACATCTGAACTGAGCTAGAATGGCTGCCCAGCAAGACTCCAGAACACATACCCCTATCTCTACCTCCCCAGCAATACCTTATCAGGCATGTGCCACCATGGTTAGCTTTTTATCTAAATGCTGGTAGGACTCAGGGCCTCCTGATTACACAGTAAATGCTTTGCTCCCAAGACTCCAGATAGTCCCCCCACCCCTACCCCAGATGAAGGCTCTGATGTCATACCCTTTTATCTAAATACTTCTTTTACATCCAGCATGACATCTGTGACAATGGGGATGTACCCTTCTCATGGTTCCAGTATCAGCTCCCTCATCTGAGGGGTAAGAGTTGTCAGCCCACAAATCCTAGCTTTGACCTGTAGGCCGAGATCTGGGTCTCCAGTGCTTGGCCCTGCCACAGCTCCCTAGCAGCAGCAGCATTGCTAGTTTGATCAACATTTGAATATTAATCCAGGCAATGCCAGCATCACGGGTTTTCAGCAGCTGCTGTGCTGGAGCAAAAAACTACAGAACAGATCATGAGAGCAGAGAGACCTACAAAAGGCATTGATTCGTCTGTGCAGAATGGATCAATGTGTGCTTGGGGCAGGCTGGGCATGCAAGCTGAACTTCACTTCCTGACTTGAACTTGGGAGCTTGTGGGTCAAAGGTTTGGCAGGCTGATTTGTGTGCTTGGATTGGCTCAGAAGAAAATACCAGGTAAATGGGAATGAGGAGCAGAGGCTGTCGGGCCAGGCAGTAAAGACCAAAGGAGCGCTGTGACCAACCTGGCCTGGCCTGGCTTCCCTTGTAGCAGGCAAGTCCTTGTCCTGGGACAGGGGATTCCTTCTGCCTCGAAGCTGGCTAGACACTGGGGGTCAGATGGAAGGCCACTCATCTGTCCTTGATGCTCAGCCATCCATTGTCAACTTAGCCTTCCAGCTCCCTTTTGGTTTAAGTGATATGGGCAACAGTATCTCCTTCACAGTACAGTGTGTCTTGCTGTAGGATCTGCTCACCTGGGATCCTGCCCTGGGCTCTACAGAGTTGCCTAAGTTGCCTAGGAGGGCTACCCAATCCCTGCCAGATGGGACTTCAGGGAGAGGAGAGATGCCAGGCCCCATCCCTCAGCCCAAGAGGTGAGCAACATGAGAAGTGATGACCTCCATGATGGGCTGTGAGAATGCTGGTGTTCTCGCATCAATCTTGACTCTGGCTCTGGGTCCACCTCATCCATAGGTCTTTATTACCTGGATTCTGAGGATCTTGAAGGCATAAGCAAAAGAACCTTGGCTATGCCTCTGTCTGTCTGTCTGTCTATCTATCTATCTATCTATCTATCTATCTATCTATCTATCTATCAATCAACATGGTCTCATGTAGCTCAGGTTGCTCTGCAACTCATTATATAATCAAGAACTATCTTCTGATCCTCCAGCCTTCCCCTCTCAAGTGCTGGGATTTCAAGTGTGCAATACCATACTGGTTTGGGAGATTGAACCCCAAGGCTTCATGTATGCCAGGGAAGTATTCTACTGATTGAGCAACATCCTGACCCCAAGTCTTAGTTCTTAATGGCACTTACTTGTTTCTGACTTGATGGAAGGGGCAAGGGAACACCTTTAACCTTCTTTTGTAAAGACATTTCCCCTAGTTAGGAAAATTAGGTCTTCATGACATCACCAGCTCCCAAAGCTTCTTAACTACCAGTGCCATATATCAATTTGGGGGATATGTGAACATTGTGAGCACATCCCCACTGGCTGCCTTTGGTCCTTGTATCAGTTTGGGATCTACTGATGAACAGTTGGCTTGTGTTTGTTTCCTGCTCTAATGGTTAATTTCAATTGTCAACTTGACATATCTAGATTTCCTTGGGGAGAGAGTCTCATTGAGGGGTTGTCTGGATCAGATTGGCCTGTGCATATGACTATGAGGGATTGTCTTAAGTGCCTAGGTGGGAGGACCAAGCCCATTGTGAGTGACATCATTCCCTAGGAAGGATGTCCTAGACTGTGTAGAGTAGAGAAAGAGAGCTGAATAGTAAGCTTACATGCACTCATTCTCTCTATTCTTGACTATGGATGTAAACATCTACCTCGACTTCCCTGTAATGAGGTAGCGTAACCAGGAACTGTAAACCAAATAAATTCGTTCCCTCTTAAATTGCTGCTTAGAATGATGCTTTATCACAATCACAGTTATGCAACCAGGACAGTGACAGTGCTGGATGTTGGAGGTTGCAGCATTATAAAGGATTGGAAGTAGGGCTAAAGGATGGCTCTAACCATGAGGAAAGGAGCCCAGATTGTGAGAGGTACTTCATCTCTCCCCTGCCCTATGCCATTGGACTCAGTTAATTATCAGGCCAGTAATGACTGACATTTCCAGATGCCCAGTGGTCTGGGCTCTCCCTATCACAACCTCTGGGCCACAAACTTAGGCTGCAGGGAGGAACACAGAGCCCATTTCCAGGTAAAACCCTGGGATTCCCTCAGCCACCTGCTGCCTCTCCAGGTGGCAGGTGCCTCTCCAGGTGGCAGGTGTGTAGCCTTATCTTCTCTTCTCCACTGATTAGAATGGCCGTTGGGCCTGGTATGTGGGTAGATATATATTTCATTCGGACTCAGCTAGACCCTTGGGTGACTTTGGATAGGTCACCTTACCTTCTCATCTGAGATTGGGCTATCCTTTACTGTGTGTCAGACTTTGTATAGATTGTAATGTAATGTATGGGAATTGCTCAGGTATGCCACTCATTCACAGGGTCTAGGTACACAGCCCCCACTTGGTCCACTTGATGTTGACTCTTGATTACCCTGTACTCTCTTCTGCCTCACATAGAGGGTGAACAAGAGTCTTCACAGCTCCCCTCCCTCCCTGAAAAATGGAATATGTGCAACTTGGGAGTAAATTGCAGATACAAGAAGTGTTTCTAGGCTGGGTGAAGCAGGCACTCCTGCTTATGACCCTCATTGCTCTAATATCAGTGGAACCGTTAATGCCTTCGCCATACCTGGCCCCCAGAGACACAACTGTAAGTCTCAGTACTCAGGCCTCAGCTGCCACTGGAGGACTCCCAGCAGCCTGTGCACTGGTGGCACCCTTTCTCTGTTCCACCACTTTATGTCTTTGGGGCCTTTGAGGTACTGAGAACCTTGCAGAACTCTGGATTTTAACTCCCTGTCTGATAACCATCATGCCGGCATTCTGATTGTTTTCCTTCCTTCCCTGATAAGATTTTTTAAAGTAATAAAGAAAGAGGCCCTAAGGAGCCCAGATAAGGGGATTAAGAGGAGAGGAGGAAAAGCAGCCAGCATGTTCCCAGATGCCCTCGATGACCTGCAGGCAAATCCTCTCTTTTAATTGTCACTAAAGAGATTACCCAATTTCCTTCTCAGATGTAAAGTGTTGTGACTAGGCCAGTATAATTAAAGTGTGTTCCAAAGTGATAGGAAGGTGGCTCAGGTGGGTCTTGGAGAGTTGTCTGGGGAGGAATCCCAATTGATCTGTCTCCTGCCAGCCTTATCTGAAGACAAGAGACCAAGCCTTGGCTCTGAAGCCAGGAGTAATTAAAATACCTTTAATTGGAAGATTCCACCAAGCTCCCTGCTGTGGTGGTGCATGGGACAGTCAGTTGGTTCCTTGGTGCTCCTTTGGGGAGCTATGGGAGGGCCTCTGAAACTCTTCTGGGTCAGGGGGCACGCCAGCCAGCTTTGTGGTAGTTGGGTCTGCCTGGCTGGTGTTCCTGACCGGTATGTGACTTCTCAGGCATGGTGCTACAGGGAAAGGAAGAGAAGATGGAGGGGAGCCGGATGTAGGGTCATAGCTGAGGCTGAGGAACTTGAATTCCATTGCCACTGTCAGCAATGAACACAGATGTGGGCCTTGAGACAGCATGGGCAGGCAAACCTGTAATTAGTAAGTATGGCCTTCTTCAGGCTCTGCGAGGTCCAGTTCCTGTCCTTTCCCAGCCTCTAGAGCCACCTCTGTTTGGTGGCTGGTGGCCCTCTGTCATCTAAGCTGACTGTGTGGCTCTTCCAGATCCCTCTGTGTCTGTGTCCGCTGCCCAGTGTCCATCCCTTTCAGCCTCCTTCTCACAGGGAGCCTTGGGATGGTTTTAGACTCACTCAGGGGCCACAGGGAACTGTGGCTCTGGGATTGGACCAGGGTGGGGACATCCAGTGCTACTATTTACTTGATTCCAAGCACCATGCTGGCTGCCTCCATTCCAAATGTCCTCCGTCTCTTTCAAATCCTGGAGGACTGTTCCATCCTTTGAAAAGATGACTCAAGAGTCACTTAGAAACTCT
>OU015748.1:110825811-110843107 GCA_907169655.1 Acomys percivali
TCTATCTATCTATCTATCTATCTATCTATCTATCTATCTATCTATCTATCTATCCATGAGTCAGGGTCTCTCACTGTCCTAGAACTTTCTGTGTATATCAGACTGGCCTTGAGCTTGCAGAGAGATGCTTGTGTCTGCCTCCCTGGCATTAAAGACATACGGCACTATGGGCCCAGCTCCACCTTATCAGCCTGGGGGGCTAACTAGCCAGTTATCCAAAGTTAATGGTGACCTGCAGTGAGAGACTCTGCCTCTCTCTTCTCTCTGCTATTTGGGACAGTGTCTCTCCCCGAGACTTAGTTCATCAACTAAGTTAGTCTGACTAGCCATTGAGCTGATGGTCTTCCTGTCTGTGTCTCCTCAGTGCTGGGATTACAGGTGGATCCACCACACATACCTTTTTTTTTTTTTTTGACATGGGTTCTGTGAATTTAAGTCAGGTCTTCATGCTTGCAGGACAACCCCTTCAGTGCACTCTCTCTCTCCAGGCCTCCACTCAAGCATCCTGAGTGGCAAGCATGGCAAACATGGCACTGAGCAATAGGATGTGACCTGGCCCAAGGATTCCATGCTCACTGAGCACCTCCCAGTGCCTACGCCATGATCCCTGAAGCCCTTGGGTGTCCTAGAGACATGGCCAACCTAGACACAGAGGCAAGCTTGTGACTCTTGAAAGACGGTGACCTGGACAAACTCCTGGTATGAGGAACACAACTTGGGACCATTCAGACATAAGAGTCAGGAAGAATGGCTCAAGGAGGGAGGTCTCTGGGGGAGAGCATTCAGTGAGCTGTCTGTCTGCCCCTTGACTTTGTGTTCATAACCACCAAACCCTCAGTTGTTACCATCCATCTGAGAAGAGCCGCCAGAATCATATATAAAAAGCAGCTCTGATGGGGTCAGAATAAAGGAGAATGTTGCTCAGCGTAGGAGAATGGTCAGCTGCATCACTGGGGACCAAACATGACAGGTGTGCCTTGGAGAGTCACTTCCATCCTGGGCTCACAAGTAGTTCCTTTGTGTTTCTGTTACCAGACATGGGTACCTTTTGTCTTTTGATCTGCTGCAGGGGCCCATGTGACACATTTGTCTGTCCTCTTGACAGCTCTTAGGTGGCCTGTGTTTGGGGCTAGAACAGAACTTCGGGGGATGTTTAGTCGCTTGGTATGTGTTCATGAGGGCTGCTATTGGGTGTAGACATGGGAGCAGAAGAGTTGGGTTGCATCCTGTGCCTGTTCTTGGTTTGGGAACATAAAGCTAGACTGTATCCACAGCAATGTGTGGGTTCTGCTCCTCAAGCTCCATGAGGATGTGGGGAGAGGGTTGTTCCTGCTACTTCCCACCCTCATCCATGCATTGTGCCACCAGTCTCTAAAATTTCAGTCATTTTTTCTTCCTTTTTTTTATTTAATTAATTTATTCTTGTTACATCTCAATGGTTATCCCATCCCTTGTATCCTCCTATTCTTCCCTCCCTCCCATTTTCCCCTTATTTCCCTCCCCTATGACTGTTCCTGAGGGGGATTACCTCCCCCTGTATATGCTTATAGGGTATCAAGTCTCTTCTCGGTGACCTGCTGTCCTTCCTCTAAGTGCCACCAGGTCTCCCCCTCCAGGGGACATGGTCAAATGTGAGGCACCAGAGTACGTGAGAAAGTCATATCCCACTCTCCACTCAAGTGTGAAGAAAGACTCAAATGGTATATACTCACTTATATCTGCATACTAGCCCAAGGGGCATGTCCCACGAAAGCCTTCACTTACCAGGAAACTGGGACAGAGGGGAGGACACCCTATTGGGACTCTAGATGAAATTTCAGTCATTTCAATGAAAAGTTGTTTGCAGAATATATATGTATGATTTTATATTATATATAATATATTATAAGATTACATATATTATATATTATATATCCCCTACATATATGTATATATATGTGTGTGTGTATGCTTTGCCTGCATGTATGTATGTACCTTACATGTGTTCGGTCCCTGTGGAGGCCAGAAGAGGATATTGAATCCCTGGAACTGGAGTTAGAGACAATTGTAAGCTGCCATGTGTGTGTTGACAACCAAACCCAGGGCCTCTGCAAGAACAGCCAGTGTTCTTATCCACTGAGCTTCTCTCAAAGTTTTGGGGTGGGTGATGCAGCTTTGCGAGTGACAGAGTGCTTGCCCAACATATGTGAGCCCTGGGTTCGGTTCCCAGAATAGGAAAAGAACCCTTAACTATTGTAGTACCAGATGGGATGGTGCGCAAATATAATCCTAGCTCTCAGGAAGCAGAGGCAGAAGGATGACCTTGAGTTTGAGGCTAGCCTAAGCTATAAAGTAAGATTCTATCTCAAAAATAAACAAGCTCGGGCCACTCACATCAGCATAGCTTCAGGCGGCAGCACAGACCAGCGATATCTGCCTGGCCTTTGGTGGTAACACAGGCCAAGGACCCAAACATGACCCTCGGTGGCAGCATGGCCCATAGATACCAACACGGCATCAGGAGGAGGGCTCTGATGGCGTCTGTGACCTGTGCTACAGCAGAGCACTGTGTTGACATCCATGGTCTGTACTGCCACTGGAGACCATGCTGAGGTCTGTGGCATGTGCTGATGCCAGAGACCATGAAGAGGCTACTTTGCTGTGGTACTGATGACTGTAGATTCACAACTGAGAAAGAGAGACATGGAAACCTCATGTGACAACCTTCACTCTCACTTCCACCCCTCAAAGTAACAGCCAAGGCAGAAAGCCAACAAAGAGAACTCTTATAAATTGTGATAAGGATGCTGAAGTGTAGCTCTCCACAACTGATGGCTTCGGACAGGAGTGCAGGTAGGGAAGGACTCAGTTTTCTTTAAGGGGCCAGCCACTGGGAGTTTGGCCATGCTCTAGTGAGTATATGGGTAGCCTGAATTAGACTCTTCCTCCTCCTCCTCTTCCTTCTTCCTTTCCTTCTCCTCCTTTTCCTTCTTCCTTCTCTTCTTCCTCCTTGTCCTTCACCCCCTCTCCTTCTTCTCCTCCTTCTCCTCCTCTTCTTCTTCTCCTCCCACTCCCTTTTTTCCTCCTCCTCCTCTTCCTTTCCTCCTCCTCCTTTTTCCTCCTCCTCCTCCTCCTCCTTCTCTATTTTTGTGCAGAGGTCACAAGTGTAGAGGGTCAGCCCTGGGAGGACAGGGAAGTGAATGTGATCATGTTCACGATGTGAAATTCTCAAATAATCAATAAAAATACTATAAGAAGACACAACCAAGTGAGTGAAAGAATAAACAAATAAAGTTGGATGAGGTTTTGTACTCCTCATTTAGTATTCTAGGTTATGAAGCACCTCTCCGAGGATATCCTTTTTAATTTTTTTCCTATATGTCTTCTGTTGAGAAAATAGTCCACCAGACCCAGTGGCATAGTTCTATACTCTCAGCTAATTAGGAGACTGAGGCAGGAGAATCAAATTTTCAAGGCTTGTCTACAATGCAGGATGAGTTCAGGGACCTCCTGGACATCTTAGTGAGACTCTGTCTCAACACAGAACCTCAGGGGATGGGTGATCGTGCTCAGTGGCAGAGTATGTGCTATGGATTCTATAACCCAAGAAAAAGGAAAAATAATGAGCTACTTTTGTGTAGTAGCTGCTCTCACCGCAGATACACTGTCTGAGCTTTGCCTTTCTGATCTTTGAAAGTCATCCTTTGAGGCCTGAAGATGCTTAATTTCAGTGAAATGCAACTTGTTCCCTGTCTTCTTTATTCATCGTGTCCTCCTTCAGAATTGTGACCTTTCCCAGGGCCACGAAGATGCTTTTCTGTTATCATCTAGATTCAGTATCTTCCACTCATGACTTGGCATTAGGACACTGGAGTTTGTGTATGGCTGAGACAATCATCTGGGTTCCCACGTCTTCCCATGTCCAGGATGCAGGTGCTTCCTCACAGCATGGCCAAGCCCATTGTCAAGTCTACAACCTGCTGTGTGGCTCCTGTCTTGACACTCTGCATTCTGTTTGAATTTCCTATTCAAATATTTTTGTTCAGTTGCTTTGTTTTTCACCTTTTGATATACAATTGTTAATTAGAGCCCCCCCCCCCCCGAGTCAGCATTGGGAGTCACTCTGTAGGTTTCAGTAAATATACAAAGCCACATAGCACTGCCTCTGACAGAGCAGCTCCGCCCCTCACTAGACCTCTGTATCCCTGCCTGCAACCCCCAATCTTTACAATATACTTTGAAATGTGACCAAAAACATAGACAAGTATAAACACAACTAACTTTAAATACTCTATCTGTTCTGTGATCCAGTAGCTCTAAGAGAATTCACATTGGGCTACCATCATCACCCTCAGTCTTCCAATCTCCCCAAATTAAAACCCTGTACCCATCAAAGGCTGACTCTCCACCCCCATCATGGTCCTGGACCACCAGGGCCAAATGCCTGATGCTGTAAGTATGTCCCTGCCTCTTCAGATCACTCAGTCCTTGGTCTTCCTGATGGGCCAGTTTCACACAGCACTTTCTTCAAGGTTGAGCCCTACTAAAGCCCATGAGCCTCAGCTTCTACTTGCCTAGCCCAATGGTCTGTCACTAAGTGTGGAAATGTTGTCAAAGTTCTATGCTCTTGCCATGCTAAAAGTCTCATGGATGTGTATGTACACATACATGGGTGTATGTATCTCATGACCCTTCCTGATCACAGGCTACTTTGTCTGAGATGGTGCAGCCTCCCCCATTCTCTTTTGGTGGCTGTTGTAAGATGGCTTTGTCTATCCTCTCACTCTCGATGTATTTGAGTTTGGGATGGTGATAGGTGACCGTGGTTAGCAAGGTGATGACTGGATCTGGAATTGACTGGAAGCTAGGCTCTTTTGTAAGTGATCTGAATAGACACCAGTACTCACGAGTGATCAGCAAGCACCCCTAACCACTGAAGCATTGCTCCAGGCCCTGTCATCACCTTTATTTATTTCAGATTCTTAGCTTCCTCAGCTCAAAGTGTTTTCCTCTTGCCCTCACTTTTGAAGGTTTTGCGAGTTATAAGAGTCTTTGTTGGTGATGGCATTAGGGTTCTCTAGGGGAACAGAACTGAGAGAATGAATATACCTCACAAGGGGTTTTCTTAGATCAGATTACACTGCAGAGTTTGGGTAGGCTAACAGTGGCTATCTCATACTTGAGAGGCTGAAAGCCTCTTAGCTGCTTAGTCCAAAAGGCTGGGTACCAACCTCAGTGGTTCCCATCTGGTGCTGAAGGTCTGGAGTATTCCTAGGGAGCTGATGGCCTTCCATCCACACTGACATCCTAATGAAGCTGGTCTTAACATCAATGAAGTAGTCAGCAGCAACAGAGTAGATGAACTCAACAGCAAGAGTGGAAGCCAAGCAGGCAAAAGAGCAAAGGTTTCATTATTCCTGTCCTTTTATCTGGACACCAGGGGAAGGCCCCTCCCACATTTGGGGTGTGTCTCCCACACACCAATTAGCTGTCAAGATGGTCCCCAAAGATAAAGGTGATCTAAAAAGTCTTCACTCAGATTCTCTTCCCAGATGATTCTTGGTTGTGTTGTGTTGACAGTTAAAACTGACCAACAGTGATTTCTTCTGTTTGTTACATGGTCTGTGTCCTCCCTGGCTTCTGGCCTCCATGCTTGTTGGTGAAGATTTACTGATAGTCTGATTAGAAATCTGTGCATAAACTGGGTGGTGGTGGCGCATGCCTTTAATCCCAGCACTTGGAAGGCAGAGGCAGGCGGATCTCTGTGAATTCGAGGTCAGCCTGGTCTACAAAGTGAGTCCAGGACAGCCAAGGCTACACAGAGAAACCCTGTCTCAAAAACTAAAAAGAAAAAAGAAAGAAAGAAAGAAAGAAAGAAAGAAAGAAAGAAAGAAAGAAAGAAACCTGTGCATAATAGTCATTTACCAGTTTCTGGGGGTGTGGTAATTATTTTCCTGCAATCACTTTTCTTTCTGTTTCTCAGACTTAGCACTTCCTTCCTTCTGCCTGTTCAGATGCATTTCTGAGTTTCTCTAGTGAGCTTCTCATTTTACCATTCTCTTCCACTCTGCAACTTCCACCCTCACCTCTGTTTCTTCTTTCGGGTCTTTAAGGATCGTTGGTACCACGGTTCTGGGGTATGTTAGTTACTTTTCTGTTGCTATAATAAAACTCCAGGACTGGAAGCAACTTACAGGAGGGAGAGTTTATTTGGCCTTATGGGTCCTGAGTATAAGAGTTCATCATGACAATGAGGCACAGAAGCAAGCAGCAGACGTGATGGCCGGAGCAGAAAACTGAGAGATCGTACCTTAACTGCAAGCGCAAAACAATGAAAGTGAAGTAGAGGTGGGGTGAGGCTGTATACTCGCAAAGTCCATGCCAGTGACCATCTTCATCTCACCACCTAAACCCCCAAACAGCATCATTGACCAGAGAACAACTGTTCAAATACCTGAGCCTACGGGGGATGTTTCTCATCCAAATCTCCACATCTGGACTTTGCCCAGCAGATCTGCTGTCTCGTCTTTTTCAGACAAGGTTCCAACTGCCCTATTTTCTTTCTTTGAAGGGCCATACCTTTCCATTTCTTTTTAAGCCCCATGATGCCAGCTGGTCACAAACATAACACAAGAAGAATCTTCTAGTGTGGTAACTCTGAAGAGATCACTCGTGCTGAAGAGATCACTCTATAGAGGGTCTCTATGCCAGAGAACATTGGAGAGATCAATAGTCTTCTCTGGTCTTTTCTAAGCTCCCACCTCTCCCATGGTACATGACACATGGTACATGGTCCATGGTCCATGCTTGGGGTCTATATGGGATTGGCTTTCAAAAAGAAAACGAATGATGAGGAGTGAAAACAAAGTCCCACCCATCAGTCAGTGAGAGAGGAACACCTCGGACCACTGTCATGCTCCTGTGTCTGGGAGTGCTGACTCCTGATGATCGCAGCACGAGGTGTTCAAGGTTCACCTGGCTCTCCTGAGCTGCTCCAGGAGACTGGAGAATGGGTAGCTGCTATCAAACCAAGAGCCAAAATGATCTCACGTTAACTTCAGTCTATTCCCAAGTCTGAGCCTTTTAGTTTCAACCTTGGTTTCCAAAATGGCTTCACCAGATGGTTTCTGTCTGTAGGATTGTGGATTCCAGGAATCCTGCGCACATGGTCTCTCAGGTTCACCCCGTGTTCTAATGGTCCAGGGCACCTGCCGATGTCACCCTTGTCTCATTCTCTGTGATCCTTCAGCTTTGCTCTGCTTGGGTCTTTGCATTTATGCTCTCAGTTGCCCGCCCTTCCCTGTTTTAATGGTGATTTCATGAAATCTATAGTTAAACCAAGGCAAGACTGGCAGTTATAATGCACTATATGTCTTTAAATCCATAGATGACATATGTTTATTTAATTATGCTTTGAAAGTTTTCTTAGTAATATTCATTGTTTATAATGTAGAGTTCACATATATCTTTAAATATTTTCCCCTAGGAATTGGACTTTATTTTCAGTACTATCATGAATGGAAATTTAAAAAAAAATACTGATTACAATCCTCAGGATGGAATCATAATTTGTTTAGCATTTGAATCAAATCAGAGAATTTTGCTAAGGTCCCTTGTTAATTTTAATAATATTCATACTTTTCTGATCCATTTTTGAATTTTATTCATACATGACTATGGTGCTTTAAAATTTCCTTGCTAATTATTATACATCTCATTATATTTTCTTTTCTTATTGGAGAAAGTTTCAGACATTATGTTCTCTTTCCTGATCTCAGGGGACAACTTTTAGTGTTTTCCCATAGAGCATGGGACTGGCTGTGAATTATTCGTCCTTTTTAGAGGCCCTTAGCAGAGTGGAAAGGTTGGTTCTATTCTTGGCCAGGCACTGAAAGTGTCAAGGGTGGTTGTTAATGGCTGTTTCCTGTGCTTCCTGTACCACGTCGGGTTTTACCATCTTTAGCAATTGTGAAGAATTCACCAGGAAGAGGCTGCATTTATTTGTGTGTAAGACATTGTTTAGATTAGGAATGAAAGTTGTTTAATCAACCAACGGCCAAATGTAACATTTATTATTAGGTAACATTGAGGAAGCTGTGTCTGGCAAGGAATGTGTACACACCACTTAAATTTCCAAATTGTTTCTGGTATAAAGCAGCTAAAATTTCTTCTTTTCTTTGAAGACTTGTTGGGGCTGCCACAGCTTCTCCTCTGAAGGCCTGAGGTATCTGTAGTAGATTTCCTTTGAAGATTCATTGATTCTGCAGTGAAGTCTTTTTGGAAGAGCCATGGTGTGTACAGTGACGTCTCCTTTAAAAATGTCACGGAAACTTCCATGGCATCTCTTTTGAAGGCCCTTGAGTCTTCAGTGATGTCTTTGACAACTTGTTGAATCTTCAGTGGACGCCTCCTTTGAAGCTTGCTTGGACTCTCGGGGATCCTCCTGCCTTAGCCTCCTGACTGCTGGGATTACAGACATGAGCCACCACATCCAGCTTGCGTCTCATTTTTAACGCAATCTATGTAAGACTTTAAGATGCAGCTTTCTTCTTTTAGTTGTGTGTCTGTTGCCTACCTTTGAGTGCATGTGTCTGCGTACACCTGTGTGCTACCTGGAGGCCAGAAGGAGGACACTGAGTGACCTGCTCTGTCAGTCCCTACTTTTTTGTTCTTGAGTTGGGGTTTCTCACTGAACATGGAGCTAGGTTGGTGGTCAGCAAGCCTCGAGGATTCTCCAATCCTGGATCCCCCACAGTGCTGGGGTAGCAGGAGCACACTTACTGAGCTTGCATCTTTCTTAAGTGGCCTATATTTGGGTTTGCTTAACATTTAGTCTGATAATTGTGCCATGGATTTAGAAGACAGCCTGACTGTGTTCAATATAAGTGCTGAAATATTTTAAATTTAGCTGTGGCCATTTATTTTCTACTTGTTCTATTTTAAATTCATTTCTGGCTTGTACTTTTCACTGTCTTTGTTTGATAAGCATTTGTGATAATCCGATCTGTACTTGCTATTAGCTCCCAGGCTCTCACTGTTCTCTGCTGGTCACACCGGGGTTTAATGTCTTGGCTGTCTTAGGTCAGTGCCTTCTCCACTTTGAACATGCAAAAACCAAAGCGGTAGTGGTTTGTGGATTGCAGTCTCTGTACTTATGTGGCCAGTGCATTCCACCGTCTCGCATCTTTTCTCAGCTTCTCTTTTCCTTTCTGCGGTTCACAGTTGAGGCTGCAGGCTTCATTGCTTCCAGCCGGCTGTGGTAGGCACTCCTGCTCATGAGTGCTTTAATGATGCCATCGCTCAGCCTCATATTATCTCCAGAACATAAGCTTCATTATCCTTGTCCAAGTAGGAAAGTGCCACTCGCATGAATGCTGAATCCAAAAAGGCTGAAAGTATTTCTTGCTAAGTAAGGGAGAGCTGTGCCTGGAGGATGCTGTCACCTGAACAAGGTAAGTTGTCTGTCTGGCAGAGGGCCGGGGAAGCAAGGAGCAGAGGTTGACAGGCTTCTGGAGGCACTGTCTTGGCATGGGCGACCTTGAGTGTAGACACAGGCTGGTAGAATCATTGGTTGTCATTGAAGCAATGTCTGTCATCTGGAGATACGCTTACAAACAGGTAATGGTCCTCAGTGGATCAAATTCAGCATTGGTAGCTACCCATCAGCATACACAGGGCAGCTGGTCTCTTCCTTCTTGAATTTGGATTTGGAATTGAACTTGGAGAAGTAGAGAAGTGTGTGTGTGTATCTATGTCTCTCTCTCTCTCTCTCTCTCTCTCTCTCTCTCTCTCTCTCTCTCTGTGTGTGTGTGTGTGTGTGTGTGTGTGTGTATGTGTGTGGTGTGCCAGAGAGTCTGAATGAATGTATGTGCAGCACTATGTTTGTGTAGAGGTCAGAGGGCAGCTTGTAAGAGTTGGTTCTCTCTTCCCATCATGTAGGTCCCAAGAGTGGAGCTTGTCAACGTCACTTACTGAGCTATGTGGCCTCCATGCCTTTATTTCTTTGGCTTTCTGTTCTCCCTTGCTAGTGTATATATCTGCTTACTGCTAAGATTTTAAGACGAAGAGTTTCCCCCAATCTGTAGCCTGCTAAACAAAAAACTTTTATTCATGAATCCCAATATGGTCCTTAGAGGTTCCCACACACATACAAATATACATACAGACATGCTCACATACCACACATACATTACAAAAAGGAAAATATCATAAAATTGAGCACGATTTACACAGACCTCTGATCTTGGAATTTTGGAGAGAAAGGGAAGATTATCAGCCATTGAAGGTCGTCCTTGGCTACATTCAAGGTCAACTTGGGATACTTGAGAACCTGCTGAAGAAGAAGGGAAAGAACAGATGGAAGGGAGGGAAGGAATGCATGAGAGAAGAAAGGGAAGGGGAGAGGAAAAGAGGGAAGTGAAGGGGAAAGAAGGGACTGAGTGAATGGAAATAAAGAGGGTTAGGGAGGGGATATGGTAAGAAGAAGAGGAAGGAAAAGTGAGAGAGAGGAGAGGAAGAGGCAGGGTGGGGGGATTGCAAAGGCTCACAGACCTCTTGGAAAGCAAAACAAACCCAGGCCCACAGCATTACCAGGCAAATGGAAGCAATGTTAAGCAACCCTTAACAAACTCTCTGCAAGATGTGTGGACTCTGCTCATGGGGGTGGGGGTGGGGGTTCCTCTTGTGATGCAATTTGACCCCTGAAACCCAGTAGAACAGACTCCAGTGCAAGTCAGGAAGCTCCAATGCAGAGACCACTGCCCAGGTGAGATCTCCCACAATTCCTTTCACAAGAATCAGCAGAGACAGAAGAAACTGTTGGTGGGGGTAGGGGCGAGGGTGGGGGTGGGGTTCAAACATTAAAGCTGTGCTGGCCTAGAAGGGATCGAAGGGGCCAGGATTTCAGGAACACAAAGGAGACCAGCTGGAGGTGATCCTGTAGCTGGATGGCTCTGGAGACTCACTGACACCCTCACTCTCCCCCCCCCCCCCCCACAGGTTTTGTGCCCTTCACTTTAAGCGTTTTCCAACTTGGAGAAGAAAACAAGGAGCCATCAAACAGGGATGGGAAGAGGGGGAGAGAAGCTGGAAGAGCAGAGGAGGGAACGGAAGAGAAAGGGAAGAGAGAAAAGGAGGGGAGAAACAGGAAAGAAAGGGGGAGGGAGACAAGAAAAAAGAAGGAAGAAGAGGGAGGAGGCAGGAGATGTGGAGGAGTGAAGAAGAGAAGACGTGTGGAATGGAGACTAGTGTCACAGCACACGGAGAGGACCAGTGGCCTCTCTTCCACAGATCTCCAAGCCTTGGGGAAGCCCAAAGAGTCTCTTTGCTGATTTCTAATGAGAAGTGCAGACAGATATGGAAATTTACACAGACTAACGAATGGCGTCATTAAAAGGAGCCATAGGGGTGTTATATAGATTATCCATACCATCAAGAGGGTTCCTTTGTTTTGTTTGGTTTTTCCATCGCACACTAGTCAAGGCTGCAGCAGTGGTGTGAATGCCATTTAAGGTCGCTGCATGCTGTGCTGGCTGAGCTGACTATCAGTTTAGGGAGAGCACAGGGATGCACATGCTTCGAAAATAGCGTCTTGTAATATAAAAAGCACAACAGACAGAATTATGAGTGAAAATAGAGAGGGAATTTATCACCCAGGATCTCAGCACAGGCCTCCTAGAAGCTAGCTGGTCAAAGGAACAAGAATAACAACAAAAAGCTGTAAATAAAAGAACATAAATACACATAAAATTTGAATGACAGGATTAAGTCCAAAGTAAAATGACTGTGTGTGGTGGGTCCTCTCACAGGGTGTGGGACTGGATGAGGCTGATGCCACCTTGATGGCCACAGGCTGAGGGAAACCATTGACCAAAGGTGACTGGAAAATAGCACTGTGGATCCAAAGTGCAAAAAAAAAAAAAAAAAAAAAAAAAACATAACCAAAAACAAAAACCGCCATCCTGCTGTAAGGACCCAGGAAACAGGAAGCACAGCACAGCAGGGCCGTGTCTCAGTGTGGGCTGTAGATGGTAAATAGATTCAACAGAAACCAAGAGAACAGCTGTAGCAGTCAGCTCAAGAACAAAGCAAGAGCGGGCAGGAGTGGCCCACAGATGTGACCTTAAAGGGCATAAAATAGGGAACAGACATTGGCAAAATCAGGACCAGCAACTCCAGACTGGTTCCTTATAAAGATCAGTGAGACACACTAGGCTACACAAAACCCAGTCATTAAAATGACGTGAACTGCAGTGAGCAAACCTGGACTCTGGATGAGTCCACAGCCTGACAAGCACCACAGAGGTTTTAAGTAAAGGTACCGACTGGAAGATGTAGGCAAAACGGAGATGAGGCTGCCAAAGCATGCTATTCCAAACTGGAACAAGAAGAAACAGAAACTCCCAGTTTAAATGTAGAAATGTAATTAAAACTTCTTCTTAGAGGAATCATCATCAGCAACAACAACAATAACAACAGCAACAGCAACAACATTGATCTAGAATGAGCCAAATGAGAGCTCCTCAAACTTCCTAAAGAGCATGTCTTTAATGAAAGACTAGGGGTGGGGGTGGGGGTGGGGGTGAGGAGAGAGAGAGAGAGAGAGAGAGAGAGAAAGAGAGAGAGAGAGAGAGAATTGTCAGTGTCAGGATTTTTTCATTCCAAAGCTGTAAACACACTTCAGGAAGCAGAGTCTATGGACTTTTCTCTCATGAATAATCTTACATTTGTTAATTGAGTTGAACGTATTTTAAAAGAAAAAAAAGTATCACTATAAATTGAATTATCCAAGGGAGTAAAAGATGTTTAAGTCAGAAAACCTATATCCAGGATCCATTCTACTCCTTGGCTGGGGAGATGGCTCAGTGGATAAAGCTTGCACAGGTGAGCAATATGCTAATTTAAGGTCAGAGTTCAAAGCCCCAGAAACAAGTTAAAGCTGGCCATGGGTGGAAGGCACATGGCATCCCAGCACTAGGGAGGCAGAGGTGAAGGATTCTTCAGGGACTAGACTAGCTGAATCGGTGAGTTCCATGGTTCACTGAGAGACCGTACCTCCATGAATAAAGCGAAGTGGGATCCAGAAAGGCATGCAGGGTCTGCTTGGGCCTCCACGTGTACATGTGAGCAAGAGCACCTACATATGCCTGTGTGCTCCCCCACAGGACCACTCATGCACATAGGCCCATCATACACATATGCACGAATGCATGTGGTTTACCCGTTTAAGGTACTTAACTGACTTAATGAAAAGCAAATATTGACAACAACATCCAGGAAAAAAAGAATGCTCCTTAACAAACACCCAACATGTTTGTGAATAATATCACACATTCACAGAGAAGCAGAAGTAAGGGGAAGTCCCGTGTCCTGAAAAAGAGCTCTGTGCTTTCAGATTCTGGGAGTCAGTTCCTGTGGCAAGCTAAAGTCACCCTGTCCTACAGAGTTGTAGGCTAGCCAGGGCTGTGTGCCTATGCCTTATCTCAAATACATCCACTGCACCCATTTCAGAGTCTAAAATTATTGGTTGCGGATGCATCAGGGTGAAGCCCCCCCTCACCTAATGAGTGTAGCATGTCTTGTCCCTTCAGCCTCAAGAGTGAAATAGCTGAACCAAGTGAAATTAACTCTGGAGTCTCCTGTAATACACAAAATCTTCTCCTGGATGAGAAGCCGGGGGGGAATCTGCAGGGCAGGTCCACAGTGTGGGGACATCACAGTGTGCATATGACAGGGCACTAGGGACGTTCCAGGTATCCATGGCTTGTGGGATGTACTAATAAAATATGTAGACATCTGTCACCACACAAAGCTTCTGACGACGTCACACAGGCCTGAGCCATGTTCAGTGGAGAAACAAGTGAGCCCCTCTCTCTCTCTCTCTCTCTCTCTCTCTCTCTCACACACACACACACACACACACACACACAGACATATACAGACACACATACACAGAAACACACATAGACATACACAGACCACAGACACACACAGAGACACATTCACACATGCAGGTATAAAAGCACATATGCACACATGCACACACATACACACACAAACACATAAACACACAGACATATGTGGAGACACACACACAAACACATACGAACACAAATATACTCACTCACACATAAACACATGCACACACACACACAAATACACACACACACACACACACCCACACACACACACACACTGAAAATGTAAGAGGAACATGGAACCCTTGACATTTGTGTGACAGTTCAGTTTTCAAAGTCCCACAAAGTCTTTGATAGCTCCATCAGAAAGAGTGGCTCTGCCAGCTGGAAGGGAAGAGATGAGTTGGGGTCTGGGATGAAGGAAAAACAGAATTCAACTGCATGTATGAGTGTTGCATGTGTGTAAAGCCCAGGTTTGATGCCTGGTGTCTTCTTGTGTTGCTCTCTGGCACAGGCACTGAAGCAGGCTTTCAATCAAACCCAGAGCTCATCAATGTGGCTAGTCTGACTAGTCCGCTCATGCACTCCCTATCTCTGCTGAAGAGTGCTGTAATTGCTGGCGAACCACCACACCCTCTGGGTATTTACATGGAATGTTAGTTAATTTTCTGCTGATGTGATGAAAACCTCAGAGCCAAGGATGCCCCTAAAGAAAGAGGTTGTGGTTCCAGATGGATAAGACTCTATAAGGTGGAAAAGCATAGCAGCAGGCAGCAGGCGTGGTGGTTGGAACCGGATTCTGAGAATGCACATTTTGAACTGCAATCACGAAACAGAGAGAAGTGGCATGAAGTTTTCACTCTCAAAGCCCACCCTCACTGACGTACTTCCTCCAGTAAAACCACATCTCCTAAACCTCCCCCAAATAATTCCACCAGCTGGGGGCCAAAAGTTCAGATACTAGAGACTATATAGGGCATTCTTATTTGAACCATCAGACATGGCTTCCAGGGGTCCAAATTCTACTCCCCCGTCTTATAGAACAAGTACTTTAGCTCCCCAAACCACCTCCCCAGCCCTGCTACCCTTTGCCAAGTCTTTATTCCTACATTTGTCCTTTTTCTTCTGGGCTTGTCTCTCCATAGGTTTGAACAAGCTTTGCTATCAGATGTCTTGGATATGAATTCTGTTGTTTTGGGGTACCAGTGCTGTGACGGTCTTCCCCCTCATGGCTAATTTTTCACTCTTGTAGAATCTCTTAGGGAACATAAGCTCCCGAATTCAGCATCCTCAAATCCATCAACAGTTTTATGCCTGAATAAATCTCATCTTATCTTAGCAATAAATAATAGATTAGCTTTGATGTAACAGCCTGGGCATAATTTTTCCCTGAAGAATTAAAGTTACTATTGTAGGTTTCCTGCACTGTTGTTGTGAGCCAGCTGGTCTCTTGCATTGATTGGCTTTACTTCTTAGCTGGGAGCCTTTAGATTTCTTTTAGCTTTGTCTTAAAATTCACTTCAACTTTTTCTACAGTCCCTGCGTTGGCTTCTTTTAAGCACTCTTGAGTCCCTTCGGTACAGGACCTCATACTTTTTAGGTGATAGATCTTATTTATTCTTTTCTTCTTCTTTTTTTTTTTTTTTTAAATTTTTTTTGTGTGTGAGTTTGACAATTAAGTGTTTGTACAGGTACGCCATTATATTCTTAGTCTTTATTTACCTTCTGTGTTAGCTGCTTCTCTGCTTTGCTGTGATTAAACACCATGACCAAAATTAGCTTAATGAAGAAAGCTTATTTTGGCTTATGCTTCCAGAGGGAGGGTCCATAATCGTGGGGACAGCGCCGTAGCAGGACCAGGAAGCTAGCGGAGCACATTTTAACTGTGCACACAAAGCAGAGAGAGTGAACTGGAAGTGAGGCAAAGCTATAACCCCCCCCCACACACACACACACCCCACCCCATGCCTGCCTGGAGTGACCCACTTCCTCCAGCAAGACCATTCCTCCTTAAGGTTCCACAGCCCTCCCCAGACAGTGCCACTAACTGGGGACCAAGTATTCAAATCTATGATCCTATGGGGACATTGCTTATTCAAATTTGCTCCCCTGCCTCCCCTGCCTCCCCCCCCACCCCGCATCACTGTTTCTCTCCTTGAAAGCATATTAAAAAAAAACTATTCACTGTTTAAATTCTGTGTTCTCAGCAGTTCTGCCCTGTGCCCTTGTTTCTCTCATCTTCCACACCTTCCTTTATTTTCCATCTGATTGTTTTTCCCTCCTGGTGGCAAGAGCAGCTCTACCCCCCCCCCCACCCATCCCCACCCCACAAGCTGCCATTATGGGCCCCAGGTTGTTCTCAGCTATATTCAGCTTTCAATGCTCATGACCTACACTTGAAAATTCAGCCCCTTCCGGTTGTTTCTGTTCATTATCACCAGAGCGTCCAATCGTCGATGCCTTCTGATTTCTTTCTAGTATTTTTTTTTTTTTTTAGAAGTACAGTGCACGATGCTCCATTTTTATTTTATTTAATTTATTTTTAGTATTTATTGCAGGGACAAATGCTAGTTTGTAACCTCTGGGGATAGTGACTTCTTTGGCTGGAGAAGTGTCCCTGGAAATATAGGAGTGCTGAGCTCTGCCTAGTGATCTGCTTCTGTATACCAGCACTGGAAAAGAGGAGCCCTCAGTAGCATCGCAAGGACATGCCTCTCTCCCATGTTTAAACTGTTTTCTATCTCAGTGTTGATCACTGGCTCCCATGCATTCACCAGAGAGCGGGAACAGGGTCCCTAGGGCCTGTAGGTCCACAGCATAGTTGGCACACTTTTGGGATCCCTGTGAAGTGCCTGTGGGGTACCCCCTTTTCCCCTTTTCATTCTAGCCACACATTTTGTAAGCATAGAGATGAAATGAAAATGGACGTCAGAAGGTCACTTTATTTGAGCGGCTCCTCAGAAGGCTCCCACTCACCCAGAGAGTCCTTGTGTGTCCCCACGTTGCATGCTGGAGACTTAATACTTGTGCTTGGTGCTGTGAAGTGGCCAGGCCAGCCTGGCTCTGCCTGTGGGCCATGGGGCTGGGGTGTTGGGGGTGCGGGGGGAGGTGGTTGTGTAGAATGTTCCTCTCTTGTTTATTTCCTCATCTGCCTGATGCCCTCTAACACAGCATGATCCCACCAAATACTCACCAGGAAGAGCCTGTTGAGGAATGCTGGCTCCTGGCACAACATAGTCTTAGCAACCATGATTACACCCAGGAGACCATCCTATGGCCTATTAGCATTTTGTTAAAGGATTGGAAGAGGGTGAGTATCCATGATAGTCAATGGTTTTTAATGGGAGAGAGAGAGAGAGAGAGAGAGAGAGAGAGAGAGAGAGAGAGAGAGAGAGAGAGAG
>OU015748.1:110848054-110862521 GCA_907169655.1 Acomys percivali
TCTTCTTCTTCTTCTTCTTCTTCTTCTTCTTCTTCTTCTTCTTCTTCTTCTTCTTCTTCTTCTTCTTCTTCTTCTTCTTTTTATTCTGCTTCTTTTTTCCCCCCTCAAGACAGAATTTCTCTGTGTAGCATCAACCTCACTAGGACCAGGCTGACCTGAAACTCAGGGATTTATCTGCCCCTGACTCCCAAGTATTGGAGTTAAAGGCATGCCACATCTAGCCTTTCTTCCATTTTCTTCATGTTTCCCTCTGAAGAACAAAAGTTTTAAAATTTGATGCAATGAAATTCATCAGATTCATTTTTATATGTGGAACATGCTTTTGGTGTCATATTTATATATTTATTACTTAGTGTGTGTGTGTGTGTGTGTGTGTGTGTGTGTGTGTGTGTGTGGTGAATGCAGGTTGCCCCCAAAATCTGGAAGAAGGTGTCAGATTCACTATAGCTGAAGTTACAGGCAGTTGTGAGCCACCATGTGGGTTTAGGTCATTAAAAAAAAAAAAAAAAAAAAAGGATACTCTTAAGCTCCGAGTGACCCCTCCAGTTAAGTTCTGAATTCCTCCAATGCTGCTCTTTCTCAGAACTGTTCTGGCTCTTGCATGCATCTCACAGTTGTGTTTATGTATTGAAATGAACACATCATAATGAAAAGAATAGTCTCCTGGCACTGTGAGTGTGCTGTGAAGCTCGCCATCCTGACAGCGCTGTGAGATCTAACCCAGAATTGTTGAATGTCTTCTTATTTATTTAGATATTTACTTCTATACCTCTGCATTATTTTCTGTGTATAATCCCACTACTTTTGCATATATTATTATTGTTTATCTTTGCTTGTGAGTGTGCATATGCATATACATGGTATTCACATGTGTGTAGGTATGTGTGCACTTGTGAGGCCAGAAGCCAATGTTGCAGGTCTTCTGTTACTCTTCACATTGGTTCATTTTTATTTTTATTTTTTTGATACAGAATATCTTGCTGAACCTGAAAATTACCAGTTTGGTTAGATAGACAACACCTTTCTCCCCTCAGAATTCTCCTGTCTCTCTCTCCCCAGCACTGGGATTATAGGTGCATGATGCCTGCTTGTGTGTGTGTGCACGGGACCTGAACTCCAGTCCTTATGCTTGCATAGCAAGTACTATACACACTGGTCTATCTCCCCACCACCCCTAAATATCCTATTACTCTTCTGTAAAAACATTTTTATTACCTTGACTGAATTTATTTATTTATTTATTTATTTATTTATTTTCTTGACTGAATTTATTTTGTGTAGGATAGCAGTGTGCTGGTGGAGGGTCACTACTTCCTGTCTGCCATGTATTCCCCAGGGATCAAACTAGTTTATCAGGTTTGGTGACAAGCACCTTTACCGTTAGCCCCTTCTGAATATTTTATTATTCTTGATTCTCTTTGCAATGGAGTTGTCTTCTGATTTTATTGTCAACGATCCATGATCCCCCTGCCTCAGCCTCTTATGTCCTACCCATGTGCCTCACCACTACTGGCATGAAGTACGGGTGAATGTGTAATTATGTCTTGTGACTTCACTGGATGTGTTTACTTTGTTTATTTGTTTTTTAAAAATGTTGCTTAGTATTTCTAAGACATAAGATATATTGTCTATGAATTCAATACACGAGGAAAAATAGGCAGAAGTAAAAAGATGCGTGAGTATGTCCATGGACTTTGGAGATGTTCACACTCATCTTTCACAGTGGGGGACAGGTGGGCACAGAACCATTCGGGATGCAGAGGGTTGTTTTCCCTTTAGCATCCTCATTCAGGATGTGCAGAGTGCTGAACTGCCCACCAGAAAATGTGGAGTTAATTTGGTGGTAGCACATCCAGATTCTTTCCCCATGCATTCTGAGTGTCCCTTAGGAAGGGATAATAATGATCTGCTATTACACAGAATAAATAAATGTGTGAGATCGGTGTTAAACATGATAATTATACTCAGTAAAATGTGACAGAAGTGAAAGGGACACCTTACAACCCCTTTTATTGTTCCAGAAAGATATGACAGAGTCACTACAATTAAACTAATATTTCTTTTACTTTTTGAGACACGTTCTTATGTATCCCAGAGACAGGCTCTCATGTAGCCCAGGCTGGACTTGAACTCACTGATGCAGCCGAACTTCGGACCCTCTTGTTTCTATCTTCCAAGTTCAAGGATTATAGGTGGGGACCACCCTGCCTTACTTAACTAACTACAATTAAATTAGAAATGGGTAAGAAAATACCCAAATGATTCATAATTGTTGTAACACACAGATAATCCATGATTCAAATAAGAGATCACCATGAAGACTAGGAGAAAAAAACCACACTGAGCTGAGTGAAAACAAAAGCACAATGTATTAAAATACATGAGCTGTGGTTTAAATAAAGCTTAGGAAGAAATTCATAAATTTAAATGCATAATTAGGAGGGAAGAAAGTTTTAAAGTTAATGATCTACCTTAAGAGGCAAGAAAGAGAAGAGTAAATTAGTCCCAAAGAAGGGAGAATAATAAAAATAATAAAGGGTAGAACAGAATTAAATGAAATAGAAAACCTGTAATTAAGAGCTTAACAAAGTGAACAGGGTTCTTTGAAAAGGCTAATGGAATTCCTAAAATATTGGAAAGAGGGAGCGTAATGGGCACATGCACGCACGCACGCACGCACGCACACACAGACAAGCCACAGGCACAGGGGCCAGCTGGGGATAGGAGAGAGGTGGTGGAGGGATTATCAGGGGGAAGAGAGGATGCCCCTAAGGGATCTGCTGATGTAAAAAGCGATGAGAACTAAGAAGAACCAGGAATTTTTACAACTCAGCTACACTTGACAAGTTTGTCAAAAACAAACAAACAACTTAGCAATGCAAGACGAAAAAGAGAACCCGGCCAATCTTGCATACTCATTGAACTGATAATTAAATGTCTTCTGACAATAGAAGGCCCATGTCCAGTTTGTCTACTTGATTGACATTTGCAGCAGGAATTATGGTCAATCTTATTCACTCTACTTGAAAAAAAAAAAACAGAGAAGAAGAATAGTCATTTCTCCTCCACCTCTCCTAACCCTTCTTTTCTTTCTTACCAGTGCTGGGGATTGAATGCAGAGCATTGTGTATCCTAGATGAGTGCTCAGCAACTGAACTACATTCTCTGTCATTTATTATTTATTTATTTATTTATTTATTCACTTTACATCATGATTGCAGTCCCCCTTCTTTCCTCCCAGCCCCCTTACATACCCTGTCTCCCCATTCTCCCCTCTCCTTCTCCTCAGAGAAGGTGGAGGTTCCCCATGGGTACCAACACACCCTGGCACATTAGGTTGCTGCAGGACTAGGCTCATCCTTTCCCACTGAGGCCAGACAAAGCAGCCCCATTAGGGAAATGAGATCCAAAGGCAGGCATCAGAACCAGAGAGGGTACCCACTCCAGTTGCTGAGGAATTCCACATGAAGACCAAACTGCACATCTGCTATCTGTGTGCAGGGGCCCTAGGACCAGCCCATGCATGCTCTTTGGCCCAGGTAAGTTGACTCTGTAGGTCTTTTTGTGGAGTCCTTGATCCCTTTGCCTCCCTCAATCATTCCCCCAGCTCTTCCATATGACTCCCAAGCTCTGTCTATTGTTTAGCTGTGGGTCTCTGCATTTGTTTCCATCAGCTGCTATGTGCAGCCTCTCAGAGGAGTTACGCTAGGCTCCTGTCTACAAGCATAGCAGAGTAACATTAATAGTGTCAGGGATTGGTTCTTTCCCATGGGATGGGTCTCAAGTAGGGCCAGCCATTTCTAAAGCCCATAATCTCACCATAATGCTGCCGGTAAAAACCTAATAAGGCATTTAAAAATAAAATCAGAGTGCATGCTCTTATCAGTGTGGGCCAAGAGATCTTAGGCAGGGATCCTAAATTTCACAGTCACATATGGGCAGTTGGTGTACATCAGGGAGCTGGGATAACTTTCATTTTACATTCTGATGGACCGTGTGACTTGGGAAGTATACTATGTTCATAGATTGGGAGGACTCAGTATCGACCACTCAAGTGCTCCCCTGAAGATTTACAGACACAACACAATTCTATATTTTAAAAAAAGCCCAGGCTTGTTTTCCACTAAAAGTCATAAGTTCAGTTTAAAATTCGTATCGCTATGTGATATTTGAACTATTTAAGACAAAAAGCAGCCTAATGATTCGATTTATGATGGATCTCAGGGCTTGCTAGAAAGCCATATGAAGAGGGACAATGTGCTGGCAGTGGCCATTTAGGATGGAGATCAATGGGAAGTAAGAGAGTCCAAATTGACTTAGACCTAAAAGGCAATTGATTTTTGACAAAGACATTGAGGCAATTCGATAGCGAGAGGGAAGCCTTTTGCAGAAGCAATGCTCAGACCAGACATCCACTTAGAAAAGAAGATCAACTTCTCTTTCACAAAATTAATTGAGATGATAGTTCTCCATGTTAAAAAAAATCTATGGCCATAAAGCTTTTAAAGGAAGACTAAAGGAAGCAATTGCAGTTTGGGAGCAGGCAAAGGTCTTGCTTGGGAGGAAAAGAAAAGCAATAACCAGACGAGAAAATAAATTGACAATTTGAGCTTCCTCAAAATTAAAAGCTTCTTTGAATCTGAAGACACCATTAAGAAAATGGAAAAGGGAAGCCATAGACTGGGAGAGAGCATTGGCAATCCAGGACAGCTCAACAATACAGACCTTTGTTCTAGGACGGATGGCCTAAGTATACAGGGTCAACACAGAATTCGGTGACTGCAGGTTGAATAGCATAGAAGAGCTGGGTAGTAGGACAAATGTAAACAAAATGTACAGTCTTTTCTGTCAAAAGGTTGAATAAGACAAACTTCACTTAAGAAATATAAAGAAGCCACTTGGCAGACATTCAAATCCTATGATGGCAGTACTTCATGAAATCAAGGTCACATCTGGTTTTCAAAAGTTGTACTTTGCTTTTGAGCTCCTCCATTTTGAGTCAGTCAACTGCTTAAGAGTCTGGGACCAAGCTCAGACCACTCAGAGTGAGGCCCAGAACCCCCTTGCCTCAGGAATAAAGATCGGTGGGGCCCAAGCTGGATGTGCTTGCCTGCTTCTTTATGCATGAGTATATATCCTTTTACACAGAGAAGTAAAGATTTTGCTTTGTTGAAATACTTTGTATTATTATGTGGTTGTTTTCTTGGAACCTATACCAATTTGTCACAGTGGCTACTACATGAGAAAAGTTCCATGGTAGGTAAGGAAAGCAGGTAAGAATTTCATTAATTGCTGGCCATTGGTGGTGTACACCTTTAATCCCAGCACTCAGGAGGCAGAGGTAGGTGGATTTCTGAGTTTAAGACCAGCCTGGTCTATAGAGTGAGTTCCAGGACAGCTGAGGCTACCCAAAGAAATCCATTCTTGAAAAACCAAACAAACAAATAAAAAGAAAAAGAGAAAGAAAGGAAGGAAGGAAGAAAAAAGGAAAAGAAGGAAGGAAGAAAAAGAAAGAAAGAAAAGAAGGAAGGAAGGAAGGAAAAAAGGAAAATTCATTAATTACAGAAACATAGGTTTGATGCAATAAAATACCCCCTGTGGCAGTTTGAATGAGAATGGGGCTCACATAGGATCTTATGTTTGAACACTTGGTCCCCAGTTAATGGAACTGTTTGGGAAGGATTTGGAGGTGTGTTCTTTTGGAATAGGATTAGCCTTATTGGAGATGTATTACTGGGGGGTTGGCTTTGAGATTTCAAAAGCCCATTCCAGGCCCCGTCCCACTCACTCTATGCCTATTATCTGAAGATCAGATGTGAGCTCTCAGCTACTTTATCAGTACCATGTTGGCCTGCTTCTGCTACATGGATATGTTATCCCAAGGATTTGAAGAAGAAGAACAAATGTGGCTACTTTGTGGTATTATTTATTCATAGCAAGCTTACAGTTGTATCAACTTTCATTTTAAATTTCCCCTTGAGACTTTTTTCCACCAGAGGCCTCGCCTTATTCCCATTGAATGTCACAATATTAAAAAAAATTTTTTATTTTATGTACATGAATGTTTATTTGAATATATGTCTGTGCGCCATGTACGTGTATCAGAAGAGGGTATTGTAGTCCCTAAGTCTAGAATTATAGATGGTTGTGAGCTTCCATGTGGGTGCTGTCACTCAAACATTAGTCCCCTGCAAGAGCAATCAGTGTTCTTTAACCGCTGGTTTATCTCCCCAGACCCTGTAACACTCCTAGAAATTTCAACACTGCAAGTGCACAAAGAGGACCTGTTTCTCTTCACTCCTCTTCATCATATCTCTCTGAGGGTCACCTATGGCACAAGAAGTTGTTCTTCTACACCCATTCTGCAGCAGCTCCCTGAACCACCTGTCATACTTTCTTCAGCCCAAGATGGTCTTGCTACTCCTAAAGCCAATGAGAAAAGTCAGAGAGAAGGGTTGATTTTTCTCCTCAGTGTCTGGGGGTTTTCCTTCTGAAAACAGTGAGGTCTTTGAAATGATATTGATGTAAATTACAAAGGCCACCCTTTCCTCCATAGCAAAAAGGGCCTTTATTGCTTACCACTCTCTTCTCCATCTTCTGCTTTCTTGGGAGAGGCTCAGGGGAGTGTATAAATAAATGCTTGCTGTCTTCTCATGTGCGTTCTTCTGCTTTGATTTTTGTTAACTTGACACATACCTGGAAAAGGGGAGAATCTCAATTAAGGAATTGCCTCTATCAGATTGGCCTTTACCCACAGTGGTGGAGAATTTTCTTTCTTGCTTATTGATTTGGGGTGCCCATCTCATTGTGGTAGTGCCATCCTAAGAAGATGGGTCTGGGATGTATTGGAAAGGTAGCTTAGTAAAGCAGGAGGAGAAAGCCAATAACTAGCATTCCTCCGTGGCCTCTAATTCAGTTCCTGCCTCCAGGTTCCTGCCTTGAGTTCCTGTCCTGACTTTCTCCATGGTGGGCTCTGAATTATATGCCAAATAACCATTTTCATTTCCCAGATTGCCTTTGATCATGGTGTTTTATCACAGCAAGAGAAAACAAACTAATATCTGTATGTTGGAAAACAGGAATCTGCTAACACCACTCTTTTTGTAGTAGCAAGAACTTTTATATAAATATTAATTTATTTTTACACCAAATGGAAAGTGCTTATGATTGCTTTAATTTTCATCTCACTTTCCTATATTTTCCACTGTTTTCTTTTTCTCCATGGCAACATTGAAAACAGGCCACCAGATGTTTCTACCATGGACTGTAAAAGACTCCAGACCCTAAAGAGCATCTTTCAGAGGTTTTACATTTTCTATCATGGACATTGCTCTAAGATAATGATTCAGAATGGTGAGGCATCTGATGGGCAACGTGGCATAAGGACTCTTCTCTAGCCTGGCCAAGTCTTTCATAAGGTTGTGCTGCAGTCTCAGCCTGTCTTTATCAGCTTACCTTCTTTCTTTCCCTGTGTAGTTGTCTGACAGCTCTTTGTCTGCCTCTTTTTGCCACTTTATCCCTCACAGTCATTTGCTCACTGATACTTTTGTGTGTCCAATTCTATCCTGGCCTGGTCCTCAACACAGCTACACTCACCCATATGTATCCGTATGTTCCATTCATCCTCTTCCTTCTCATTCCCCTTTTCCTTTTTCTCTATACCTCATTTCACTGCTACCCACTTCATCACCCTACAGCATTTCCCCCACCCCCACCCCCTGTCTTCCCCAGACTTTTCTGTTTGACCTTGCTTAGCTTTCAGTAGAATTTGCTTCCCTGAGAATCGGAATTCAAACTGTGCACAAAACGGAACATGGCCTATCTGCACAAAGAGGAGTTTACAACCTCAACTCTTTGAGCCAGAATCAATAAACAAGTGTTTAATTAGGATCCCTGTGACCATGAAGATGTGAGGAGCTGGTGGAAGTTGGCTAAAGATAAGGACCATGAGGGAGCCGTTGTTCTTATGTATGGAACTGCAGAGGAAGAAAGCTCTGCAGAAAAGCTCCTTGGACCAGAAGAATCATTTGGATATCCGTAAAACAACTTCCACGAATGACTGCTACTCTCATTAGTAGAAGTGTTCATTTCAAAACTGAGAGAAGTTGAAGATAGCTCATGTTTAATTAGGAAGATAATCTATAAGGAAAGTCTGGTCCCACAGGAAGGATGTGCTCTGTCTGTCAGTTGCTGGGAACCTAGGTCCACAGACACTGAGAATGCACAGATGTTGTGACTATAACACTGGCACTACGGACCCAAAGGTGGCTATGACAAATTCCTCATGCTAGGTAGCTTCAAGTACAGAAACAACAGCATAGATAACAGTCATAATGTGAAAAGCAAAGTCCACTATCTGTGACCAAAAAATGCAGTGGTTCAAGTTGGTCTGCTAGGAATCATGGCACACATAGGACCAAGTGTCTGTTTTTAGTGAGAAATGGAATATCTCAGCAGCAGAGATGACCCTTTTCAAAGTGTTTGTGTATGTCTTGCCCAATGCAATAAAACAAGAAAAGAAATGGTACATTATAGAGGAGAGTGTTCTAGACAAAGCTTGAAAAGAAATGCATTAGAAACACTAGTCACTTCCGATGCATGTTACCATGAAAGTTCTCATAGAGGAAGCTGGGTAAGAGACCAACAACAACAACAACAACAACAAAACAGTTTTCTAATGTGAAAAATTACAACTCTGCATACACACACTCACATATACACTCACACACACACACACACACACACACACACACACACACACACACACACATTTGACCTATGCAAGGTTGCTACCTACTTGCCTACTTCCTTCTATGCCTCTTTCCTCCCTGTGGTGGTGTGAACAAGAAATACCCCCCTCCTCACCAATAGGCTCAGGCATTTGGATACTTGATTCCCAATTGGTGGTTCCCTTGGGGAGGCTTAGGAGATATGGCCTTGCTGGAGGAGGTATGTCACTGGAGGAAGGGTTGGAGAGTTTAGAGATTTTCACCATTTCAAGTTTGCTCTCTCTACTTAATGGTTGTGGTTCAAGATGTGAGCCCTCAGCTGCCTGCTTATGCCACCACACCTTTGCTCCACCAGCATGGACTCTAACTCTTTAGAACCATACACCTAAACAATCTCTCTCTTTCATCATTTGCCTTGACCATGTGTTTCATCACAGCAACAGAGAGTAACAAATATATACTCTCTCTCCAACAGGTCTTTATCCAGCTCCTAAGATGTGTGAGGTCTCTTTGGAGTCACACAGAAGACAGAATGACAAAAACAAAAAAAGGAAAAATTCCACAGGGACCTTCTGCTCCAGTGGAGAAACCAGACAACTGAATGCTAAATATACAGGACAAATAGTGACATTTTCTTCTTTTTAAAAATTTTATTAATTGATTCATATTACATCTCAATGGTTATCCCCTCCCTTGTATCCTCCCATTCATCCCTCCCTCCCATTTTCCCCTTACTCCCCTCCCCTATGACCGTGACTGAGGGGGACTTCCTCCCCCTGTATATGCTCATAGGGTATCAAGTCTCTTCTTGGTAGCCTGCTATCTTTCCTCTGAGTGCCACCAGGTCTCCCCATTCAGGGGACATGGTCAAATATGAGGCACCAGAGTACGTGTGAAAGTCAGACCCCACTCTCCACTCAACTATGGAGAATGTCCTGTCCATTGGCTAGATCTGGGTAGTGGTTTGAAGTTTATGGTCTGTATTGTTCTCAGCTGGTACCATAGTTTGAGTGGGACCTCTGGGCCCAAATCTGCCTATCATAATTTTCTTCTTGTAGGTTTCTAGGATCCTCTGGATCCTTCAACTTTGCCTTTCTCCCATGCTTCTCTCATCTAGAGTCCCAATAGGATGTCCTCCCCTCTGTCCCAGTTTCCTGGTTAGTGAAGACTTTCTTGGGACATGCCCCTTGGGATAGTATGCAGATATAAGTGAGTATATACCATTTAACTCCTTCTGCTTCTGGGTTAACTCACTCATTATGATCATTTCTAGTTCAATCCATTTGTCCACAAATTTCGGGAAATCCTTGTTTTTAATAGCTGAGTAGTATTCCATAGTGTAAATGTACCACAGTTTCTTTATCCATTCTTCTACTGAGGGACACTTAGGCTGTTTCCATGATCTGGCTATTATGAATAAGGCTGCTATGAACATGGTTGAGCAAATTTTCTTGTTGTGTGCTGGAACATCTTCTGGGTATATTCCAAGGAGTGGAATAGCTGGGTCTTGCAGAAGCCCTATTCCCAGTTTTCTGAGATAGCACCAGATAGATTTCCAAAGTGGCTGCAGTGGTTTGCATTCCCACCAGCAATGAAGGAGTGTTCCTCTCTCCCCACATCCTCGCCAGCATGTGGTGTCACTTGAATTTTTGATCTTAGCCATTCTGATGGATGTAAGATGGAATCTCAGAGACATTTTCTTCTTTAAAAGGAAAGTAAGACAAGAGAAAGGGGCAGTGATGAGGGGCAAGAGTGGACATGATACCTCTTTGATGACCTCAGAAGCACTTCATTCCATATGGGATCTGACTTAGGACTTAACTCAGTGTGAAAGCAATATGCATGTAGTAGAAACTCGACTTTGAACTGCACTGTGGCTTCTGGCACCTCCTCTCTAGCAATGCTGGGCAGAAACATCTGTCTACAGCTCCCAGTCAGCCCAGTGATCTCTAAGGAGAACAGCTGACTGACTGGACTTTGCATGGTGCCCCGTGCTGATGAGTCAGGAGGCTTGGCACAGGCACTCTGTGCTCTTTTAATTTACCATCTTTTCAGTTTGTGATTGGTTTATCAGGATGTGATTGTATCACACTCAAGGACTACCTGCACTTCTTATTTCTTTTTTTTTTTATGTCTGTTTATTTTTAATTTATTCACTTTACATCCCAACGGTAGCCCCCTTCCCTCATTGCCTCCTGGTCCCACCCTCTCTCCTTCTTCTCCTAGAGAGAAGGGGGACTGCCTTCTGACCTCAGCCTATCAAGTCTCATCAGGACTGCCTACATCCTCTTCCTCTGTCATCTGGCATGGCCGCCCTGCCAAGGGGAAGTAATCAATAGGTGGGCAACAGGGTTCATGTCAGAGGCAGCCCCAACTCTCCATATTATGGAGATGTGCACTGCCTATCAGCTACATCTGAGCATGGGGTCTAGGTCCTCTCCATACATGGTCCTTGGTTGGTGCATCAGTCTCTGAAAGTCACCCTGGGCCCAGATTTGTTGGCTTTGTTGTTCTCCTTGTGGGTCTCCTGTCCACCAACTCTTCCTTAAGTCATCTTGTGCTCTGACCCAAAGTTTGGCTG
Organism: Acomys percivali; assembly: GCA_907169655.1. NCBI lineage: Eukaryota > Metazoa > Chordata > Mammalia > Rodentia > Muridae > Acomys > Acomys percivali. The sequence continues at coordinate 110,859,365 of OU015748.1, forward strand.
TGAGTCTCAGCATCTGCTTTGATCCCCTGCTGCGTTGAGTCTTTCAGAAGACCTCTTTGGTAGGTTCACATCCTGTTTTCTCTTCAAGCATTTCTGGGGTCTATTCTAGTTGCCCTTCTGAATGAGAATTAAGCATCCTTTCTAGAGTCCTCCTTGTTATTTAGCTTCTTTAGGTCTGTGAATCGTAGTTATATGGCTAATGTCTGCTATGAGTGAGTATATACCATGTGTGTCTTTCTGGGGCTAGGTTACCTCAGATGATCTTTTCTAGTTCAATCCATTTGCCTGCAAATGTCAAGATTTCTTTGTTTTTAATAGCTGACTAGTATTTCATTGTGTAAAGGTACCACAGTTTCTTTATCCATTCTTCGGTTGAGAGACATTTAGGTTGCTTCCAGATTCTTGCTAGCTTCCAGAGTCTTCGCTATCACAAACACAGCTGCTGTGGACATTGTTGAGCAAATGTCCTTGTTGTATGGTGGAGCATCTTTTGGATAATGGTATCGGTGAGTCTTGAGGTATCACAATTCACAATTTTCTGAGAAAGTGCCAGATTGATTTCCAAAGTGGCTGTATAAGTTTGCACTCCCACCAGCAATGGAGGAGTGTTCTCCTTTCTCCACATCCTCACCAGCATGTGCTGTCACTTGAGTTTTTGATCTTGGCCATTCAGAAGGGTTTAAAATGGAATCTCAGAGTTCAGAGTTGTTTTGATTTGCATTTCCCTGATGACTAAGGATGTTGAGCTCTCTCTCTCTCTCTCTCTCTCTCTCTCTCTCTCTCTCTCTCTCTCTCTCTCTCTCTCTCTCTCCTTTCATTTCTTTGTGGCCTTGGCTGTCCTGGACTTGCTTTGTAGACCAGGCTGGCCTTGAACTCACAGCAATCTGCCTGCTTCTGCCTCCCGAGTATTTCTTTAGGTGTTTCTCTGCCTTTCAATATTCCTCTGTTGAGAATTCTCTGTTTAGCTCTGTAGCCCATTTTAAATAGGATTTTTGGTTTGTTGGCCACCTGTACTTCTTAATGATCAATGGGTTATTTCTCTTATGGTCACTCAGGCTGGGTTCCTTGGTGTTCTTTGGTTCTTTGACACTGCTTAACTACACACTGCACAGTGCCAACCCCTCTGTCACTCTTTTCTTAATCACACTAACCTTCTTGAGGTTTTCTCTGCTTCTTTGCATTCCCAGTTACCTCCTGAGCTCATGAAAGGGCCTCTTATTTGCTTTCCTGATTCTATTTCTATCCTTACACACTATGACTCACAGCGATATCTAATGTACAAAAATTAAGCCTTGTCTACTGAGCTTCCCACTACCTTAGAGCAAAGTAGGACAGTAGCCTCGCTGCAGAGCCAGTGACTCAGGGTCTCACCTCGGGGTCTTTCACTGTTATCCTGCTCAGTCCACATTAACCTTGACCATGCGGCTGTTTCTTACACACTAGGCACATTGTTCATTAAGCCATCCCACAGCCATGTTCCTCTATACAGAATGTTCTTCACGAATCACTAGGTCACGTCATTCCTGGCTCCACTTGACTTCCCCTTATAAGCGAAGACATCCCTTACGACCCTGTAAATGAACTTCTCTTATACATCAAGTTGGTAAATTGTCCATAAAGTCATCTATGGCTTCAGTGTTATCCTCTCCAGACCAATATTCCCTTCATGCCACTTGACAGATCGATTTTGGAGTTTGTATAGAAGAAAGTTTACAATATAAAAATATTCAAAATCCACCCCCCCTCGTTTTTTGTTAACTAGAAAAAGCAAAACTAGAGAACAGTGGCCCCAGGAGATGTGAAAGGATACAGTTGAAGTAATTAAAGTGGCATGCTGTTGTTGCTACAGACATAATTCACTGAATGAATAAGACAGGAGAAACATGATTTTACCTTATAGTAGGGCCATGGAAGGAGGCATCCAAAATTCTGAGAAGAGACAGACTGTCCAACCCATTCACAGCACAGATACCGAACCAAAAAAGGAAAAATAGACATGACGGAGAGGTGACACTGAATATTAGGTGTCAGATAGTAAAACCAAGCATAGAGATTAGAAGAAATTCAAGGAATTTATCATAGTGATTTAACACATAATATGCCTTTCGAAGCAAAATGCAGAGTTTGGAAGCCACTAAGAAATGAGAAACCTTGGAAGGTTTGAGCTGATTAAAGGGAACTAAGCTTTTGTGAATAACAATAAAGTATAACACAAGCAAAAACAAAGCGAATGGTTCTAAACATGAGACAAAGCTGAGCTGGTGTTAAGAGAGAGAGAGAGAGAGAGAGAGAGAGAGAGAGAGAGAGAGAGAGAGAGAGAAGGAGAGAGAAGAGCTATGATCTAAACCAGCCTTGAAACAGGCTAGCCATGCAGCACTGAGCTACACAACCTACTCAGAAACACAAAATCACAGTAATAAATATAAAAGGTAAATACCATGTATGCAAATTAACATACTATTGAGACATCTGTGCTGAGTGAACATGCAATTTTTAAGTTGGAAATGTCATTAATAAAACCTGTGCAGGCTATATTAGCTTGCACGTGCATGCTGTGTGGAGAGGCATTGGGGTGGGCAAAGTACCCCCCCAGACCCCCAAACACATTCTTACACCCAGGCATTCCTGCTCAGTAAGACAGCACCACAGTGCAGTCCTGAGCCAAGCCTACACTGCACCCCACGACGTAACCCTGCTGTGCTTGACAGAGGCAGCAGGAGGCAGCAGGGTGGCATTTGCCTTCTGGCTTGGCCACTGCACCTGTGAGGTGATGAATACTACCACAAACAATTCCATGGGTAGGAGCCTTCTGCTGCAGAAGGCATTGCTTGGCCAGAGACTGCTAGAAGGGCATCACCCTGAGGAGTGTATTCTTGAGCCCATCCATGGTGACGAGGGCTAAGGCGGCACAAGTAGGGATGGCAGATTCAATCACACCAGTGGTGTTCACCCTTGTGGGACTACTCTCTCTCTACAATGGGAGGTGACCCATGCCTGCAAGCTTCCATTACATGGCTATTTGCCCCTTCCTCTCAGGAATGTTCTATGTCAGGGCTCAGCTTCTGTATGGTCTAACTGTAGGCAGAGTAGACATTAGTGCACATCAAGGCCAGCCTCCCATGGAACTCTTGTGTAGCCTCCATCCCCAATACCATGG
>OU015748.1:110872521-110905396 GCA_907169655.1 Acomys percivali
TTGGCATAGCCACCCAGAGAAGAGCTCCTTGGTGGGGGAAGAAGTCAGGACCACAGACAAAAAGGAAGGGCTCCCATTTGATTCATCTAGGGCTCAGCGTCCACATCCTGGCAAACTGAGGGTTAAAAATTGGCGGTGCTCTAGCACACAATTTGTAAGGACAACACGTCTCTGCCCTTTGGGGTTTTGAATCCTGAGAGAAGAGACAGACGTGAAAAATCACTGAACTATGTGTATAGTCTTGTTTTTAAAATCCTCTGTGAGCAAAACTGAGCATGGGAGAGAGCTATGAGAAGCTTGTATGTGCCCAAAGTTGGCTGGCTGGGTGAGCATTGCTATTCCTCTGAGTTTGAAAGAAGAATGGGACTGGGGTGATGGATGGTACAGGCAGGTATCCTAGATAAAAAAAACCAACAACCAAACACACAAACAAGTCATACAGATGGGCACATAATCCCCATCTACTTTCATCAAGAGCCTACCATATCTGTTGGGTGAGTAGAGATAGAGGATGCCTTTTCTACGCACCCAGTCCAAGGAATGGATCCTTCATCCTTCTGGAATGGAGCCATTTTGAAGATGTGGCCTCCAAGGTAGCCACAGAAGGAGCTTGAGAAAGGGGCTTGGCTATAGGGCCTCAAGGAACTGGTCCTATCTGGTTAGGTGGAGTCTTAAGGCTCTGGTACCACAGCGTGAGATATGTGCTCCTTCTGCATTCCCAGTGGTGGTACCGAGGGACTAAAACATGTGGTAAACATAGTGCATTGTCTCCAAAGGGGAATGTAAGGAATTTTAGTCTAGGCAAAGCCTCAGTGGCAAAAATGAGCTGGATATGTGGGTAACATGGTGACATTCTGGTCATGGTCATAGTTGTGGTTGCATAATAGAAGGCTAAGAATAGATGAGGGTGGGCACAAAGCTATGTGGAATACAACTAATGGGCAGTTTGGACCCTCCCTTTGGACAGTAATTAGCAACAGAGGTGAGAAAGTCAAAGTAGGCATGGCCAGTTTAATTCACAGATAGCAACCCAACAGGAGCGTATGAAGGTACAGGCTGACAATGGAGAGGCTTTTAGGAGCCTATCACAAAAGGGCTTATAGACAAGAGCATTTGTATTTGGGATCTATAGCCAAGTGTCACAGAGGGAGATAAGCGGACAGCTTCAATATTTCCATCTGGAGAGACAAATCAGATGTTGGAACATGGCAGGAAAGGATCACTGAAGAACAGAGGGATAGCTGCTAAAAGGTGAATCCTAGTCATATTCCAAAGAGCTCATTATAATTACCACTGTCACTACTGTCATTGCCTCCAGTCATTACTATCACCATCATCGCTGTTCTTGGTACCACCATTTATTTATCTCTATCACCATTACTATCAATGTCATCACCATTGCCATTCCCACTACCACCAATATCATTATCATTGTTATTACCACCATCATCATATGCCACTATGATCACCATCACCAGCATTGTCATCATCACCATCATCATCATCTTCATTGCCACACCACCATTATCCGGAGAAACGTGTTTAGAAGAAAGGCTGATGATATGCAGAAGCAGCTGGTCTAGAGCACATTTCCTCCTCATATGCTGCCAGGCACGGTCCTTCCTGGATCCACTTCTACATCCTCTTTCTTGACATTTTATCCTCTTTCCCTCTGCCAAGTCCAATCCATGGAGGTCAGCATCTAGAAGTCTATGTAGCCTGGCTCTTGCCTTTTAAATTCAAAACCAGCATTTGCAACAGCCAAGTAGAAAACCCAAGTTGGGAATATCCTAGTAGTGCCTCTGGTATCTGTCCAGCACTCTCTAGAAGCTTCCTTCAAACCTTTGCTTTTCTTCTCAGAAAATACAGTCACCATACAGACTTCACCTTAAGCCACATCATGGATGTCCTTGTCCTGGGCCTGTTTTCGGTCAGTTCTCTACTATGTCATTATTCCTCCCCATGACCATGCTGTCACCTTGTTCTAGCAACTATGACTTAATATCTGGGCTGTCAAATTCCCTGGTTTACTGGCATAATACTTTCATAGGGTTTCTTCAACACAATTTCTATAAAAGAGCCAGATGACCTTTTTAAAATGCAGTTGGACAGTCCTGATCATGCTATTTTGGTCTCAGTATCCCTAAAGAGTTCTCATTACTCCTCAGTGAAATCCCATCTGGGATTCTGACTTAGCTAGCAACTCTTCTGTGTTTTCTTTTGGATTAAGGTAGCCCTGAGATGACCAACCAGTTGGGGTCCTTCCTACCTGATTATCTGTGCCTGCTATTTGAACTGTTGACCGACGTGCCTCTCTTCACCATCTCACAGGATTCTGTTGCCTTTGGAAGTTGTGTCTGACCCTCCAGATGAATGTGGACCCCTGGGATACCCTTGCCTAGAACACTTTACCAAGAGTGATGCCAACGAGCAGTAATAGGTACATGTACAGTTGAACTCTTCCTGTGGCTGGAAACTCAGTAAGTATCCAAACATCCTGTGACCTTTGTTATTACTAAACTCATTGTGCTAGCAAGAGGACCAGAGTTAGAATCCTACTGACTCCTGGTTGTATGTACTTCAGCATTGGGGTCAGAGACAGATGTACCTAAGGAGCTCTCTGGGAAGACTGCCTAGCTGAAATTGTGGGTTTCAGCTCAACAAGAGACTCTAACTGAAGGGATAAGGCAGAAAATGAAAAAAGGAAGATACCTGATGTTCTCTTGTATATACATGTGCAAGGGTTGGGGTGAAGTGAGAGAGAGGGAAAGGGAGAGAGGTAGGGAGAGGAGAGACGACAAAACGCAGAATGGAAAAGAGTCACATGCAATTAAGGCCAACAAGGTCCTAGAATTTACTCTGAAGTGTTAAAAACCCAATTTGAAGATTATTTAAAAGATAAGAAAGATTAAAAAGGGGGAACAGACTGATAAAATATATGTAACTGATGAAAAAGAATTCAAGAGAATAATTTAATCATTAGCAAAATCTTGAGAACAACTGTAAAATAGAAAATCCATTATATCAGGAGCTATACCTATCACAGGTGTATATGCACCTCTCTATGCGTGCTTTCCTCAAATGTGAAAGTGTAGGGGAAAAGTGAAAAGCTAGAAAATACGTAAGTCTGTCAACAATTACAGAAAGCTGCTATAGCCAAGCCAGTGTTAAATGGGGAAAGTGCAGGTTAGGTCAAGAAAATGTGTTGGAAATGCAAAGACACAGGTTTAATAATGGCAAAAGTGTCATACATGAAGAAGATACCCCAGCATCATAGTGCCTGGGGATACTACTTCAAATGAGTAGAGCAGCACTCAGAGATGAGCCACAGTGGGGAATGCAACAGAACCTTTTCAGTAACAGCAAACCCCAGCAGGAATATGGACCAGACTGCAGACAACTCTAACCAGAGAAAGCAATGTTGGCCAACAGTGTCTATAGATACTGCCTCTGATGGCAGCATACCCATTGCTCCTGAGGACATGTGGACCATTTGTCAAATCTCCCTTCAGCTGGAATAAAGACTAATTATGAACTCTCTAATGAACTGGGGGATTATGAGTACATTTTGAATCAGACAAATCAAGGAATCAATCAGTAATAAGAACATGGGTATAGTATTCCAAACACCTGGAAATTAAACAAAATTAATTTAAAATAAACATTTTTTGAGAAATGAAACTCATGTGTTGATGTGAATAATATAAAGATAAAATATATTGGTGTTTGTGGGAGCTATGTCTGTCTTTGAAAGGAATCTGTGACTCATAGATGCACTACTTTATCTAATTAAAAAATAGACACAGATTTTTGAAATAACTAAATGACTGTTTTTAAGTTAAAGATGAATATATAAACCTAAACATAAAGTGGCTGGTTACTCCCTTAACTTTTGTGCCACTATTTCATGAATGGACATGTCTTGCCAGGACGATCCTTACTGTAGTTTGCAGGGCTCACAGCTGGGTAAGGCAGATAGCTACTTTTCTCTCCTCGTAGGACACACAGCACCTTCCAACACTTTAAAAGCTAGCCAATAGTGATGCGCCTCTAGAGCAGCACCTATTAGATTTCTCTATGTCCTATGACTCACGTCCTGTGTCTTCAGCAATCAGTTCTTTTTCTTTAACAATAAAATAATTTATTTTCAAAGCCAAAATGGTTCTTCTTACTTTGTTTCTAATATTTTATTCATTTTATATATACATTTATATTATTACACATATATAAAATAAACTACCTACATCAGGAAGAACCATGAAACAATGAGGAATTATATTAATGCTACATTCACAATATTTTGGCTATTTGTATTTGGAAACCTTGAAGAAAACATCTTTCCTATCCTGATGAGTCTAAAATTCTGAATGTAAATCAGTATCTATCATATCTCATCTCTATTAACTTAAAAAGTCTATCTAGACCTAAAAGCATCTGAACCCCTAAACAACTAAACTTTATTGTGAAACTAAACTATCTGGTCTTCAACTCCATCAGAGACTTAAGAAGAAATAAAATTAATTACCTGAGTAAACAGGAAGTGCATGTTAGTAATTTCCAAAGTGAAATAAAAGTGACAGAGAGTTTTGGGTGATTGTTCAGGCAGCAATCAGTTCTTACTGTCATGTTCTGGAGGGAAATTATGAACAACAACAATATCTTGTAGTGTTTAGACTCCACAGCCAAGAGGATTGGGGCAAAACAAATTGAATTCAATTTGTTTGAGAGAGAGGGGGGGGGGAGCTGAAGTGGATCTGAGGGCAGCTAGCAGAGAGAGAGTAAATATAATCAAAATACACAGTATGGCATCCTCAAAGAACTAATACACACAAATATATAAATAAAATGTAACACACTTGAAGTGTGTTCAGATATGAGTAAAATGTGGACCCAGACAACAAGCTGCTAGCAGAGTAGGTTAGGCCTTTATAAGGAACAAGTTAACAGAAGAAATCACAAAACATTTATAAAGAATTTGAGCCTCAAAAAATTTATGTTTCTGAAGACTGAGACAAAAATTAAAATCCACTCAGTGTAGATTTGTCTTTGACTTAAATATATATCATTTGCCTATACTTCACAGATGGAAATGGGAGGTGATGCGATTCGGCGATGTGTGCATGGTGTAGGTAGGTCACAACTGAGAAGCCCTCCCTGCCCCAGGCATCAGATGATAGCATCAATCTGACAGGAAGAGGCTTGATACCCAAGACCTGACAGCACCCTGTGGCCTCAAGAGCAAACACAGTTTCCTCTGAGTTCCCATCTATTCATCTGTTGTGGTGAGGAGCCCGAGTTCCCATGGATTAGCTTCTACGTCTCAGATGGAGGGCCCAACACAGAAACGGAATCTCTCAGAAATGGCGTTCTGCTGAGTATCACAAGCAATTCTCAGGGTGCGAAACTTCAAAATTTGTCACTACAGACAGAGATTAGAAAACAAAATATGGTGAAATTAAGTTTAAGCCTCAAAAGGTTTCAGCACCACCAGGGCCTTTCTGGAAATCTCATTCATTGTCACCAAACTCCATTTTCAAGAGGATCCAGACAAGGGCTAATGGCAAGTAAAAACTCGAGTTATCTCTGACTTAACTAAATAGATTCTCCCAGACAGTGAGCCCCCGGGAGGTATTTGTGAAATAGTTGAGAATCTTCCGTGCTGGGTCTGATAGCTTCATGAAGTAGATAATGCGGCAAGTGCTGCTTTATTTTGTGTGGATCAAGCAGAGATTGGCTCCCATGGGTTTAAGTATGGGGTACAGGTGCCCAAGTCTGGCCCAGCCCAACCCTGGATGCCTACACATTTATCATCCAGGGGATGAAGGGAAATGCAGAGTGGCTTCTGGAGTCCCACCTCCCAGTGCTCATGGCTTCAGCACTCTTCTGTCTTTGCATGCACAGTGCTCCCAACAAGTAGAGGGTGAAGGGGGGTGGGGAGGATAGCTGTTTCTTGATGTGATGTCCCGTTATACAGGACACCGTCTTGACTCCAGACCACAGATCTTCCCTGTCCTTGCCTGATTGTAGCAATTGTGGTGAGCCCTGTTTGTGTAGGTGATGAGTGCAGATGGCTTCTGGGGCTGCAGGCGGCTCTCAGATTCCAGTTAGAAGCTACAGGCTAGCTGAGTTACAGGACACACATTCTTCCAATGTCCTGAGGGGATTGGAAGAAGATCCCCCATCATCCAGGCATTCAGAGGAGAGCCTAGCTGTGTCTGACATACTGATTGCAGCATTTTAAAACCTTGAGCTGAGCACTGAGCATGGTGATATATAGACTCCTGATCTGGAGAATCCAGAGGCCCCTTTAAGTTACTAAATGTATATTAGGTTTCCATGCAATAACAGATAACTAATGTCACGATGGAGGGCATCAAAGTGTGGGGTTACATGGGATGCAGAACTGTCTGTCTTGCTGAGTGGCAACAGGGGAAAAGAGAAGGGGATGGACAGGATCAGAGTGTGAATAAACAGTTGGCTCAGGCCAGACCGGTAGCTTGCATGGTGGCTTTAACCTGTTGTCTGATCACTTCGTGGATAGAGACAGGAGAATCAGAAGTGCAAGGTCATTCTTGCCTACATCACGATTTGAAGGCCAGCCTGAGAATAAATGGGAGATTATATATATATATATATATATATATATATATATATATTTTTTTTTTTTTTTAAGGAAATAAAAGAGATAAGTAACACTCATCTGTTAATCAAAAAGATACCACAAGTCAGTCTGGAGCATTTGGGTAGTGGTCACCCAGGATGTAGGTGAGAGGGACCAGATGAAGCAAGAGAAGCCAAGTTCTGGGGTATATGCAGTCCCAGAAGCTATTTGCATTTGTTGCCTACACAAATGGGTCTTGTTGTAGCAAGACCAAGCAAAGAGAATATCTGTGGTCTGTTGTCAAGGAGCAGACCTGTGTAATAGGATGTCACAGCAGAGAGGGTGAGCTAGTGTTTGGTGATGCACTGGGCTTGAGGCATAAGAAGAAGGAGAAGAAGAAGAAGAAGAAGAAGAAGAAGAGAAGGAGGAGGAAGAGGAAGAGGAAGAGGAAGAGGAATAAGGCAATGACTGGTGACCCTGCATCCCCCCAAAGAGGTGCTCAGGTGTGCCTGTCACTGCCATGGTAAGTTATTGCAGACAACAGCATTGAGGGCTCTCTGTTGGTCATCCCATTGGAGACAGCATCCAGGCAGACCCACTAACATTTGAGTCTGGAGTCTGGTGTGTGGTGTGAGAAGGAGCTCCAGTGTGGGTTGCCAGAACAGAGCTCCTACTTGAGGCCAGTTAAAGATGGAGTCTCCATATAGGAGTGGATGACAGCCCTGAGCCCTTACGATGTCCTGGAAGAAGATGGAATCTTCTCAGTCACAAGCCAGGGTTGAGAGTGGAGACACAGTCTGTGTATTGCACATCTAAGTCTTGGTTTTTGTCCTGCCTGGAGGGCAGTGTGACCTCCATGGACCACAACAATCCTCAAAAACCTCTGGCTTCAGGCATATACACCATGAGCCCCTCTCTGCCTTGAGTCAGCTCCTGAGATTAGGAAGTCCACGAGAATCCAGGGGCTCACAGAGTGTTAGAGGTGAAGGATGCTTCTCCAAGGCAGGCAAAGGAAAGCAAAGAAAAAAAAAAAAAAGATGGTTCTCTCACCAAGGGCTTTGCATACACTTAAATGCAAGGGGACATGTACCTTTAAAGCCAGATCCTCAAATCCATCACAGACTGTCAAAGTGCCTCTGTGTTCAAAGTCTGTTCCCATCAGATGCTGCTGAAAATAGCCCCGTGCTGACCAGTCCCAGCTCTTATATAAGATTTAGTGCTGTCCTTAGCCCACACCTGTCAGGAATGTGATGTGACAGGCTGCATTGGAACAGCTCAGGATGATGGATTTCTAGTGAAATGAGAGGTGACTCTGTGAGCACAAGGGGACACACCCTGGCAGGCAAGCTTGGCTCTGCTGGACTGTTGGTGGTGCAGATGAGGCTCCCCCAGATCCTCCCGGGCAGCTGCTGGGCTCTGCATGTGGCGCCATAACTTTGCCTGCCCTTGTAATGGGCCAGCAGCAAGGGTTACAGGCTCAGAGACCTCCCACTTTCATCAGAATAACTTTTAGGCACACTCATTGGCACCGCAGCCATTTTCTGTCCTGGACCATGCCACAACCACAGGATGGTACGGTCATCCCACGCCATGAGACACGGCCCTAGTATCTGGAGATTCATGTTCCTCGCCAACCAGGAGAGATACAATGTCCTCTCTAACCCAAAGGCCTCAGAAGGCAGAGTTGAGCACCTGCCAAACCTTGCTAGTATTTCTATTCTCTTTCAAGGTCCAATCTCTGTTCTCCCCTACCTGGCAGTCCTTCCAGCTGAGTCCCAGCCCTGGCACCGATGAAGACAAATTACTAGGGCCATCTTCAGGCCACATGGCAGAATCTAAACACAGCCAGATCTGAATGCTTGGTGCCCTTAGCATGTCTCCCCACTGTCTGTATATCCCTCATAGCTGCAGGTATATACCTTAGGCAATGCAGAGGTATCCGTCTTGTTTATGGGGGATACGATATATCCTGTTTTTAAAGATATATATGTATATTTAAAACATTTTAATTAAAATGTAATTACATTACTTTTTTTCCCACCTTTTGTCTCTCCAGCCCTTCTCTCATTCTTAAATTGATAGCTTATTTTTATTTGAATATATAAACATGTATATTCATATACATATTCACTTCTTTGTTGTTCACAATGGCTATGATAGGAAGCCATTGAGGACACCTTGTAGGTGAAAGGTGAAGGTTTCTGACTGAATAAATAAAGGGATAAAGATCACAGGTTAAAAAAAAACTCACTGAGCTTCTAGGTAAGACAGAATCTTCTGCCACACAATTGTGAAGAAAAACAGAGCAATCCATGATGTTTCATAAACACACTTAAAATTACAAACATTACATGCACAATGTGTGTTGAGTATTTACTTCCAGGAGAAGAACAATATATCTACATCTGTATCATCTGTATCTATGTGTACAGCTACATCTACAGCTATACTATATCTATCGATCTCTGTCTCTCTCTCTGTCTATACATATACTCAAAGAATAATATATATGTACAAATACATAAATGTCAGTTTGCCATTACCTAGAGTTACTTGAAAGGAGTGCCTGTGGAAGAGCTGTCAAGATTAGGTTAGCCTATGGGCATGCTTACAGGAGATTTGTCTTGATTATTAATTGACCCGCACCTGAAGAGCCCTCCTGGAGCTCTAACGACACTCAGGATTCTCAGTCGGCAGAGGAAGGCACCTTCTGTGGCCTCCAACTGGCACAGGCTTCCCGCTATAGGCCTGGGCTGTCTATCTCACCCTCAATGCTATTTTGCTGCCTTATTTATTATGGCCATCTGCAATGGTTCATCTTGACTGTCAACTAAAAAGAGATGAAGACATTATCTGCGTCGGGTTAAATGCACCATCCCATGGCCTGGGGGCTTGGAGTGAAGTGAGCCCCAGCATTCATCTCTGTTTCCTGACCACAGACTCAGTGTGCCTGCTGCCTGGCCAGCCCCACCATGGTGCTGGCTTGTGCCCTGGAACTGTGAATCACAGGAAACCATTTTTCCTTAAGTGGCCTTGCCATGTATTTTGTCCTAGCAGCAGCTAACAAAACAAAACAACACAACAACACCAAAGCAAAAACCTCCCCCCCAAAACAAAACAAACAAATAAAAACCCTAATATAGTAAATTTGTCCTGAGGTGTGGGGCCAGCACTGCAGCAAACCTGAGGGTGGTCCTTAGGTCCACAGAGCTGGTCTGTGGACAAGTTTGTAACTTTAGGTTGGAAAAGCTCTTGAATCCTATAAGTAAGCATAGATTACTGAAAGACAAAGATGAAGAGAGGAGTGTGGACATCGGAGGCCTGGCTCACAAGGCTTCAGAGAGGACCCAGGACATGAGAAGGAACCACACTAGGTAACGAGCAGGCTTTGTTCTAGACACAGATCTGGCTGACTCTGTCCATGTCCTGAGAATTAAATTTCAATTCAAGTTAAATCTAAATCCAGGGCTGAATTTTAAAAGTAATTTATTAAAGTATTTAGCCTAGGAAATTCCAAGATGGGAGAGCATTCAGGCTGGGGTATAGTTACTGTCCACTGTTCTACCCAAGGCTACAAAGGCAGGGCAGAAAGATTCAGAAAACGCAATTCCATGGGGGAAAGAGTTCAGATGAGTTTAAAGCCATAGCCATGACACAAGCTGCAGAGAAGAGTTCCTGTTTGCACACCACGGCAGGAGAGCCATCCACCCCTAGAGCGGGAGCTCTCTCCTGGCAAAGCTTCCATCTCAAGAAACACAAATTAGTTTGGGAGGGAGAACCGAACTGGAGACTGTCCACATTAGGTGGGATGCAGCCTCCCTTCCACTACTCACTCAACACTGGCTGCATTGGTTGCTCTTACTGTGTTAAAAATACCCTGAACAAAGCAATGTAAGAAAGAAAGGTTTTGTTTTGGCTTACAGTTCAAGGGTACACACAGTTCCTCATGATGGGAAAGCCTGGTGCCAGGGCTTGAGGCAGCTATGGGATGGTGCTACCACTCTCAGGGCAGGCATTCCTCTGTAATTAACCCAATTTAGGTAATCCCTTACAGCATGTGCAGAGGCTTAACATCATGTTGGTTGTAGATCCTGTGCTATCAGCAGCTGGACCAGTCACCACAGCGGTAATCTCTCCCTGACCATATTCCACTGTCACTTTTTTCTTCGCAATTCTTCTCTTTTTTGTGTCTCTTTATGTCAATGTGCACCTGTGTCTATTTCTGTTTGTCTGTGCTTATATGTGTTGGTGTGTGTTACCTAACCGTCTGTGTGTGTACCCCTGTGTGCCTATATGTGCATATGTCTCTCTATGTGTGTATATGTATGTTTTTGTATGTTTGCATGCATTTCAATGTTGTGTGCATCTCTCGCTCTGTGTATGTGTGTGTCTAACTGTATCTGTTGGTGTATGTCTGGATATATGCTTTCCTATGTGTGAATGTCTTTGTGTGTTTGCATACATGGCAGTGTGCCTATGTGCATCTGATTCTGTTTGTGTCTGTGTCTATGCATGCATATCTGCATTTATGTACCTCTGTATGTGCATGTGTCTCAGTGTGTGTCTCTGTGTGCATATGTCTGTGTCATGTGGGCATGTATGTGCATTTGTCTCAGTGTATATGTGTTTGTACATGTCTGTGTGTACATCTCTCTCTCTCTCTCTCTGTGTTCATGTGTCTCAGTGTGCGCATGTTTGTGTATTCTTGGAGAAGGAACCAGGATCTTGAACATACTTGACAAGTGGTCTTATGAATGAACTCTACCTGAAGCTCATGCTATTCCTTAACTCATCTGAAAATGCAAATACATAGTATGTGAGAGAACCATGTATTTGTATATGTATCTATATGCATGTACAGCATATACATATGAACATGTATGGTATATATAACATATATATATATGTCCATCACATATGATACACACATATACACACAAAGTCAGGAGTATGTTTTTCTCAGAGCCCATCTGAAATACATTCCTATGTCCTCCTCTCTACCTATATCCACTTTGAAAGTGCACACGCCTCTCTGCTGTGACATACACTCCCACTATCCTTCACTGTGACATCCTACACCTCCTTACACTGTGACTTCCTATAACTCTTCTCTCTACTGTGACAGTCAACTTCTTCCCCTCCTTTGCCATCCAAGCCTCACCTTTCTATGTGCATGATATCCTCCCTTTGCTGTGACACCCCATCCTTCCTCTACCATGACCACCAACCTTCCCTTTCTACCCACTGCCACCCACCCCTCATATTTCCATGGCGATACCCATTCTTGCCTCCAAGATCCAGAAAGTATAAGCGAATCACCTCTCACCACATGCCCTGGACTTTTCCACCACATGTGTGGAGGTGCCTGGGCCCTTTCCTGTCTCACATGTGTCTCCCTTTCATTCTACCAGTGTCTTGTTTTCTCCTTCCTATGTCCTTCTCTTCTTATGGATGTGGTGTGGGCCTGGAGCACAGCAGGATTCCCCAACCCACATTTCCACATTAGATCTCCTGTGTAGCTCATATCTGAACAGGTGTTCCTTCGTAGTGAGTTTCAGAGACCCCAAAGCCTGCTAAAGTGAGAGTCACCTGAGCAGGCACCAGCTTGAAGCTTTCAGGAAGCAGGCATAGCTGCCTACAGTGGGAAGACTAGGCTTTAAAGTAAGGTCTCCAAAGCAAGCTTGAGGCCACACACCACCCTGCTCCCTGTACACGTGTTTCTAGCCCTGGCTGCCTAGTCCTGGCCCCTGGGGACTGTCTTACATCTGCCACTTCCCTGTGTCAACATGAAAGTTCTAATAAGGCAAAGCTCTTCATTCTGCTCTGATTTTTATTAAATTCATCTCTTGTGATTTATTGATTTTTCTTAAAAGAAAAGTAAATCCATTTTTCATTTTTTTCCTCAGCTTATTACCAGACACTTGGGGTCTGGGACACGAGGAGCTGGAATTCTGGTAAAAGTGTTCAAAAATGTTTCCCAAACCCAAATCAATAAAAGCACATGACACACTGTTTAATGTTATGAAGAACAAATGTAGAAGCTACGTCAAAACCCATTGCTTGACTGGCCAGGCAGAATAGGTCTGATGGGCTCCATCGCACGCTGTGTGCAGTTCTGAGGCTCTGGGTAGGAGAAGGTTGGGAAAGTGACGTGAAAATCCAGAGTCAGCTCTGAACCTAAGGGAGGGGTCAGTGGGCTACAGTCAGAAAATCAGAGAAATGAACAGCAAACATGAGAGGGGCCTGGAAAGTCGGCAACAGGCAGATATGGAAGAATTGCAAAGTCAGTATACTGCAGACTTATGGAGAGTGGGCCATTTCTACAGCATGCTCTGCTTTCCAAGGTCCAGCCTGACCAGACCAGATCTTATGTCCCACCTCTGGGAGACCCATCTTATGCAGGATCAGTCTCCCCAGGCCTGAGTTCCCCATGTTTCACTTTCCCATGAGTCATCTCACCAGGCCTGGGGTCCCTAAGCCTGAACACCAAAGGTCCCATGTCTCATAGGAAGGACCTTCCCAGGCCTGACTTCCCCAGGTTCCACCTCTTTCCAGGCCCCATTTCCCCATGACTGAGCTCAGTACCCCTGTTCTGGTTCTTGCATCTTCTTAGAGGGAGAGACTCAGAGTCCCTGGTTCTTTCTGGCTTGTTCTTGTAGGCATCATCAGTCCCTTGAGACCCAAGGAACAAAGGTGCTCAAGCCAGTGTAGGAGCCTTGAAAGGTTGCATAGATACCTGGGTTTGCATTTTTCTGGACACAAAAGTGGGATGTGTGAGGACGTCATCTGCTGTACTCACTCATAGGCATGTGTGTCCAATCTTGACATCATGACAAGATATTGTCACCTACAAAGCTCATGCTTGAGAACCATGTCACAAAACACTTAGTAACAAAGTGATTGAAAAAAAAAACCCAACCAAAAAACCAAACCCCAAACCAAAACCAAAACAACAACAACAAAAGAACCCACTCAAAATTTAAATAAGTTTATCAATTTGTATTGTGGCTTCATGGCTATTCTGGGATGCATGGGTCCTGTGGCCTACAGGTTGGGTAGCCCCAGAGGAGCATCCCAAATGCTTAGAGACTGAACACAGACCATAGATATTTCATTGGCCACTGGAAGACCCACAGGAAAGATCTGAACAGAAAAGTAGAATCTTGGAAACTAAGATGACTAGTCTAAAGAAGGAATTGCAAGTGTGGGGCCTGGATGTAGCTTCCTGACAGGCAACATCATGTCCCCCCTATCCTCAGAGCCCCGCCTCAGAAGCTGCAGTGTGTCCAGGGTGAAAAATCTAGGTCTCTTGGCACAGGAACAACAGGACCATCTCAGATCTGGGGAAAGACAGTGGGCAGACCCTGGTACCCTGAACATGCCATTGTTGGGATTATTTGACAGACAGCTGTTAGCAAATGCATCACAAACACACTGGAAGTCAACAAAAATTAGAAAATGGAACCTTAAGCCCTGGGTGTGTGTGGGGGTGCAGAGGGGGAAGGAACTGCACAAAATAAAAAGCACACAGACAAGCTCCACAGTGGAAAAGGGAAGAACCCAGAGAAAAGGATGAGGGGTCAGTCCAAGAGAAAGAACCCAAGCCACCCAGCAAAGACGAAGCCAGGACCTGCCATCAGGCGAAGTTCCAGGGTTCACACGGTGTCAGACACAGGTTGAGAGAAAGGATGTGAAGCTTCAAGACAAAAATGGTTCAAGAAATGTTTGCTGAAAAACCCACTGAGTTTGGAAAAAAATGTGAAAACTAACACACTCAAGAAAGTAAAAAAGTCCTAGGGAGAGTGACCACAAAGAAACTGTGTCCCAGACACACAGAGAAACTGCAGGACCAGAGATGCATAGGGGGGCTTGGCAAGTTACATTCAGTGCCTTGTTGTAGTCCCTGCAGGGATGTGACACAGGCAGCCTCTCCGCTTGAAGCCACCGAAGTGGGATGGAAGTGGAGGTGCACTTTCAAAAGCGCTGAGACGGGAGAATTGTTACCTTGGAAATGCATATCCACAGGAAATACCTTCAGGAATAAAGATGAAACGGAACATTCTCAGCTAAAGGAAGCCCTGGTGAGTTAGTTACTTTCCTCAGCACCAGGGATAAGAGGCCTAACAGAAGCAAGGGAGGGGGCTTGTTTGGGCTCACAGTTTGAGGGTGTGGCCCATCCTGGTAGGGCAGAGATGGTGGTGGGGGCCATTGTTGGCTGCTGCAGCAGTAGTGTGGGGCTGCTTGCTTACACCTGGACCTGGAAACAGGGAGGAGAATGGTGGTCTCCCATAACCATTTTCTTTTTCCATTTTATTAAGTCTAAGACCACAGCCCATGGAATGGCACCACCCACAGGCAGTCTCCCTGCCTCAGGTAACCCTCGCTGGAATGCTGTCATAGAGAGAACTTACACCTGCCTTACTTGTGCCCTAGGCATTTCTCAATTCAGTCAAATTGACAATAAAACTAAGCACCTCTCCTGAGAATTCAGGGGCTGCAGAAATGCTCCAAGAGATTCTCAAAGGGAGGGCTTTAGACTGAGGAGAAGAATAGAGGGAGGAGACATGGGACATCAAAAGTGACAGAGGGAAAGGGTGGCAGAAAGGGATATGGGGCGTCATCAGAAGTGAAAGAATGTTTAAGAGCCTTCTGCATTTTACAGTCTTCAAAATATGTTTGATGCTGAAAGTGAGAAATACTGTGCCCTTGCCTGATGGCCTTTCCATGTAGGTGGTGTAATATGTAAGAGAGTGATCACACAGGAGCATGCAGCGGACCCTGGAGGAGTTTTCTGTGCTGAGTTTGACCTGATGGCATCCTGTTTCTAAGGCGACTGAGAAACTGCATCCCCTTGTTCTCAGAATTAATCTGTGCAAAGCAATGTCCCCAGAATTGCTGACTACAGAATATTAAAGATGTTCTAATAACCCCAAAGGAGGAAGGAGATGGAAAAATGAAAACCAGAGAGGACAAACAGAAAAAAAACTGTGAAATGGCGGAATCAAGTCCAAACGTATTAATTAGAGCAAATACAGGTCTCTGCACATATTATCAGAAAACTCATTGTTAAGGAATGGATGTAAATATTACTCCGAATGCCCTGAGGGAACTCACTTCAAATAAAGTGTCATGGACATATGGACACAGAAAGAGAGAGGGGGAAGAGGCTGTCATTCTGAGTACTGATCACAAAAACTGGGCTTGGGCTACAAATATAAAAATGTGGACTTCAATAGGAAAAATGAGACTGTTAAGGAATAAATAATAAGAGAATAAATTTACCAACAAGACATGGCAGTGGTAGCAGCATCTGCCTCTAATGAAAGAGCTTCCAAACCCAGAAAGTAGAATCTGCAGAAACCAGAAGTAGGAAGTTGTGGATGCTTAGCTTCAGTGAGGGATGCCACACTCCTGTTAGGAAGACGCCACGCTGGCCCAGAGATCTCACCCAGTCTTCTCTCCTGTTTTAATGGAATTAAGCTAGAAATCAACAGCAGAATTATAAGCAGACTCTTGGAAACTCATCAACATTGTTGAGGTGATACTTGGTCAAAGAAGAAGTCTTAAGGGAGTTTAGAAATTTTTTTTAACTGAGTAACAATGAACGAGCTTTGGCTAAAGCAAAGCTTGGGAGAAAACCTAAATCATCTGATGGTTTTGTTAGAAAAGATGAATGCTTTGAGACATATACTCCTCTAGCTTGATCTGAAAAACTGGAGAGTGAAGAGCTGAATAAACACCGGGAAAGTTAAGAAAGATGACAGGGTATGGGCGGAGGTCAGTGAGAATGAAAACAGCATCAGAAACTATCCAGACATCAGCCTGATACTCTGTAAAGATTAGCTCAATTAGTGAAGGGCTGGCAAGGGCAGATGGGAAAGAAGCCATTATCATCTCAGAAACAAGGAGTTGTTTCTTGTTAAATAAAAGAAAAAGATAAGAAGAGAACCCACACATGTAAGTACATTGTACACCTCACAGGAAATATGCCAAGTCCTTGAAAACCAGATTACCTTAAACTCACCCAGCAAGAAAGAAAAAAAAAAAAAACCTCAGAACTCCTCGTATTTCCATTAAGGAAATGGAATTTGTAGTTAGGAGCACCCCCCTCACCCCTACTCCATTAGAGAAACTTCCAAGCTAAAGGGACGTTCCACCCAGTATTTAAAACACCATTGGCCATGTAAGACATACTGAAAAAAGAAAAATGTCTTGTGTCATTTTATAAGGTAAACATTACACAAATTCTTAATGGGGTTGAGGTGAAGGAACAGAAGCAGGGGAGGGGGAGAAAGAGGGAGAGGGAAGAAAGGAGCGAGGGGATGAGTGAATGAATGAATAAATGGCTGAGTGAATGAGGGAGAAAGAAATGGAGAAAAAGAAGCAAAGCAAGATGAGATGAAATGTCAGTACTGTTTATGTTTACAAATCTTCTCAACAAACTACTGGATCTGGCAACAAGCCAACAATTAATATATCCTCATCTAATAATGTTTGTTAGAGGAATTCAAAACCAGGCCAACATTAAAGATATAATGAATAATATTAACTCTTTGAGAAATAGTGTCATATAGTCATCAGACAAAACTCAAACTTACAAGAAAAAAGTAGAACAAAGTAAGAATGAAAGTAAAGCTCTCTCATCCGCTGAATGCTATTTCTCCAAACTTACAGCTAACGTATTACTTAACACTGGCATAGTTGCTTCTCCCTAAAACTTGGAAAAGACCAAAATGTTCTCATTCATTAGCCTTATGTGACATTATAAACCTGTATAAAACAACACAGCCTGCTGTTATCACTTTTGATTTCCCACCAGAACCAAATGGTAAGGCCCTATTGCTGACAACACCACATATTTAGTTTGCAGGACATATAGAAATCTAGAATTACTGAGAAATGTCTTCCCCAGTGGCTAATTTTTATAGTTCTGGAAGTTTCTGGGTGGGCTGCTGAAGGGGAACAGCCATTACTGGTCTTATCCACAGCTGGACCCTGAATGCTACATTATCATCCTGCCAGGCAAGATGTGCCCATTGATGCAATAGTGACATGAGTGATGTGATGTGAGGGTAACCAATTGCTTTCTAACTGGACTTGAGGCCTGTTACAAAGGAGGGAACTCATGTCTGATACAGTAAACCTTGTCAAAGGTTCATGTGTGGGGAGTTCATAGGCCCTGTCGTGGGGGTTTGGGGACCTACTATAGTTACTTTGCTAAATGGACATGTCAAAACCATCTTCCAAATTGTTGTTTATACCCACAGATTAGTACTGTCCTTAGCCTTGGGTAGAGGACTTTTGTTTGGAGGACAGAAATTACTGCATCGACTGTAACTATTTAAATGTTGAGAATAAGTGGCTTCTGAGTACTCAACCCTAAACCCCAAGTCTACATCATCTTCTCCAAGTCTCAGAGGGCATAGCAGAAGAGGGGATAGAAAGAATATAAGAGCTTGGTGATGGGGAGGAATTCTGTGAGATGCTGTCTTCTAAGCATGCCATGACCTCTGCCATCACAAACTCACAGCTGCTGTAATTACCATCACAACATTGAACCCCTCAGCATTCCAATATGGATAGGGGAGGGTCTCAGCAGGTCCTACTCTTTCCTCAATGGAACTCAATGGCTACCAAAGGTGGGGAGGTCATTTTCTCCAGTGGTAAGTTACCTGAGCTCCCGTAAAGATTGACCCCCTAAGATGCCCATGTAAACAACCCCAACTAAACTCTGTGGGTTACAAAACCAAAAAGGAAATATGGAAATAGGAGGAGCTTTTGCTGAGAATAATAACACCATTCAGCAGGAGAAGAAGAGAAGAAACAGATGAAGGGTGAACATGATCAAAGTACATTCTATGCCTGTATGGAATTGGGTAAGAAGAAAACAGCAGGGTTTTTGTTAGACAAGATAATTTAAAAATTTATATGAGATGCCAAATAAATTAGATCAAAGCTTTATGAAAGACAATAAAACCAGAAATTGTATTGCTAGACTGTGAGGCTGACTCTAAGTTACTGTAATCAAGGCAGCATGGAAGTGACAATGTGGCAACATAGATGGGTGGAGGATGCAGATTCCCCAAAAGGACCTGTAAGGAGAAAGCATGGAAATCTCATGTCTTTTTTTTTTTTTTTTTTTTTTTTTAGAATTTAAGAGCTGAGACTTTAGCATAGTGGTAGAGTTCTGGACTCTCATGCCTGAGGCCTTAGGTTCAACCCCTGAGAACCGCAGAATAAAGAAATATAAGATAAAACTAACTCTGTGCAGGAGGAGAAAGAACCCTCTTCCCAACACAGACAAGCTGAGATCCTATATTGCAATACCTCCCTGACTACGCCATCCCACTGTCAAAGCAGTCTATAAAACCTCTAGCACAAATGCAGCAGGCTACTGTGACCAGGGCACTGGGGAAATGTTGTTGGGGTTGGCCTCGTTGCTGGAGGTTAAACATAACACAACCCATAGAAGAAGAAGAAAAGGCTACTGGAATCGTATCCAGGACAAAAGCTATTGTAGCAAAGACATTATTAAGAGATGGAAAAAGGGAGCTGGGATGAACTTCAATGTGACTCCCTCCCCCTCAAATTCAAGTCTCAAGGCCCTGACCTCAGGACCACTAAATATATTGATTCCTATAAAAGAGAAGTTCCAAGGATGCTTTGTCTTCAGGCATGGGTTGATCCATCTCTCTATTCATTTGTCCGACTTTTCTGTTTGGTTTCATTCTGAAAAACAGCTCTCTCTACACTGGATCAAGATGGACACCAGTCACTACATGGGCTAGTTTACCAGCTATGATGGGAGGCAGCCTGTCCAGCAGCTCATCCACAGGGACACAAGGAAGTCCTGCCCAGTCATTTGTCAATCTCTGACATCACTCTATTTCCATGGAATATTAAGTTCTTGTCTATGAGCTGATAGACCAGGTTGAGGGAAGTGATCACCTTTGCAGTCTGACGTGGAAGGAATCAGGAGAAGGCTTGGTGGATTCCATCCCAGTGACATAAAACTGGAAGGCCAGAGGGTGTGGCTACGGAAGAATGCAACAAATTGGGCAAGGAACAGAGCTGGGTTAGAGCCAGGGATTGGGCCAGGGCAAAGGTGGAGTCAGAGATGAGGACAAGGGCATGAGACATGGCTGAGGCCAACCAAGGCACAGCACCAGGTACTGGAGACAAAGTCTACCCCACCGTTGTCTTCAGAGAGGAGGGTCATCATTGAGAGGATAGTCTAGTCTGATGGACTGCATCCAGTCTGGAGCTAGCTGTGTCCTGAGACAGTTTCAATGATACTCTTATCTGTGATACAGGATAATGCTGTGCTTCCCACCCTGTCATCCTGAGTTGAAGGGAGACAGCCCTTTGAAGGAGCTTCTGTCTTGCTCTGCTGTTGTCATCTATGACTACTCTGTTTTGCTTGGCAAGTTACACAGCCACAGCAAGAATTCAGGGATCATTGGCTGCCTGTATTAGAGTGCCATCAGCATCTTCAGTACCTTGCAGCTTTATTCAAGTACATATCTGTTCTCCCCAGGAGGCTCCCATCCCCTTCTACAAGAAAATGCCTGCTATCCTGCAGCAGCTGCCTGTGAGAGGCATACAAGCATCCCTTGTAGTTTTCCATCCTCTCCTCTCTGATGCTCCAGAGACACCCAAATGGCTATTAGACAGTCCCCTGTGGACAGCATGGTATCTGAGATTCCAGACGTGTGAAGATGCCAATCCAGAGTGTGGATGGTATCACTTGCCACATTTGTTGGGTTCTCAGCCATCAGTGGTAGGACCATGGGTCATCTATCATGTGTATTGGCAGTTAGGCACATTGTAGGGCTTTATGGAGGATGCACAGCAGTTATATTAGGGCAGCCTCAAGGGGGCCAGAGGCACCATGAGTCACAATGTGAAACATAGCTGTCCCTCTGTGCCTGAGCCTGCCTGTGGGTCACTGGTCCCTCTTCATCCCTGAGCACAGAGAAGATACCATTTACTGAGCCTTGTTGACCAAAGTGACACCAAGTGTCCCCAGAGGTACCTTACCAGGGCTCAGAAGTTGTCCCAGCAGAGGATGAGATTTGTCAAAATGTTCCTGTTAGGGCATCTTGATAGGAATTCCTTCTGAATTAACTATTGCATGCTTTTTTTTTCAGTCTTGTGATAGCTATGCAGAGGAGTAATGGCTCTTGGGTTCTCTGACCATTTCCAGACTCTGCCCCTGGTTGGACCAGGAACATTGTGTGGCTTATGAAGCTTCAAGCACCTGGACTCAGAAGCAGGGCTATTGCACCTTCTAAAAATCAGGGTTCAGTAAATAAGTTTGGAAGATGGGGGAAATATCAACCTGTTTTCACAGTTCCTGAGAAAAAAATACTACTTAAAACCTTCAGTGTGTCTTCATAGCATATCTTAAAGGCTGGAATTATTTTGCCCACCTCATGTATCCTAACACTGTGGGTAAAAATCCAATGATAGTGGAGGGAGAAATGAAGTGAA
The DNA here is from genome assembly GCA_907169655.1 of Acomys percivali. NCBI lineage: Eukaryota > Metazoa > Chordata > Mammalia > Rodentia > Muridae > Acomys > Acomys percivali. The sequence continues at coordinate 110,893,616 of OU015748.1, forward strand.
CTGTCATAATAGGTTGGAAAGTGTGTGGATGGCTTTTGCTGAAGAGGTCCTAACCGTCTTTTCCTAGCTGGGTCATTCTCTATAGTGCAATTAAGCAGCCAGACATTTGCAGACATGAAGAGACCACCTGTTCCATCTGCAGAGCCCTCACATGCTTCCAATGGCCTGAGAGATAATCCCTGAGCAAGCACACGCAAGGGACAGCAGGCAGCCACACTGCCTAAGTGAGACATCCTTGTACCCAAAGCCTGTGGGTTGTGGGTTGAACAAAAGCTGAGCTTCCTCCTGGCAGAGTACTGGAATTCTGTGAGCAGAAGAAGGGATAAAGAGAGGATGCAGTCCTCCCACAGACAAGCTTCAAGAGCCCCTGCAGATGGGGCGTGATAAGGAGCTTAGCCCAGACACTGCTGTTTGATCAAGTTGCCATCTGTGGGATTTGCTGACTGTGAGTGGGGCCGTGGATATCTCCCTGATACAGCTTGGTTGGGGCTGTGCAGACACACTTTATCTGATCCTGGGGGAAACCACTTTTTGAGTAAGCCAGCCATGGTGGCTTCAGAAGACGACTATCTCCCCTCTGTGGGAAGGTCAGTGTGTACCTGCTCCACCCCTAGAATAGGTGATTGTGGGCATCATGCTGCAAATTAAATACCTCCTTCCTGGCCCCAGGGAATACCCACAGAATTGCATGGGGGAATTAAGCACTGCATGCAAAGGCAAGCTCTTCCTGGAGATGAGATAGGTTCTATTCAGCACCACGGACAGCATCCCAATGGTTGCCCTGATTTGATGTTCAACAGATTTATGTCTTGAAAATGTCAGCTGCTTTGTTGTTGTGGCAACAGCATTCGGTCTTCTGTGCAAGGTGCCATTATATCGATGAAGGGAGCATCTTCCAGGACATCAGGGCACAGAGATTCATGTCTGGGACTTACAATTCACTCAACAAATATTCAATCTCCAGATCTAGCTGTCCCTGGAAGGACCTTGCTGGTAGGACACACATCTTAGGGTTTACAATGGCCACCTCAGCTACAGGATTTGATGGGAGACCATGTGGGCAACACAGTTGAGGGTTATATTTTTCAATATGGTACCCAAAAAATGGCATCTGTGAAGCTGGAAAACCCCCAGCCCTTGGTCTATGCAGTGAGGGGTGTCTGGTTTTTCCTTTCTGGGGGCCTTTCCCTCAACAGCCCTACCTGCTGCCATTTGAAGTTTTCTGATCTAAGCAGTTCTTAAAATGGTAGGAAGCACAGCTGGATGAATGCTTGTGCACTGGTTACCAGACTCAGATTAAGTGATTGCTGTTTCTCATTGGGTAGACAGATGGATAGACAGATAAACAACATTAACTTGTCTTAAGTTCTCACTCTTATGTGACTTGACTTGATGAGATGTGAGCAATATTCATTCTTTCTAGGTAGGGCACTGATGACAGAACAAAGAAACAATTCAACCCGTTTCTATCTTAAGGAGCCAATGGATTTATGGGAGTTATTTATAGCAGGATGGGTGAGGGGTAACTTATAGGAGCATGGATAACTTAAAGTCATCCTGGGTAACGACTCATGATAGCTGCACAGCTGGCTGTCCTGTGTAACTTGTAGAAGTCTTGGAAGATTGCATAGTCCTGCTCACATTTATTTCTGTTCGAATAACCCTGGGGAAAGACCCACTATTTTCTTAGCTTCCTGAATTTTAAGAGGCCCTTTCCAGGGTATAGTGATTCTATTTTGAGGAAGTGGCCCTACGACCTGCCTTATGTTCGGTGTAGTGTATCACTGCCTCCATTAGTGAGAGCCAAGTCAGGCTCTCCAGATCTTCTGTTCAAGGGACCTTGACAATGATCCAAGCTCTGTGTGCTCACTAGGATGGTTTCTGGCCCACTTCTAGGGTTGTGAACAGAGGTATCATGGGAATCTGTGACTCTGCCCTTCTACTCTCAGGTCACCAAGCTGACATGGCCCACCTACTTCATAAGGAGTTGCAGTGTACCCTCATGCTGTAAGGGACAGTCTCCTTCCTCAGAGATGGAATCTTTCCACTACCTTAATAGAGCAGGTGTTCCTGCATAAGCCACATTCATATCAACAGTGGATCAATATGGCAGCCACTCAGACATCTGCTCAAAAGTGGCATGTAGCTTTGGATGATAGCATTTTGTTTTCCAGCCGAGGCTGAGGTCATGTTTCTGTCTTTGTTGCTATATGCCAACCTAGGAGCAGGGGTCTCATGTCTTGCATCAGGCCTAGAAGCAGTCCACCTGTCAGCTGTCCACTCTTCCCATCATGCATTGCAGCACCATATAATGAACGGCATCCTGATAATAGCCATGTCCCTATAATCTCCTGCCCTTGGGTGTCTGAACAGGATGTGAACTCCTAATGCTTACACTGGAATGGGCTGGGCATTAGGTACAGGGCATAGGCAGAGAGCACTTAGCTGGAGAGACATTTTAATTACATGTAAACAAAGTGAAAAGGGACCTTGTGACAGGTGTGTGTTGTGTGGACAGTGGCTACTTATGGCAAGGAAAATAGCTAGTTGCCAAGAGGGAAGCCGACAAAGGAATGATCCATACCTAAGGATCTGGATTAATTCAACATGGCAGTGGGAGAGGGAAAGGCAGTGCTTCAGATTTCTGTGGTGGTGGAGTAGTTCAGTGTGTGTTCAATAACTGTACCTAGCACCAATTGTTTGTTTGAGATGTGCCAAATACCATTCCATGCTTTTCACATGTACTGAACCATCCAATCTTACAAGGAATGTAACGGGTTTATCAGTTACAATTTCACACATTAGAAATGACACCAGCGCGACTAGGGTCACGTGGACAGAGTTGAGATCGACCCACATATCTCATTCAGGTCAGCTGGGAGCCAGGATCTGGACATAGCAGTCTCAGAGCTGCCTGTGACCCCCATTCCTAAAGAAAGAGGGTGGGCATAGACAGACAGAAAACCCTATGAGTTAGCCATGGGATGGAGGGCTTGGGTGAAAAGGACAAGTACCAGGGAGGCAGAAATAGTGGTGCACATGAATATCCAGAGGAAGGTGGTGGAGACTCTGGTAGTTTGGGGAAGGGGATGCTCAGGAGGCAGGTGTGGGGCAATAAGCAGAGATGCTAATAGGAATGGATAGGGGCAAGGTGTCTGAGATGTGTGAGGGTGGCGATTACACTAATAGGGAGCTTCAGAAGCTACAGGGTGGGGAGCTTGGTCACCAAAGGTATTGAAAAGGGAGACGTGAGCCCAGAGGCAGCTGCCTTACCTCCAAGCTGAAGGACTCCAAGGATCAAGAAATCCCTGCTTGGGGTTGGATTACAACAGTCCCCATGGGCTTCAGTGACACCTTAGAGAATAGGTAAAGAAATATGACTAAGACAGGGAAGCAACCTGGAAACTCAGTGTGAGGAAGGGACTACAAGGTCCTCATTGCTTTGGTCTGGGTTTCCTCATATGGATGATGGAGAAGAGAATACACAGGAAATGGTGGAGCTGGGAGGGTAGAGGCAATAGCCAGGTTGGGTGAGATGTCTGTGACCAGAGACCCTGGGGAGTCTGACCATTCTTTATGGTCCCCAAGGGTTAGAATCCCAAGAAAGCCACAGTGTGGCTATATCCTCCTGGAGAGGGGTCTAGGGTCAGGTGGATCAAATGCAATGAGATCGATTAGAGTCCTGCAATGCAGTGGGTCCGATTTCTACACTGCACAGGTCACAGGTAGACACAGTCCTGTAAGTCTCAAAGTGATGGTGGTACCTGGAACCTGGTCATAACAACCCCAGCTTCTCTTTTACATTTTCTTTTGAGTGCTATCCTGGTGTCCCTTAGATGTCCCTGTTGCCATTACTTTTACACCTCTGGCATCTATCAGCCACTGACCTTCCAGAACTCAGTTTCTCTTCCTAATGGAGTCCTTTTTGTAGCCTTTACTTGCCCTACAAAATCAGATACCTCCCTCTATATGAGGGAGGGTGCATAGGCCCATACCCCACACCCCTGACAGGAACCTCTGAGGGGCCTTCTATTCATTTGCAAAAGAAGCTGTGCTAAAGCTTCTGGGCCTTAAACAGTGGACACATTTAACAATTACAGCCCCGATGCTAGAAATTCAAGGTTCATGGAGCTGATTTCTCCTGAGACCTCTCTGTCTTCTCCTTGTCTTCTTGCATGGCCATCCTTGGATATGTGCCTGTTCTGTCAGTCTCTGTCATTGTCCATCTGTCTCTCTGTCTCTCTCTGTGATGTGATGTAATGTGTGGGTGTCTGTGTGTGTATGTATGTATGTATGAATGTATGTATGTATGTATGTATGTATGTGGAGTATTTGTGTGTGCATATATATGCATGAATGTAGGCACGTGTGTGCTGAGGCATGCACAGGGAGGTCAGATTAACAGCCTTGGCTAATATTAGTCCTTGTCCTGGATAGTTTTTGCCAATTTGACATAATGTAGAGTTAGCTGAGGAGAGGGAAGCTCAATGGAGCAGCTATTTCCATTGGATTGGACTGTTGCATATCTGCAGGAACATTTATTTTGATTAATGATTGATGGGTAATGGCCCAACTCACTGTGGGTGGTACCACTCCTGGGATGGTGGTTCTGGGTAGAATAAGAAAGCATGCTGAGCAAGCCATAGGGAGCAGTCCAGGAAGCACCACCCCTCTGTGGCCTCGGCTTCAGTTTCTGCCTCCAAGTTCCTGCCCTGACTTTACTTCATGGTGGAATGTAAACTATGAAGTTAAATAAATCCTTTCCTCACCCAGTTGCTTCTGGTCATGGTCATGGTCGCTTTTCCTGGTAATGGAAGCCTAACCAGGACAATATTTATCTTCCACCTTGTATGAGACAGAGTCTCCTTGTTGATTTTCTGCTGTATATTTCAGACTTGCTGACTTGGAGATTCTCCTGTCTCTATCTCCCACCCACACACAGGAGCAATGACATCATAGGCACCCATGCTGTGCACACAGCTTTACATGAGTTCTGGGGATTCAAACTCAGGCTCTCATGTTTGTGTGGCAGGCCACCTCTAGGCCCTCTCCCAAGCCCCTATATGCATTACAGCCTTATTACACAACCCTTGCTACCTAGGGTTTACCCACGTCATGTCATTATCGCAAACCTTTCTCTAACGAACAGAGGCATGATGAAATTCTGGGGACAGAGACCCAGCATATGGAAGGTATGAGTGAGCTCACTACCCCCTTTTATGATGTATAACAGTGTTATGCATCCTCAGTTCCACTAGCTTCCCTCCTCACTGTCCCATCAGGGTTGGGAGACAAAAAGAAGCTTTGGTTTAGACCACATCTTGAAGGCCACACCTCCTCCCACTCTCACTCTTTAGCAAAACCCACTGAACACTCAAGCATTTGCATAAGACATATTTGCTGTAGTGATGCCCTCAGGGACCCCACTCAGAAGCCATTTTCATCTGTGTGTCTTGAGTGCCTGGCAGGTATTGATGAAGAAGTGTGGAGGGGAGGAGAATCAAGTACTGGGGTGTGAGCCAGAGAGCTGAGCCCCAGAGAGGGCACTGACCCGGGCCTTCAATCTTTAATTTGCTTTATTATCGGGCTTCACTAGACAAGCCAGATACATATGTTCCTTCACACAAGGGATGACTCGGCTTCCGCTCCCACAGGAGGAAACACATCCCAGGGCTGAGACAGACAGTATTTTTGTGGGAGATTTTTAATGCTTTTCGGCATTAAATTTTTATAGTGTTTTGAAAAATTCAGGAAGGAACCTCAAGCCCCATGCATTCAGTGGCCTTGCCTTGTCGGGGAGGCATCGTAAAGTAGTGGTGGCTCTGAGGTGGATTTGAGAGTGAATGGCTTGGATTCCAATCTGGCTGGACCTCTGGCAGGCCGCTCACCCCTCACCCCTCCCCTGACCCCATATGATTCCACACTCATACAATGAGATGAAAGGAAGAATTTTGTGCAGATGGCTGCTGAAACCCTGGAGGTCTATAGGTTGGAAACTTACTCCTCAACTCAGAGGTACTGGAGAAAGGGGTGCCTAACAGAGGAAGAAAGGGATGGAAGGTTCCACAGGCATGCCTTCAGGCCTCTGTCACAAGGATAGCAAACACGTGACCTCTTCTCTATAGTTGCTTCTTGGACAGATGGGCATTTTCTCTTCTCCCTTTCCCTCCTTCTGCCAGGGATGATGATGAATGGCCATATGGTGATGACCCACATTAGGACCTCCCAGCCCCCAGAGCCACCCAGGAAGAAGCATCTGGATCAAAGTACCCAGTCTCAGGCTGGCTGGTGGTGGCACACATCTTTAATCCCAGCACTTGGGAGGCCAGAGGCAAGCAGATTGCTGTGAGTTTGAGGACAGCTTGGTCTACAAAGTGAGTCCAGGACAGTCAAGGCTACACAGAGAAAACCCTGTCTTGAAAAAACAAAAACAAAAAGTACCCAGTCTTGGGTCTTTTGGGAAGCTGCCCCAGATGCGGTAGCTTCCCAGAGAGTGGTACAACAAATCAGAATGGACCCCAGGACTCAGCAGGAGAGGCCCAAGCCCTATTAATGGATGAATGGGCCTCTGAGTGGAAAATGTCTGCCCAAATGAGTCTACCTAACAAGGTGAGCTTTCACTCAGCAAAAAGTATGATTGCAAGGGTTTGGATGAGTTAGGGTAAAATCTGGACGTTCTGTCCTCTGGGATCTAGATGGATGATGTAAATATCAAAAGAATTGGCAGCCGGAGGCTCCAGGGGAAGGCATGAGGAACCTGGGGGCTTAAGACCAGTCATGTGACTATCAGACTGAGACTCAGGCTTAGCTCTGTGCAATCGCTGCAGGATCTCTGGGGTAGAGTTAGGTAGGAGGTAAGTGGGAGTGGTAGAGGCATCCCAGGCTGGACCATCATGGGATGGATGCCTCTTTTTAGCACTTGTTCCCACATTAAAATTGAGGAGCCTGGGTGTGGCAGTATCTAGTCCTAAATGCCCTCTAAAACGAAACTGGGCAACCCTAAGTTCTGGTGGATTGAAGGTCAGTACGGTTGTCTCTTACCTCAATATGAACTACATGGTAGACTAAAAGGAAAGGCAGAAGGAGCTAGCTGCAGAGATGGGAATGGAGGGAACATAGGGACAAAGGGAGGATCCCCTTGGTCTCTCTGTCTTCCCTCATCTCTGTCTTTATGCATTAGGCAGAGTTTTCAAAGCGGGATGTACTATGATGGCTTACAGACAATAGGGCTCATCAGCCCAACATTGGTCATCTTTATACTGGAGAGGCTAAGGACCTGGTAACTGCTCAGTGTATGAGGCAGGGTACCTCAGTAGTCCCAGTCTGGTTCTCTGAGCCTGAAAGATTCCTTAAGAGTCTCCAATCTTTGGTCAACACTGGAAATTCAAAGAGGCGGGGCTGAGAGTGATAAAGGATAGTGACGCTAGGCTGGAGAAGCCTGCCATGAGAAGGGCTTCTCACAGAATTGGTGCCAGGAGACAGAGGCACCAATTTCCCCTTGGATCTTAGTGCACCTAGGCTGCCTGCTAGAAAGTGTTGTCCAAGGAGAAAGGGTCATCTTCCCTCAGTTTATCTTCCCTGTAAGTCCTCTTATAAACCTATCCCGATCTTAGTCAACCCCAGATTGAACCACGTTCAACCACCATGGCCTGCCACTAGTCTCCTGCTTCTTGCCTCCCCATAGCCTATGACCATATAGTGGAGGAGGAGGTCCCCCTTGGTCATAGACCTAGGGGAGGGGAATAGGGTGAAAGCAGGAGGGAGGGAGGGAGGAACGGGAGGATATAAATGATAGGATAACAATTGAGATGTAATCTGATTTCTAAAAATTGGCAAAAACCAAACATCTGAGCAAGTTGCTACTGTGTGATTCTATCCAGGGGAAATGCCAGACTGTACCCTGTGAGGGATAGAGAGGACTGGGCATTCCAGGAGTTCTGGGAACCTGGAGGAATTGAAGGGCCTCCCAGGACTGGTCAGTAGACTGGCTGGGCTGCAGCAAAGCCAAGTGGGTTCTTTCTCCCCTGAAGATGTGAACTGTGGAGAAAGGGCAGAGTGTGGGGTTAGGGCAAAGAGCTGCTCGCACGGGAGAAAAGTTGGTTTTCCTGCACTGACAGGGCCCTGACATATATTATGGCTCCTAGGCTATGCCCTGTTCAAAGTGACCTTATGATGTGAAACAGAGGCTTCAGGCTGTGCCCCATCCAGGGTGATTCCACTTTACAAGCAGCATTTGGTTCCTCTGTGAGTGCAAAGGCAAGGAAGGCAGAGATGTCCCTGGGAGATGCCAGTTGTGCAGTGCCAAGTGGGAGGGACAAGTGGGCAGTAACATCCCTGGAAGTTAAAAGTTGCCATCTATAAACTTAGGAAAGCAGGTTGGAACATATGAACGCACAGGTTTATTAAACCACATCAGAAAACTGAGAACTCATTAACCCAACAGATTGAGAAAGGGTACAGCTCCCCTCACCTGAACCCCACAGGGCGGCAGATGCTTAACCCCGCAATGGCATCAGCAACAACAGTGCCATCCCACCACAGGGTGTGTGAGGTTAATGTAACAAACCTGATTGCCAGTGCCTGGCAATAAGAGGTCTGTAACTACTTGATGAATGCTGCTAGTGAAACCAACATAGATTGTGAATTTTTGTTCACTCAATAAATTCAGATATTGTGGAAAGACACAGACATGCTCACCTACATGTCTGACAGTGAGCACGTGATGCTTAGGTTAACAAGAGTGTGGGGCAGGACATAGCAGGTCAAAAACCAACAGCAATGAAAGTGCTTGAATGTTCTGGATCAGCCCCAGAACTCCAATCATCAAGAAAGAAACCATATCAAAACCTGCTTGCTAACTGTAGGAGGAGAGAGGTTTCCAGAACGAGCCAGCTCACATTAGTGGCGAGTTCATAACATCAACCCACATCCCAAAGAAAACACCCTGGAGCTTCTGAAAGCGTTCCGATTCTATCATTTTAAGCTCAGGAAAAAAATTCAAGTAGAAGGAAATAAAGTGATTTTCGTGCATGAGAAACCACAGAAAATCAATTTACCGTCTATGGGTTCTTTGTGAAAGACAGCTTGAAAATGTACCTAAACAAAATAACTATAAATAAAATCAAGAGCTCCACAAATGGGATGAAATGGTGTGTTAAAAAAAAAAAACAGCTAGACCTTGCTGTTAATCTCAGATTATCAGTAGTGAGATGCCTGTGAAGAGGAACACTGCACTAAAACTAGAAGAGAAGACCTTCACACAGCAAAGGGGCAGGGTGGTGGGCAGGGGTGGGAGACGGGAACACCCAGCACATTGCTTCTCCAGCTGAGGCAAGACTGTTTCTACTTTTTATGGAAAACATTCCCTCAGATATATGTGGCTGCGGGTCTCTGGTGAGATCTTGTTGAACTTGGTTCTGGCATGAAGGAGAAGCCAGCTCTTTAGCCTCTCAGCCTCCTTAGAAAACCAACTCCAGTTAGAATGCTGATCATTTTAAAGTGGGGACTATAAACCCCCAGAGGAAGAAAGGAAAACACCTTTACAGGTTTGGATGGACCAAATTACGGAGAGTTATAACAGGGTGAATAATGTTTAAATAGAGACAATTAGAACAAGGTGAATAGACAGAAGATACTCCAGCAAGAAAACAGTGTGTGTGTGTGTGTGTGTGTGTGTGTGTGTGTGTGTGTGTGTTTGCAACAGCATTGTAACTATATCATTCAAGGAAGAATCAAAGAGCAAAGGTCACAGAATGCTAGCTTAGCATCAATGTTCTATTTTAGTAAAAACCGGAAACTGAAAACGTCATAAATGTTCAGCGGAGTCAATTAACAGCAGGCCTGAGCACAGGGTTATCAACACATTCCAAAATGAAACATCTGAAAGAAAGGGAACTACAAAATTAGAAGTATACATTAATAAAGCACTCAAAATAATAGGAAGAATCAATAGGGTAAGAGAGCTTGTTTGACAACATTAATGAAATACACAGAGCTCTGGGGACAGAGTTGAGCAAACAGAGTAATCTCAAGTTGAAACTACGGGGGATGAAGCCTTTCATGATTATAGCACAGTTTAGAGGGAGAGAGCTTTGTCTTAGAGCCAATTTTGTGCTCATAAATTTGATATTTATGATGAAATGGAAGTTTTATAGAAAAGCATAAAACACCAAAATTTACTATAGGAGAAGCTGAATTCCAGGATGGGCTCATAACTATCTTACAAACTGCTTGACAACCGTCCTTCCCTCCTCCATCCCAAGTACCACCATCAGCAGCAAACTAGAAAGTGGGGAGTCAAAGGTGTTTCCACAGAAGAGCAAAGCATTCCTCCCAACACAAAGGGGCACTGAGGTCAGAGCGGGCACCTGAACACTTCATAAGGCTGAAATGTTCTTGACAGTGACATTGGACAAGAGCAATAAAACTAATATAGTGTGCTCATTTATGCTGCAAGAGTCTGAACACTAGATACAAACCCCGCCCAAATACATACAGTCATATGTAAGAATGTACCACCTGCACAAGCAGGTCGGAGCCAGGCTTTATTTTCAGAATGCAAAGATTTTTTACATTGGGGTGATGGTGGGGCGAGGGGACACTGTTCAGAAATCAAAAGAGGAAAAAAATGTCATCAGGATTAACAATGCTAAAAATCTATACTAAAATGAAGTCCCTAGTTTTTAAATAAACAACAAACCAAACAGATCCAACCAAATGGATGCATAACAACAGCCTTACTGCAGAAGAAGAGAGAAAACTCCAAGACTCCAAAAATGACTCCGTTTCCCAAAAATGTTCTCTTTACTTTGCGTGCTTGTGTGCGTGGATGCACATGTGGAGGTCAGGAGAAGTCATGCTAGATGTATTCCATTTTGTTTTTTGGGACAGGGCCCCTTACTCATCTGGGAGCACACTGGTTAGCCAGGTCAGTTTGCCAGTCCTCCCACGTGTCTCTTGAGCCTGCCCACCCCAGCACTGGGGTTCTGGTTGCATACCACCACACCAGGCTTTTTCCATGAATACTGAGGATTTGAACTCAGATCCTCATGCTTGTTGGGCAGGCACTTTCCCAAATGAATCCTCTCACCAGCCCCTCCCAAAGACATTTTGTCCAAACCATCTAATACTACCTCTTTAGGGAAACTGAGGCCAGTTCCTTTGAAAGCTGGAAAAGGCCCTGCGTGCTCTCCTACAGGGGTAGGATGGGGATAGGGAGACCCAAGTAGTCAGCATTGGAATATTACACAACTGTGTAAACGCAGTAGGCACATGGGTTTGAACACACTGGTGACTCAGAGTCACCAAGATTAAGGAATCGAAATCAAAGCATGTCCCCCTGGAGCAGCTTCATCAAGAGCAACCCCCACATATGAATTCTCTACTGTGCTCGCCCTTTGTCTTCTGAAGTCCCTGTTTGTGTTCTGTTGTATGAGCCTGACTCTACCTGTCCGAATGCCGTATTGTCCGTCCCTGTCCCCGCATCTGTCTGTCTCTCTGTAACAGAGTTTTGCTTTCTCTTTGGTGGAGCAATATGGAAAGCATCACACAGGGAAGGAATGAAGGATACTTAAGGGGGCTCTACAAGGGGATAAGTAACTGGCTCCCACTGACCACAACCGATGCAGATAACAAACACCAAGCAATATCTGAATGCTGCCTCCAGCATTTACGGTGGCTATTTGTTATATGTTTGCTTTCAACTTATTTGCTGTTTCCAGCATTTATTACCATAACACACACACACACACACACACACACACACACACACACACACACACA
>OU015748.1:110918860-110936288 GCA_907169655.1 Acomys percivali
TCTTTCTTTCTTTCTTTCTTTCTTTCTTTCTTTCTTTCTTTCTTTCTAAAGATTTATTATTTATACAGTGTTCTGCCTGCATATGTGCCTGCATGCCCGAAGAGGGCACCAGATGTCACTATAGGTGGTTGTGAGCCACCATGTGGTTGTTGGGAATTGAACTCAGGAACTTTGGAAGAATAGCCAGTGCTCTTAACCTCAGAGCCATCTCTCCAGCCCCTGTGGAAGGTTCTTGGCAGTCCCAGATGTGGTGTCCCTGGCTGCAGATGTTGGACACTGGTTGCTACCTAAGGTTTACAGGAGAAGAAAGCAGGCTGGTGAGTATAGATGGTTGTGGCATAGCATGCTGGGTATTGCGTGGTCTCCCTCAGTATTTGGGAGGCCAATCAGTGGATTAACTAGATTGGTGGATCCATTATGGTACCTGTCAGCATGGAAAGGCTGCACAAATGACCTTACAGGGACTGTGTGGTCCTGTCTCAAAAGTGGGTGAGTGGGTCAACCATCTGCTTCCCAGGCTCTCACGGGCCAAGATTTTAGAATAGGCATCTCAACTGCTTCTGGGGCCACAGGAGCTTGAGTTGTACTTCTTAGAGTCATTTAAAGTGATGCTCAGCTGATTCCCAGCATTATGAGTGGGTGAGGTCCCTCTGAACCCTAGCCTTCTTCTATAGCCAAGTTATTCAAGATTGTCCATGCAACCATTTCTAGGACTGAAGGTGTTGGATGGTGGCATCTGGCCCCTTCCTGCAGTTGGAAGGTGAGACACCTGGGGGGTTCCAGAGGCAGTGGGCAGGTCATTCAACTGTTTCTCCAGGGCCCTGAAGATTGAACTACTCGAGAAGTGCTCAAGAGCTCCACAGGTGCTGTTAGGGCCATGGGCAGAGCCATGGTTGCTTTCTGGGTCTTCTGTAGGTTGAGATCTCAAGATGGGCTGCCTTGATGCTTCCCAGGCCATGGGAGGGCAAGCATGATCTCAGGGCATCTCCATGCAACCCCAGCTGGGCATGGGAGGCGCAGGGGTGCTGGATTCTTCTGGAGCATCACAGTAGTGGAGTCTAGTTTTTCAGTCTGGGTTCAGATTTGCACATGCCCCTGGAACTTCCTATAGTGAATGTCCCGGTGTCGACGGTGAGGACAGAGTTGGCTGTGGATGGTCTCCTGTTTACCCATTATGCCATGTTCCTCTTGTTTCAGGTTACTTCTCTGGTATTAAAAAGGTAGAAACATCATGCTTAGTTTCTGCTTGTGGGGCTGTTATGTATCTCCCTGCTCTGAAACATCCCTGCCCCTTTGCCCTGCACTCAAACCCTCTGCCTCGAGCTCTACAGAAACTGCTGTCATCTTTTCCTTGTTTTGCTCCTCTACAGAGAGGGAAGTGTACCAGGCCTGTCTAGAGCAGCTTTGATGATGTCTGTCCAGTTTTACCTTTGTGTCTCTACCCACCCTGACATCCCCACTAAGCCAGTGATTCTATGAGATGACACTCAGATGAATCCCTAGCCAGCTGCTCCCTGTCCTGCCCTTCAATGCTGTACTGAGGTTCCCAGTCTCCTCCCAGCCCGAGAGACTTCCATCCTCTGGGATCTGTCTTTTACAAGTCCCAGGTCTGCTCCTTCACCTCTCTGTGCAGGACATGGAAGCAGTGCTTCTGAGCAGTTCGTGCAGTGCTAGGGACCCCAGCTCAAAGGAGCCACTCTCTAGCTTTGCCACAACAATGAACAAAGTGACTCACTGGGCAGGCGACTGTCCTCATGGCACAGCATGGAACTTCAAGTGAGTACAGTCTGACATTTGCTTCCAACGAAGGACTGTTTACATATCTTCCTTAAATTAAAACAAAAGAATACGGCACTGCAGAGAGGATACACCCAGATTTCCTGGCCTAGGGGATCTCAGCAAGTGATGCAGTGCTGTGATTTGAGTGAGAAATGTTCCTCACAGGCTTCTGTAGTTGAACACTTGGTTTGTACTGGTGGCATTGTTTGAGAAGGTTGTGGAGCCTTTAGGAGGTGAAGCCTCACTAGAGGAAAAGAGTCACTGGTGCTGGGCTTGAGGCTTTAGAGCTTGGCCTCACTTAATCAGCTTCTGCTTCCGGTGTGTGCATGCCATGTCCTCATCTGGTCCTTCCCTGCCCACTGTCATGTCTACCTCTTTCTCCCTTAAGTGGGTTCTGCCAGGGTATTTTATCACAGCAACAAATAAGAAACTAAGACTCACATCCATCTTGTTCACCTGAAAGTTAAGAATAAGGTTCAGACATATACCTATATCCCCAGAACCCACTTCCCCCTCCACAGCTCCCGACACAACATGGACATTATACCCATGAGAACTTCAGCACACATCAGGCACTGGAGGTAAGTGGATGATGAGCCTAGGACTTTATGCTTGCCTATGTTCCTTTTGTATCCCCGGCTTCTAGATGGGGCCCATATTCACATTTGTTGACTAGATCAGTGCCTCACAAGATAGGGTTTGACAGGAAAGTAAGAAGCAGGCAAAGTGGGAGAAACTGGATGGAGGCGGGGGCCCCATGATTTGGACTCCCAAGGAGTCAGGAGCTGCTGAGCTCAGAACAAGCCCTCACTCAGTTGGAAAAGGGGCACTCTGGACTAGACCTGTCATCTGAATGTTTCAGGTTGGACCCTGAGTTGATATTTACCACAGGGACTGGAGATCAAGGGGCAGAGTGGAACAGTGTACATCAAGTCCATGTGACAGTAAGAAAGAGCTGATGCTGAGGAAACACCACAGTTTCTGTTAGTACATGTATTGTATGGTGTATGAGTGTGTGTGTATTGTATGTGTGTGTGTGTGATTGTGTCACTTGTGACATGCCTAGTGTATATGATCTTGTGTGTGGTAGGTCCATGTATTTTAGATATTCTGCAAGTGTCTCTGTGTCTTATGTGCACGAGCATTATGTGTGATTATGCTACACATTGTATTGGTGACATAGGTGCTTTAATCACTTCTTAGGTGTGATGCATGTGTTGTGTGCTCTGTACATGGTGTGAGCTATACATCACGTGCGTTTCATTGATATACATGTTGTATGTGGTATATATATGCACACACATATTCTTTTTTTCTTTTTTATTATTAATTTATTCATATTACATCTCAATTGTTAGCTCTTCCCTTGTTTCCTCCTATTCCTCCCTCCCTCCCACTTCCCCCCTTCTCCCCTCCCCTATGTCTGTGATTGAGGGAGACCTCCTCCCCCTATATATGCTCTTAGAATATCGAGTCTCTTCTTGGTAACTTGCTATCATTCCTCTGGGTGCCGCCAGGCCTCCCCGTCCAGGGGACGGCACACACATATTCTATATGTTCAGTCATTGTATTTGCATTGTATGTTTTTGTGTGCATATGTTCATGGTATGTATATATGTATGTGCATGTGTGTGTCCATGTGCATGCCTGTGTTTGTGTTCTGTATTGTGCATGCTGTTTGTAGGAGTGTGCTTAGGTTAAGATTGGCAGATGTAATGCAGCCTGTCCAGTTAGATTCAAATTTCATATGAACAACCAGCGTTGCTTGCTGACGTGTGTCATGGAATATTTATATACTTTCATACCAAAAATTTATTCATGTCATCTACCCTTCACTCACTAGCTCAGACCACCCTTGAGTGTGTGTTTGGGCAGGCAAGGTCTCATCCTGACTCACTGTGTGGCCTCAGGCAGCTTAGTCAAAGAAACTGCTGTCATAGGCTTATCTATTTTGTTCCTTACAAGGCACAGATGTGATCATGTGTTCCAGCTGCAGGCAGCTCTGTGGTTCTGTTGGGCTCCTGTGAGTGGAGGCAGCACCTCTGAGGTCCCCTGCAGTTCTACCTGTCTCTGTAAACACATGCTCAGCATATACCCATGTACCACCATAGTTTCCCAGTGTTGGCAACCACAAATTGCCACAAACTTCTCTCTTCCCTGGATGAACCTATTTCCACACTATAAAACATCCCCTTCACACCCATGCATCTCTAATGTCTCAGCATCAGACATGATTCCCTCTTTCTTCTGGGGCTAAACAAGCCTAGGCCATAATTGCCTCTGCTTTTCCCCAGCAACTCCCAGAAAACTCCTGCTTGGCTTTGTGAGCCCTGTGGGCCCGTGACATGCAGGTGCATGTGGCTCCAGTAGAGGTCATGCCTGCTTGCCTTGGTCCCGGAGCCCTCCAGCGTTCAACAAATGCCCACCAGGCACATGGCTTCTGTGTGCAAATCACACCTCCTCCATCAGTCAAAACCATTCCTTCCTGGAATAGCACTTCCAGCTGCACTCAGCTCGGGTGGTGTGCTGGAGCAGGCAGCAAGGACATGGGGTCAGATGGAAAACACAACCTTATCCATTACCTGATGGGCTGAATCCACTCCAGAAGAGACCTCCAAAACCTGCTCCCCAGATCGAGAAAGATGAGCTTGCCTGGAAACAGGTGTCCATGCGGATATGTTTAACCTAAGAACTGTGAGGCAGATTAGGTTAGGCTTGGCATCTGATGTTAAGTCTTTATGGGAGAAGAAAACAGGGTATGCAGAGATGAGATAGGGGACTGATGGCTGAGGCCATGAATTCTAGAGCCATCAGGGACAGGAAGACATGGGAGAGGTGGTCCTCTCAGGCAGGGGATGGCGTCTGGCACTGGTTACCCCTCTGTGGTAATTTGAATGATATGTTCCCCCATAAATGTTAGGCAATTGACTATTTGGCCCCAGTTGGTGGCCCTTTGGGGACAACTAGGAGATGTGGTCTTGCTGAGGGAAGTATGTCACTGGAGGCAGGCTTTGAGGTTTTAAAAGAGTCACCCTATTTTAGCTCACTTTCTGTTTCTGGCTTGTGGCTGAATACATGAGCTCTCAACTGTTGCTCCTGCCGCCTGTCACCTGTCACCTGTCACCCGCCACCTTCTACCTCTGCTCTGCTATCATGGATGCTAACCCTCGGGAACTCTAAGCCCCAAAGAAACTCTTCCTTCTATAAGTTGCTTTGGTCACTGTGTTTTATCAGAGCAATAGAAAATTAACGAATATACTCCTTGTTTCCATAATGGTAGAAAATCAATTCCTGGTGTCTGAAGCTATGTGGTTTGTGCTAATTTGCTCTGGCAGGGACAGAGTATGTAGTTAGTCAGAGAGAAACAGGCAATCAGACACCCTGTTACTGTCCACCCGTGGACTGAGTGAATTTATCCCAAGAAATACAAATATTGGAATAGGAAGTCTCCCCTGAACAAGTGAGTGGGCCCCCAAAACACACCACAAGACTCTTAATGCTGGCAACACAGCTTCTAGTTACGCCCGGGCTCTGAGCAGGTCCTTCCTTGATGCATCGGTCTCCATAGCAACTCCAGGACATCTGTTTCCCTTTATGAGCAGCTCAAGTCATGGGCATGTATGTAGAATCCGAAGGCAGTGGTAGCTTAAAGGATTGCAAGACTCAGGAGGCAGAGAGGTACCTTGCAAATTTGTAGCATTTACTCTAAGCCCATGGAGCAGGTGGGAGGCAGCTGGTCATAGTGGAGAGATGGGCATCAAGGCCGGGGAACACAGGGTCCGTGAGGAGTAAGAGAGCGGGTACACCATAGGGAGGAGGTGAGAGGAGACCATAGACTTGGGCAAAGACTGGGACTCTGAGAAGATGCTGTGGCTGTGGAGAAATGGAACCTTTTCCGTTTGGGAATTGGGAGGGGTGGTATAGTGGAAGGGAGCAGGCAAAAGAAGAGTGCCCTGATGTCTGGGTGCAGTGTGTCCTGCAGGGGAGGCAGGAGAAGGGAGGCAGAGAGGCTCGTGTTCATCAGGAAGAAGGGCCTGTGCTGCCACATGAAAGTGATGTGGGATGGTTCTGCCAGGTCCAGCGGCCCAGAGGACTTGGGTGACTCAACACTGTGCAGGAACACCAGGTGACAGTGTGTCTAATGCCACTGCTGTCCCCATGGTAGACCAGAACGGCTGGAAAAGGAACTGATCCTTTGTCTTTTCATGCTGCTAGTCACCATCAAGATGATCTTGGGTAATAACACAGTCAGTTAGGTTAGACAGATGGGGTGGGCATACAGGAGGAGTTGCAGACTTCGGGGCAAGATTCTATGTACAGCGAGGGTGTGGATCTGTACCCGTGAGCTGTTCCGTTTTAGGTCACCAACTGGGACAACAGAGTATCAGTGCTACCAACCAGCATTCACTGATATTTTAGCCCATTTTTCTTCTTGCAGGGAAAAAGAATGTGCGTGCTTGCATGCGTGTGCGTGTGCATGCATGTGTGTGTGAGTGTGCATGTGTGCACATGCATATATGTCTGTATGTGGGTGTACATGCCTATGTGTACATGCATGTGGAAGCCAAACATGAATGTCAGGCATTGTGCTGGCTAGTTTTACGTCAACTTGGGACAAGTTAGATGACCTGGGACGAACCTCAGTTGAGAAAATACATCTGCCAGATTGACCTGTGGGGCATTTTCTTGATTGATAATTGTTGTGGGAGGGCTCAGTTCATTGTGGGTTGTGTCACCCCCAGCCTGGTAGTCCTGGGAGCTAGGAGAAAGCAGCCTAAGCAAGCCATGCTGAGCAAGCCAGGAAGCAGCATCCCTCCATGGTCTCTTTCGGTTCCTGCTTGAATTCCTTCCCTGATCTCCCTCAGTAATGGAGTGGGATGTGAAAGTGTAAGATGAAACCCTTTCTCCCCTAACTTGTTTCTACATTGTGTTCTACCACAGCAATGGAAACACTAACCAAGATGGGGGAAATCCTCCTCTGTCACTCTCCACCTTAATACCTTTTATTAATTTTGATTTTTTTGTTAATTTTATGTATGTCTGTGTTGCGTTCTGATACTATAACCCCCACCTGGTCTCATGTCCCCACCCCCACCACGATCCCCACCCCCATCCCCACCCCCACCCTGACCCCCCACCCCTTGGTGTGATCTGATGTCTGAGATATCTTTGAAATGACTAACAGATAAGTAGCATACACAGCAAGGAGACACTGGGCAAAAACGACAGGGCCCTGGCAAGAGTTGGACATCATCTTCCAGCTCAATACACTCTATAATTTAAGTCTCATTAGCTGTTCTTTTTTACATTTTTCTATGTTATATTTTTAACATGATTTAACAGGAACTGAAATTGCAGGAACTAGGACTGCAGCTATGGAGAGCCTGGGCTACATGTGTATTTGGAGATGCACACCTGTATTACACAGTGTATACACACAACCACATGTGCACTTGGAGGTGTTGGCAGGGCAGGACATCAAACTCTCACAGTCTAGTCTCATGTTGTGATACATGCCAGGACCAAAATGAACTCAAGAAAGAAAGGGTTTCTTTGGCTTATAACTTATAATCTATCATGAAGGGAAACCAAGGCAGAACCTCAAGCAAGGCAGGAACCTGGAGGCAGGAACTGAAGCAGAGACCATGGAGGAATGCTGCTTGCTGGCTTGCTTCCCCTGGCTTGCTCAGCAACCTTTTTTACACAGCCCAGGCCCACCTGCCTCAGAGTAGAACTGATGGCAGGGAATAGGACTTCCTAGAACAATTAAGACTTTGGAAAATGCCTCAGCCACAAGCCCACAGGCCAGCCTAATAATGAAGACAATTCTTTCTGCGTGACCTCACATTTGGGTAAGGTTGACCAATGGAGCCAAGTATGAAACCACCCAACAGCAGCAGAGCTGAAGAGAGAGCTGCAGGGCTCTGGCATGGCAGAGCCTATCACAGAACTTGGCGTCCTGAGATTAGGAATGAGCAGGCCCTGTCATGGCATCTGAATCAACTGACTAGAGTAGCTGCCAATGTGTCCTCGGTACCTTCCTGTCCCAGCCTCTCTGGAACACCTGGCTCTCTCACATGGCTTTCAGAGAGCATGCTCAGGTCCTCAAGCTTGAGAAGTGAGTGCTTTCCAGCTTGGTCCTCCTTTCAGATTTTTTTTCCCCTTTCTCATGCTCTAAAAGAGACATTGGCACAATGTCAGTGCTGGAGATGCATATGTTGATGGGATGAAAGACCATAGGGCAGATAGTCCCTCAGAAGTCTTTTTCAACAAATGAAAATGGAATCTGAATGGTTAACTTTTTCAGGCAGCACATAGTTTTTTTGTTTTGCTTTGTTTTGTGTTTCGTATAAATATTTTCCAAGTAATATGTATAATGTACTCATTTTGGAAAAGTATTTGTTAGTCTAAAATTTAAATTAAACTGAAAGGTTGGGCATACTCAGTCACAGTTGGGACCCCAGCATCCTGGAAGCTGAAACAGGAAGATTGCTGCAAGTTACAGATTGGTCTGGAATTAGTGGTGAGTTCCTGGTCACCATGATACCAAATCTCTAAAGCAACAACAAGAAGAACAAGAATGAGAGAGAGAGAGAGAGAGAGAGAGAGAGAGAGAGAGAGAGAGAGAGAGAGAGATTAGGTGAGCCTTGAGAAATGGTTCAGTACTTAAAGGGCATGCTAAGCATGCATGAAGACCAGATTTCAGATACCCAGAACCCACATAAACGCTGGGTGGATGTAGCAGCTTGAAGCATATAATTGAAATTTGGGAGAGTGGAGCAGGGGATTTGCCAAGTAAGCTGGCTGGTGAGACTAGCTCTACAGGAGGCCTGCAGATTTGATTGAGAGGCCATGACTCAAAGAATAAGGTAGGACACACACACACACACACACACACACACACACACACACACACATACACACACACACACATACACACACACACACACACACGGGGGTGGAAGTGGTGGTGGAGAATTATTTGGATTTGCTTACATGTGAACTTGCATAAATATGCATGAACACCACACACACATATACACATGAAAAAGAGAGGGAAAAAAACCTTCAACTGGGGTGTCTGAATTTTATCTGGCAATTTAACTGAAATGCAAATCAAAACAACTCTGAGATTCCATCTTACACCCATCAAAATGGCTAAGATCAAAAATTCAAGTGACACCACATGCTGGTGAGGATGTGGAGAAAGAGGAACACTCCTTCATTGCTGGTGGGAATGCAGACTAGTATAGCCACTTTGGAAATCTGTCTGGTGCTATCTCAGAACCTGGGAATAGGGCTTCGTCAAGACCCAGCTATTCCACTCCTTGGACTATACCCAGAAGATGCTCCAGCATACAACAGGGACATATGCTCAATCATGTTCATAGAAGCCTTATTCATAATAGCCAGAACATGGAAACAGCCTAAGTGTCCCTCAGTAGAAGAATGGATAAAGAAATTGTGGTACATTTACACTATGGAATACTATTTAACTATTAAAAACAAGGAATTTCCAAAATTTGCAGACAAATGGATTGAACTAGAAATGATCATAATGAGTGAGCTAACCCAGAAACAGAGAGACTAAAATGGTATATACTCACTTATAACTGGACACTAGCCTAAGGGGCAGGTCCCATGAAAGCCTTCACTTACCAGGAAAGTGGGACAGAGGGGAGGACATCCTATTGGGACTCTAGGTGAGAAAAATATAGGAGATAGGGAAATAAATGGATCCAGGGGTTCTGCTCGGTCTAAGGCACCAACCAAGGACAATATGTGCAGTCATCATCAAACCCCTACCCAGATCTAGCCAAGGGACAGAACATTCTCCACAGTTAAGTGGAGACTGGGGACTGACTTTCACATGATCTCTGGTGCCCGATGGCACTCGGAGGAAGGATAGCAGACTACCAAGAAGAGACTTGATACCCTAGCATCATATTCAGGGGGAGGAGGTCCCCCTCAGTCACAGTAATATGGAAGGGGGATAGGGTGAAATCGGGAGGGAGGGACTAATGGTAGGATGCATGGGATGGGATAGCAAATGAGATGTAATATGAATTATTTTATTTTTCAATAATAATGTGTAAAAAAAGAGTGGAGGCATTTATTGTTATTTTGGGAACCTTGAACTTTAACATTTGGACAATGTACCTGTGTGGCACAGAAGCAGCTAGTGGCAAGCCCTTTACTGTTCCCTCTCCTGCCTCCTACCTTTTCAGGCTCCATGAGCTATCTGCCTTACACCCTATTCACTTACCAGACCAGAGACCTCCCTGCTGAGTGTGGAAACCTCACTCAGCTGTAGAGCTGGAGAGGGCCTGGTCTCAGCTGCAACCTGCGCTGAGGAATTGCCAACGTCTCCTTCTGAGACCTTGGGGACAGGCCGCATGCTGAGCGAAACCTGCCTGCTTGCTCCAGTTGTTCTGACTAATTTAATGACAGAAATGGGGCTGATTAATCCCAGATACTCTGCCGGCATTTAATCTCACTGAATGTTAGACAACAATCTCATTATGTGTTTATGTCTTCAACATGATCGGCAAGGAATGAAATCAAGCCATAAAATCAATTATTTCTGCAGAAATTGTCATAGAAGACAAAACATCATCAGGAGACAAAAGCAGTTATGATTAGGGCTTAATTTGTCCTGTGCTGCTTGTGAGCTCTGCGCAATGCCCCACAAGGCTCGCCCAGGCATGCTGTTGCTAGCCCTAGTGCTGGTTACAAATGGGGCCTTGAGAAAAGCATTCCTTCTATCCTCCCTTTCCTCTTGGTATGTGTCCTCTTCTTTCTCTGTCTCATGTTCTGAATCTACAGAACAATTGGCAGTGGAGATGGAAGATGGCCCCATCAGTACTTTCTTTGCACCCATGAGGACCTGAGTTTGATCCCTCAGAAACCACTAAAATGGCCAGGTATGAATCACATGCTTGTCAAGCCAATGATGGGGATGGAGAGGAGACAAAAGGATCCCCCAGGGTTGCTGGCTGTCCAGTCTAGCTGAATCACAGAGTTTGACGTTCAGTGAGAGACCCTTTCTCAAAGCCTGAGATGGAAATGACACTGGATACCAACCTTTGGCCTATGTGCATCCATGCATACACACACACACACACACACACACACACACACACACACACACACACACACGAGAACTGTCAATAGGTGAGATTGGATTTGGGAAATTACATAATTGGACTGCAGAAGGCCCACTTGTTGCTCATTGCCTCATCCCCCTTAGTCAAGGATCACACATAGACTGAGATATACATGACATAAACCATCTGTCTTTGAGGCACCAGGAAGCAGAGAGGGAAAGGAACTAACTAGAAGTCAGAAGAAAGGTCATATGACTAAAATCTGCTACTTTTCACCTCATGAAGTTTTCAGATAAAGCCTCAGTTTCCCCATTTTCAAAGCATGGGGCCAGTGAAAAGTAGCTTCTCATACCTGGTGTGGCCCAGTGTGCTAATACTGGGCTTCCTTTATATGGCATTCAGGCTATCTGCCAGAAGCATGCTGTGGATGTTTGTCATTTGAATGACCCATTGGCTCAGAAGCAATCACCCAGAGGAACTGCAGCACAAAGACAGATAGGCTAGGAATGACCCATGCCTGATCACAAGGGGAGAGATGAGCAAGGATCCATCAGGCAAATGGCATCAACACCTGCTTGCTCATCGCACTTCTAGATTAAAAACACAATTTCCCTGATGTCTCTAACCCTGATGTATGAGATACTTCTGGAGACAGTAAAGAACTGACAGGGCCTAGGGGCATGTCTGTGACCTCCATCATTGGACTGGTGACAGTGAGGATTCTTTTGTTGTTTACTTCTGTAACTCAAAACTCAAGCACAAGTGATTAAAACACAGTTACTTGCAGTCATCTGTTTGGCCCTCTACACTGGTCTGTGTTTGAGGGTGTGATTAAGAGACCATTGTGTTGGGTATAAAACAAGGTTGCTAAAGGAGTGATAGCTCTGCGGACTTTGATGTGCCCACTGGCTGAGAGAACCATGCCAGAAGTTTCATTACCTGTTTACTCTTGGCACCTGTATCAGTTACTTTTCTGTTACTCTGACCAGCAGCAACTTAGTGAAGGAAGTATTTGAGTTGGCTTTTAGTTCTAGATGATAGGTCCATCATGGCAGGGGAAGCATAGTGATACTGAGCAGCCTAATCACATCTCACCACACAGGAAGCAAAGAAGAGGGGGGTGAGAGGCAGAGGCAGAGCAAACAGGAAGTGGAGTGAGGCTATACACTCTTGAAGCCCACCCCCAGTGATGTACCTTCTCCACCTAACGATTCCATTAATCTCCTCCAAAAACCACCACTAACTGGGGACCAAGTGTTCAAACACATAAGCCCATAGGGGACATTTCTCATTCAAACCACCCTAGTACCATTTGCCTGACAAAGATCATTCAATTCTATTACCAGAGAAGCAACTGAAGCATCAGGGAAGTAATATGACTTTGAAATCATACACTTAGGAATGAAAGCCCTGAGGCCAGTCCAAGATTGAAGGCGGAAGGAGGAGATTTCCCTCCCTTCCCTAGTTCTGCAGCACAGGGTCATGAGGCTAGCTGCTTTCCCTTCATTAGGCTCAGTAAGGGAGATCCATGGCTGGCAGGCCTAATCTTATGTGTCCAGATTGAGGTTTGTTCCAGTACTGGGGAACACCAGGACAAGCAGCAAGACTCTGATCTACTTCACTTTTCTTCACACCCATAGTGTGTGGGACAGGACTATGGGCTTCCCTGGGAAATTAGTACTAAGGGCTGCTTTTCTTTTCATGTGTGTGTGTGTGTGTGTGTGTGTGTGTGTGTGTCCTGCTTTAGTACTATGTCTCTCCTCTGAGGATCTTATTCCTCATGTCTCTTGAGCTCCCATCCACAAAACAACTTGAAGTGGTTGGTAAAGATTTGTGAGTTTGCAAATGTTCCAAGAGTCATGCTTTTCCAAACAATGACAGGGTTCACAGTGTGATTATCACCTAAACATAGTGGCTCCATCTTTAAGGTAGCTAACAGCAAAATATAACATTTTTTTTTCGGGATGATTCTGGCTTGCTGTGCCTGAGGCATTTAAGATGTGTGTAGAGGTGTATGATGCTCACTTGCTGAGGTTGTAGAGAGCCAACGCCATTTGTGGGAGCTATGGAGTGTCTCTACAAATGGGCATAAAGCTCAGTGGGTGTGATGGCTAATCTCAATTGTCAACTTGAGGGGACAGAATCAATTGGGATGGCCCTTGGCCATACCTGAAGGGATTGTCTTGATTAGGTTAGTTGACATGTAGAGATCTGCCCACAGTGGGCAGCACCATTCCCTAGGCTGAGATCCTGAACTGTTATAAAAAGGAGATGTGAGCTGAGCACAAAGATCCATTTCTCTCTGAGTTTTGACTGTCACTACAGTAAGACCAGCTGCCTCCAGCTCCTCCTTCTGTGACTTCCTAGTCTCATGGACGGTGACCTTGATCCATGACCCCAAATAAATCCTGATCCCTTAAATTGCTTTTGTCAGGATATTCTATCACACTGACAGGAAAAGTAACCAATACAGATGGGATAGATCAGGAATCTGGGCCCTATACTGGCCTTCTTCATGTTCATGGCCTCACCTCTGCTGGGTCAGGTGATATTTCTACTGAAATCCCAAGGCAAGAATGAAATGTTTGGGAGTACATTAAAATTCAGGCACACATATAGACAAGTGCACTCTCTAAACATGTTCCAGAGACTCTACATGAAGATCAGAAGGCAGAAATATAGGTGGCTGGAGACACCGAGGAATGGCCTCAGAAACAGATGCCTGGAGACCTGTGCTGGCCTCCCTATAGGCACAAAGGAAAGCCTGCACCATGGATCATTTAAGCTGAGAATGCAGAGCATATGGAACTGCATCACTTATTTATTACCTCATTTGTGTACTTTAACATTTATTGAGTACCTACTGTTTGTCAGGGACCATGCTTCATCCACTGGAGAAAGAAAAATAAAGAAGCCTATTAGGAAAAAGCAACGTGGATCATTAGCTCACCATTATCATTACAGTGACAGAGAGGCTCACGCAGCATGCTCTGGTAAACGGGAGGAAAAGACTCAATCCAGAAGGGAAAGCAAGCCCAAGAGTGAACTCAAGGCTCTTCAGGAAAGAGGCAGGGCTCACATGCCAGCTCTTACTCAGTGATCAGGTGACTGACTCGGCAGTGTGGCACAGCCTTTCTAGGTCTCTGTTTCTATGTCTGAATAGTGGGGGAAGTAACATCGTACCCACTAAGAGTAAATTTGTGCTAACAACAACATTACACACACACAAGAGCAAGACAGAAAAAAAAAGGAGGGAAGAAAAGAGGGAAGGAAGGAATAAAAGAGAAGTTAGGGTAAAGAAAAATAGAAAAAGAAAAAGGAGGTGGCTAGAGAAATGGCCCAGTGGTTAAGAACACTAGATGTTGTTACTGAGGACCTAGGTTTGATTTCTAGTACCCCAATGGTGTGACTCACAATCCTTCGTAACTCAAGTTTCATGGGATCTGATGCCCTCTTCTGACCCCCTCTGCACTGCACATATGTGATGCGCAGACATATATGCAGGCAAAATACCCATACACATATAATTTAAAAAATGAAACAAATCAAAGAAAAAAAATCTAGCTATCTGAACAGATGTACAGGCTAGCTTGGTTACAGTGATCATTTCACAATGTGTGTGTCTGTCAAAGCTTCGAGTCGATCAAGTTTTATACTTTTGACACGTGTGATTTCTAATTTTTAATTATTTCCTGGTAAAGCTGAAAATTAAGTAAGCTTATCTTGCTATATTATGTTAAAGGGCATAAGCAAGGGTTCACAGCTCTCCTGAAATAACTGTGTACTTGACACTAATACATGCATCAGCAGATACCGCCAGAAGTAGTAGGCCTGAGATCCACAGGGTTCCCTTCCTCATCCCTGGTGTGCCATGATGTGATAGTGGGAGAAGTTTTGAGGTCTTCTTCAGCTTTGGGAGGCTATTTTCACATCAATTTGACACAAGCTAGAGTCATTGGAGAGGAGGGAACCTCAACTGAGAAAATGCCTCCATAAGATCAGGATGTGGGCAGACCTGTAGGGCGTTTTCTTAATTAGTAGTTCATGGGGGAGGGCCCAGCCCATTGTGAGTGGTATCTTCCCTGGGCTGTGGGTCCTGGGTTCTATAAGAAAGCAGGCTGAGCAAGCCATGAGGAGCAAGCCAGTAAGCAGCACCCCTCCATGGCCTCTGCATCAGCTCCTGCCTCTAGGTTCCTAGTCTGCTTGAGTTCATGTCCTGACTTCTTTCAATGATGAACTGTGATGTGGCTGCATAAGCCATATAATTCATTTCCTCTCTAAATTTCTTTACATCATGGTGTTTCATCATAGCAGTTAGGGAAGCTTAGCCTGTTGGGTACCCTGCTTTAGCTGCTGTCTTCAGGGACTGAGTTCCAAGTTCTCCCTTCCATCTTGGAGCAGCTGTCTGGATCTCCAGGAATCTATTTCCGTGTGGTCCCTCCTTTCTTCCTCCTCTCAATGGGAAACTCCACAACAGATCATTTACTCTTCGATTTAGGTAGGCTCTGCCATGTAAGGTGCCTTCTGTGTGGACTAGGCCATAACATGTTCTCCCTTTTAAATTCCAGATCAAGTGGGCCCATTAGTATTTGGATTGTTGGGTGCACAGCCTGAATGGTTTCTTTGTTTCACAGGACCTGAAGCATGAAGTATTCTCTTTGTATTTTTTTTAACATGGGCATGTTGAGTGGGAATTTGTATCTTTATTTTTCATGAAAAAACAAGATGAGAAATGTTTGGGGATTTAAGACAAACAGTACACCAGTGCACCCCCATCCCTTCTAAGGTGATTTTAGTTTAGGGTTCAAGTTTTAGATTGTCCCCCACTATAGGTGGCTGTAGAACCCAAGAATACAGACATGAGGATTGGAAGGGAGACATGGCATGCTGTTAAGAAGAAAGATAACCTATATGACAGCTAAGATACTCCCCAGAGAAGGGACAAAACTCAGTCACAGCTGAACCTCTGGAGGAGCTGGTCAGGAGGCTAGCTTTGCCCACACACAGGGTGCTCAGTAGCCCACCAATGACAGCATGACTGTGGACTTTCTGTTGCACATGCATTTTTAATAACAGATTCAAAAGATTGGGTGGCCTTGGGAGACAGAGCATCACTCCAGACAGGTAAAACACTCAGTCAAGCCAAGACTGCTGGGAATGAAGCCTTGGAGTGACTTCATCCAACTGCTGTGAGCCTGAAGGTTACAGGTGAGCCTCTATGTGGGGTTCAGGTAGAATGGAAAATATATAAAGGGGTGGGAGTGGGTAAGAGTGCTTGTTGTGCAAGCCTGAGGACCTGAGATTGAATCCCTAGCACCTACATAATGAAGCCGGTCATAACCATGATCATGTCTGTGTCCCCAAACAGTGGGATGGAAGAGACAGAAAATAGCTGGGGTTCTCTAGAACCTCCATGTATCTCTAGGTTTAGTGAGAAACCTTGTCCCAAGAGAATGAGATGGAGAGTGATAGAGCAAGATGTTCTCTTCTGGCCTCTGCATGTGTGCACATAGGTGTGTGCACCCTTGTACACATACAGGTGTACATACACCACATAACATTTGTGGATAGAAGAAATTAGTTATGAGTCACCCAAGAAACAGTTAATTGACAGCTACAGACAATTAAATACTATAGGCAAGATGCTTCCTAGTGGCTAGGCAGCCTCACGTGTTCTCTCTTCAAATCACATTTCAGGTATCTCTTAGTTCTGCAAACTTTGAGCCATGTTCAGGGGGCACAGGAGATGGAATTTGTGGAATACTGAGTCTGTTGATGTTTCTCAGTAACTCACAACAATTTAGGAGCCCAGTGGTTTAAGTGGGAGCAAATATGTTGTGAATGTCTGTGGGCTTCCTGCAGCCTGCTGCACTTGGTGGTCTGCAAACTCAGGTGGAGGGCTGTGCAAAGGACCCCTGACCCAGAACACAACAAGGGATGAGCCAGCAAGTGCTGGACAGCCTGCGATGCTGAGTGACATACAGAAAAGACATTTGAAGAGACAAATAAAAAAAAAAGTTTCCTCTGCTTTGTAAAACATCACTCTAGGGTAGGAGACTTTTCGGTTCTTATCAGGACTCTAGTCATAGGTGACACAAAATCTGACCTGCAGGTCACTCCTGTCCAGTGAGAAGTGAGTCTACTGAGCAAGCACTATATGAAACACTGGCCTGGTCTGGTTGTGACACAGATCAATTAGGCAACACTAAGCCGTCTCCATGATTTGGTGAGAGCAGAACACAATCTCCCAGAGATCAATGAGCTACCCCTGTGTTCCTAGGCTCTGTCTCTGCGTATGTAAAACTATGGCAAGTAGAAAATATAGGAGGAAAGGAATATGTCCCCAGATTATAGCTGTAGAATTATATCACATTGAGTGAGCTCTCTGATACCCTCTTCTGGCCTCCCTAGGCACCTGCACTCATGTGCATAAACCCACATGGACACACGTTCACAAAATTAAAAATGCCATAAGTCTTTAAAAATGTTGGGAAGGTGTGTGTGTGTGTGTGTGTGTGTGTGTGTGTGTGTGTGTGTGTGTG
>OU015748.1:110936298-110964792 GCA_907169655.1 Acomys percivali
CTTGACTTATAATTTATTTTTATTTTATAGTGATGTAAAAACAATATATGCCAGACAGAAATCATGCTATAAAATTTGTTAAACTTCTCCCATACTGGCAATGTCCCAGTAAGCAGCAACGTCACTTGCAACTCTGGGTGACACTAACAAGCTGGGGCTCACTGCCAGCCACCACTACAAGGACAGAGCGCTTTGCTCAGTACTGTGTGGCTGGCCACAATGTTTAGCATGTCATCCCTATTCAATGCATTTTGACAGACACGCCTACCCCAGGAGCATCTGTACCAACAGCAAAGATGCTCAGAGTTATCACTTGACATCAGGAGTTAACACAGCCTAGTTGGTAGTTGATATAACTTGGTAAATACTGAACAAAGGCAAGAAATTCCTAGGTGTAATCAGGGAAAAGAAACCAGGGAGGTTATAATGCGAGACATTTTAAATGCCAGTGAGCATTTCCCAGCCTAGCTCTGAGGCTTCTCTCCACTCCTGAGGTTTGCTGTTCAGACTGTAGATGGTGGAACATTCCTAGGATTGATCTTGTCTGCTGATCTTGGCACGTGCTCTGCAACACAACCCCCCACCCTGTGCCCCCAGTGTGCTGCATGGCTCCTGAAGGACTGAGCTCTTTCATCAGCAAACTTGGATCCTGATCCCTTTATTCTTTCTCTGTGAATGCTCCCACGATGCACATTGTTTTCCAAAGATGGAATCCAAGGTTCCCTCCTCTCCTCTCTCCCACGATAATTGGCACTGTAAACACTCACCATATATCTAGGGTCTCCAAATGATACACATTGCTCAGACGACTCTGGAGGGAGATGTCTGGCATCAGTTTCAGCTGTTGGCCAGACTGCATCCATTCTGGAGGGACTAGAACAAGATCAGAGGACAAGCAACTGTGGAATGCTCAGCCCACAAGAGGATGGCTATGTAACACCTGTTCCTCGAGGCTCCAGGGACTGTTTTGGAAGAGCGCTATTGCACCCACGAACTCAGAGCTGCTGTGGTTGTCTGCAGAAGGCATGCAGAAGGTCAAGCCTGTCGACACCCCAGCATAGAAATAGGTGGATCAAGAGTCCCAATCCCTATCTGAAGAGCTATAGATCTATGGGGTGAGAAAGTCAAGTTTTGTTAAGGCTGTGGCCTTTGGTGGGTCAACCATGCTGCAGCATATGTTCTGACACCCATAGGTACATGAGCAGGCCAAACTGGAGTCAGCGGGTTATTACAAAACAGGACAGGAGGTTGGGATGAGGTAAGAATGTAAGCAGTGGACATGGGAGAAGTTATGGGAAGGAATACCAGTTAAATATGATAAAAATACACTGTGCATGCATGAAGCTCTCAGAGAATTAATACAATCATCAGATTTAAAAAGGAAATTATCATACCATTATCATATTTTATTTAAACTTGTTGAAATATAGAAGAATTAGAGATTTTTATTTTTATTTTTTAAATTCAGTTTTTTTTGACAACCTTGGGAGCTAAGTGGTCTGGGTAATGAAGATCAAAGGACAGGTTCCTATTATGAAATCCAGCAACAGAGAGATCATATTGTCACCACCAAATCCACTACTAGATTATAGCATCCCTAAAGGTAGATGGCCATCAGGTACCTGATGTGTGTGTGTGTGTGATACCCTGCAGCACACAGGGCTCTACTTATTAAGTATTTGGGGAAAAGGGTTATATTATGAAGAATCTCAGTCCTCTATCTTCCACTTACAAAGGAGAAGATTCATTAAGATGACAAGAAGCAAGCTTGAATACTTGGCTTTTCTATTGGACAATAAGGAATATTTCAGGAATGAAATTAAGGCATGGCATAGGAGGGGGTAGAGGCCACTGTTCAACAGACAAGAGAGATTTAATGTCTTGTCTAGATTCCAATGAAAACCAAACCACTACGTAAAGTCACCCATGAGGGCTGGGGAGGTAGCTCAATGGATAAAGCCACTGCTGCTCAGGCATGAGCAATGGTGTTTAGGTCCCCAGAAGTCAGGTAAACACCTGGCAGAGGAAGCAGCCACTCATAGCATCAGCCTCAGCTCAGAACATAGGAAGCAGAGGCAAGGAACTCCCTGGAGCAAGCTGGCGAAGTGGACTATCTGAATTTGGTGAACTCTGGGCCCAGAGAGAGACTCTGCCTCAAATAAATAAATAAATAAATCAGATTGCGATTAAGGAAGGCACCTAAGGTAACCTTTGTGCATGTGTACCTGCACATATGCATGTACCCATACATGCAAATGCATGTGTACCCACACATATACATAGACTAAAATAAAACTGAAGGATATAGAAATAATCCATCCACATGTAGCCAAAGGGCCCCGGTAGTGGGTATTAGCTAAATGTAGGAAAGATGGTTAGTGGTATCAGACGAGATCATGGGTTACAGGTTAAGGTAATCATATTACTTAGTTTTCTACTGCTGTAATAAAGTACCATGAACAAGGCAACTTAGAGAAGAACGAGTTTAGTTTTGGCTTACACTTCAACATGGTTAGAGTCCATGATGAGAGATTAAAGGCAGCAGGCAGCAGACAAGATGGGCTGGAGCTGAGAGTCCATATCTTATACCACAAGCAGAGGGCACATTGGAAATGACATGAAACTTTGAGGCCTCAAAGCCCACACCCATTGACACACTTCCTCCAACAAGGTCATTCCTCCTACACCTCCTGAACAGCACCACCAAATGAGACCAACTATTCAAACTCCTAGGTCTATGTGGGACATCTTATTTACAACAGTAACTTTCCCACTTTACAGTTTTATTAAAGTGGGTTACCTGGACCACTTTTTAAAAAATAGATGCTTCATAAGCTTTGAGCAGAAGCCCCACCCCTGGCTCTCCTCCCACTTCTTCCTTTCCTACTTCTGCTGGGTCCTTTTGCCTTTCTAGATAGTTCTGCTTCAATTTTCCACATGAAGTGCACATATGTGGGGCTATATGTCCATATAAAATCCAGCCCATATTTTATAGATACATGCCAAAGCACGTTAAAATGAGACATGATGCAATACCTGATAATTTATTTTTAAAAAAAGATGGGTATGAGACTTGATAGGCTGTGATCATATGGTGGGGGAGGAGGTCCCCTTCTGTCACAGGAGAGGGGAATAAGATGAAAGAGGAAGGGAGGGGAAAATGGGAAGATACAAGTGAGGGGATAACAATTAAGATGTAATCTTAATAAATTACTCAAATAAAAAAAGATGGAAAAAGTGAAAGCTCATTGTGGCTCAATGAATGACCATGAAGAAGTTGCACACTCTAGCCTTGGGTGTGTCTGAGGTGTTATAGCATTGCCTGCATATCTGGAGTGACCGCATTTAGTGGATAAAATTGCATTCTCCCCACCAGGCAGCAAATCTTCTCACCAGGAAATGGGAAAAGCTAGACCTGAAAACCTGGGCAAGTTTTCCATCCCGCCTTCCCAGGCTTGCATAATCACTCACCTCCATCTTCATTTTATACCTGAGAGGTTGCGCAGCTGTGCACTGTTCGGATGCTGTGGAAAATTCTACTTCGGGTCTCAGAAGATGCAGGCAAGCGTCTTTCCCTTCTGTCCACCACAATACCTGCCATGTCCCTTCTCTCACAATAGATATTCAATACCCCCGCCTAGGCATGAATGAGGGGATGGATGGCTGGGTCTTTGCACAGCTGAGATACCATAGCTCATGAATGAATGGATGAGTCTAATAAAAAAAGACCATGTTTTGCCCTGAAATTGCTTCGTGGTCCTTCTGGGTCCAGAGGCTCCTTATCTATGGACATTGTGTCTATAAATCCGTATCTACCAAGCCAGGCTCTTCTGTGAATGACTTACCAACTTCCCACCACAACCCCCAGGATTCAGAAATACTTGGAAAGCATTCAGAATCAAAAGGAAGGTTATTTCTCATTGAGAGCTGTGTGCACCGACAAATAGGGAGGCGGAGGTAAGCAAGGGAAAATCCCTTCCCCTGGAGCTAGAGATGTCCGAATTCATCTCCAAGAGGTTCTCCCAGTCTGTTTTCCATAGAAATAAAAAGCAGAGGCATGGGCTGGACTTGTCTATCAGGAAAGGTTTACTGAGGAGGGAAGATCTACCCCATATATGCGTAGTGTCATCCCATGGGCAGGGGACCCAGGCTGAATAAGACAGGGAAAGTGATCTGAGAAGCAATATTCATCTCTCTTTGCTTTGTAACCGAGGTCACACAGTGTGATCAGCTATGTCCTGCCTCTACTATCACATCTTCCCTCCCAGGATAGACTACACACTCATGTCATGAGCCAAATGATCCCCATCCTTCCTGAAGATGCTTCTGGCAGGCATTGATCACAGTGCTGAGAAAAGTAAAGGATATAGAAGGCTCACCTAGGCTGCAATAGAAAAACAAGAAAGGAGAGGATGGCCCAAAAGGAGACCACTTCAGAGGTGTGTGACAGAGGACAGGGGCTTAGAGTGAGTCGTAGACGTTAATATCAGTTAATCTTGCCTTGGCAGGATCTGTGAGCCACAAAGACAAACAACAACAACAACAACAATAACAACAACAACACTCAGAAAACAATACCTTGCTTCTGGCCTGAGCAGTGTGTAGGGTGTAGTCTCCTAAATGTGGGCTTCGGAGTCTTCGTGGCTGTCTTACCTTACCACTGCTCCTGGTGAGACTGGTGCACAGGAAATGTCTTTTACATGGAGCAGGACTATGGATATAGCTGTAAATTAGAAATGAGAAGATGTTGGGAAGAAAATCATTCAGACTCATGCTTGGAAAAAGAGGTCTTCAACACAGACAAGGATATACAGAAAGAAACAATGAATGCATGAAGGTATTAGTTACTTTCATCTGGTAAAAATACATGACAAAATCAGCTTAAGGAAGCAAGGATTTATTTAGGCTCACAGTTTGAGGGTGCACAGTCCAAAATGGTGGGAAAGGTGTGCCTGCCTGTAGGAGTATGAGGCAGCTGGTCACATAATACATCTGATAACAGGAAGCAGAGAAAGATGGATGCTGGTGCTTATATCAGTGTCATGTTTTGATTCAGTCCAGGACAACAATCTATTGAGTGGTCCCACCTGAAGCGAGAGTGGGTTTCCCTCAATAAGCCAATGGAGAAAGTCACTCACAGATGTGCCCAGAGATATATCTCTTAGGTGATTCTAGACCCTTATAAGTTGATAACTAGTATTCACCAGGACAGTGAGCATATATATATCGATCAGACCACCACAGGTACACTGGTTAATCAGTGCTGCTGAGATATGTGAAAGAGATTAAAAACAAAAACAAATAAAAAGAAAACTAAGCTACAGCTTGAGAGAAAATATTTACAAATCCTAAATGTGACTAAAGACATACCTAGAATACATAACACATTTTAAAATTGTAAGGATATGTTTTAAACTTTATTTTTATTTATGTGTATGAGTGTTTACCTGAATGTATACATATATGTACATTGCCCAAGAAAGCCTGAAAAGGGTGTTGGGTCTCTTGGGACTGGAGTTATAGATGGTTATAGACGGCTTTGAGCTGTCATATGGGGCTGGGAACCAAATCTCTGTGCAAAAGTAGCCAATGTTCTTGACCACTGGCCATCTTTTCAGCCTTCAATTTTCAAATTTTAATGGTTATGATCAATCTAATAATATAATAAAAATGAACAAAAGTCATTCAGAAGCATGTCACAGTGCAAAGAACAGACAACAAACAAACACATGAGAAGAAGTGTTTATATCAGGAGCCAGGAGAGAAATGCAAGCTAATTCAACAATGAGGCATCTATGCATGTCTACTAATCTGTAGAGAAAAAAGTCTTAGAGAACAGAGTTCTGCCCTTGTCGCACGTGGGCATGTATGTCCTGACTCTACAAATCAAGAGAATAAAATAATTGTAGATGTTGAGGACAAAAGCCTGGCTCAGATTCCAACAGAGTCTCACTGTAGGTGATCTTGTAATGAAATAATTATAAAGTAGGGTGTCACAACCCAGCAAGAGTAAGAGAAAGTAGAAAATTAGAAACCAGGCCTGAAGCACCTGAATGAGAGTGCATAGGTGGGCAGCATCCATGGATAGACATCTGTCAGTCAATCTACAAAACATCCACACAGGATCTCTAGGAGTAACGGTCTCCTGCAGGCGATCTGAAGTCCATTGTTCCTTGGAACAGCAGATTGCAGAGAGCTGAACTGGGAAAAGTGGTCAGCTGGAAGTAAAGCCACAAGAATGAATCACACAGCGGGGGGCTGGGGAGCTTCTGTCCAAAAACACTATCATTTTTCATCTTCATTGCTGCATGGCCAGTTAGATAGCCCAGACAATCTCACAGAGACTTGAGTGGTTGCTGGGTCTTCACTTTCAAGGGAGTATTGGGTATGTGGCAGGTTTTACCCTATTGTCCTCTGGTCTACATTTGCCTACCCCATATTAGCATATATGCCAGTCTGTCATGATTAGGGTGTTATGACAGGATGTAGAAATTGACATGGAGAGATAGAAGAAGGGAACATCCAGAAACAGGTCCAGGGATACATTGAAATGAATCAGGCTTGGTACTACACAGCAGCAAGTGAGGATTGTGTCTAAACATACTTCTATTGCTGTGGTGAAACACCAAGAGCAATGTAACTCATAAAAGAAAGCCTTTGGGTTTACAGTTTCAGAGGGTTAGAATCCATGATGGCAGAGTGCAGGCATGGTGGTTGGAAAAGTTGAGAGAGGTCATATCTTGAACCATAAGTAGAAGGCAGATAAAGGCATTATGATAATAGCATAAGTCTTTTTGAAACCTCAAAGCCAATCCCCATAGACACATCTCCTCCAACAAGGCCACACTTCTTAATCCTTCCCAAACAATTCAACCAACTGAAACCAAGCATTCAAACACGTGAGGCTATGGGCGTCATTCTCTGTCAAACTACCACAAGTGAAGTGGTCAGTGAATATGGTTGACAAAGTTGGTCTTCCAGAGGAGATTAAAGTGGAATAGGTTTCCCACATGATCTAGCTAATCCATGGAGTTGTATGACTACTTCTCAAAAGATCACTGTAATCAAACCAGCAGCATGCTACCTTCTGAGAAAAGCCTAGTGCTGGATATGAAAACACCCACAGTTCCCTGCACTTCTGTCAGAAATGTTATGTAGCAGAAGGGGAGCTTTAAGTAAACAATGTAGGAATTCTTAACTTGGGTACAAGTCTAATGTCCAAAACCCAAAGAGTATGAAATATGAAATGCTCCAAAAATCCATCTGGAGGTCTGTACTAGTTGCTTATCCTGCTGATGTGACAAAATATCTCCGAAAAAGGAAGGGTTTATTTTGGCTTACAGTCTGAAGGTTTACAGTCCATCATGGAAGGGAAGGCATGGTGGCAGGAACATGAGGCAGCGGGTCACACTGCATCTTCAGTCAGGAAGCAGAGAGAGAGGAGCATTGGTGTTCAGGTCACTATCTCATTTTTATTAAGTCTGTGACCCTAGCCCATGGGACAATGCATCCTTAGCATGGTGAGTCTCTCTCTTGCATTAAACCTTTCTGGAAACACACTTGTAGATACAGCTGGTTCCATGCTGCTTCTACATTCAGACAAGTTGATAATGAGGATGAACCATCTTCACAGGCACCAAGGCACTGCCACGAATGTAGAACATGGGTCTGGCTTCTCCCAATACACCTTGATCAAGAATCGGGCTTATTTAGAGCACCACAGTTTATTACTTTCTGCCTGTGTGAACAAAGTGTATTATGAAATATAAATTATTTCACATTCTTATTTGGCTCTTATCCTCTGAATCTTTAATTACACACACCAGGAAAAAAATCTCCAAATTTTCAGATGCTGAAATTAATCATTTCTGATCCCAAGAATTCCAGACAAGGGATGGCCAGCACGTTTATGGACTCACTCATTCTGATGTCCATGTTCCTGTAGTCGTTTGTTAACTGTCTCTATGAAGAATATACATGGCTTGCCTTATTTTCTCCTTCATCACATCCAGGATGACTAACACATAACACTCAATCTGAGCCAATAGACACCGAAAGCTACCATGGAGCCACAGGGAAACCCACACTCCACAGCTATTTGGGCCTTCTACACCTGCTTACCAGAATTCCTCCTTTTCCTCTTCTGTTTCTGTCAGATTGGCACCATTTTACTACTTGGTGCCAGGTGCAGCTCCTCCCCTAGCTGGCCTCAAATCTCCTTGCATAGGGCTGGGTGGGAGCAGTAAGCACTTAGCATTTATTTATTACCAAGCAATGTCAGGACTTAATGACACATAAATCAAAAACCATGAAGTCACAGCTCTCTGTATTCCTGGATGAAAGTGCTGTTGAGAATCAAATATCCCAAGAAGCAGGCAAGAAGGTCTTGCTAGTGCCCAGGCTTGCAGCTGGACACTGTAAGGAACTGAGGCTTTTCTTACTGTGCGTGGTTGAATCTTGAGAACTTGCTCCTGGATGCATGAAACGAAGGAGACTGTGAGATGACAAGTGGTGGATTTGCAGAAGGAAAAGGCTCTGAAAAGTAAGGCCTGTGTGCTGTAATGAAGGTACCAGAGAGGCTGCTGGACAATGGCTCTGTTTTCCTGGAGACATAGCAGACACCTGCCAGAGCTGCAGGGATGATGTTTGTCAGTGGGCCTTTCTCCTTTCCTTGCTTTAGGCTCTTGGGGATACAATGAAAATATCCCCCTCCATTCCCTGCTCCTCCTCCAGTACCTTGACGTCTGTACATTGTGCTCCCCTCCAGCCACAGGGTCTGAGCTGAGCCACCTCTCTCTTGCAGAGAGCCCACTTTGTCCTTGATCTGTGAGCCATCTCTCCTCCCTCCCATCATTAATGATACTCCATGATGAAAGTCTCCACGGGGCCTTGTTCTCCATAAATGATGGTTCAGGGTGTGTGCTGCTTGCTTCCAGGTGCTTGGGCATGAGTTTCAGAAACATCCTCCCTCTCTTGCTCTTCGAATAGGCAGTGCATCAATTATGCTCTTCCTGACCATGACCTCAAGGAGTGAGAAACGCATAGAGACCTGCAAAGTGAAGCTGCAGTTGTTAGCAACAGGGAATACTCCAAGGATGGGAAAGGGACTAGGGACATCAGTTGTATCACTGGGCCTTTCAGAACACCTCACTTTTTCCTTCTGTTTCCTTCACGCCCGTAAAGGTGTGTTCCTTTAAGTTGTGCGAGGGAGGGAATTTGTGATTTATTTGACTGGGTTTTCTGAGAAATCTCTTTCACAGGTAGCCAGGAGCTGACCTGTTAGAAAGATAGATGAACTGCAAGAGCCATAAAGATTCCTAAGTGACATTCTTGCCAGAGTTATTTTCGGGGGGGGGGGGGTCATTGCTGCTGCATTGTGACTGCAAACTCCTGCATGCGAGCACCCAGATCTCCAAGGAAAACAGCTACAGAGGACCAAGCCTGGGGCCACGAACAATGAAGATTTTTATTTCTCCAGGTCATTGCGAGACAGACACATCCATCAGACTTCTCAGTCTCATAAATGTCCCAGGCAGGGGCGGGGGTGGGGGTGGACAGGACACTAGATGGCATCAGGGAAAGCTTGGTGCACAATTTGCTCTAGGGGCACAGCCTTCCTATCACTTGGAACAGTTGTTTGTGTATCTGGTATAGCTTCCCAGTGTGCAGAAGGGAAATAAACTCACGGTTGTGCTGGCTAGTTTTTGTCAACTAGACACAGGCTAGAATCACCTGAAATAAAGGAACCTTAATTGATCAGTTCCTCTATCAAATTAGCCTATAGGTCATTGTGTGGGACATTTTCTTGATTAATGATCCATGTGGGGAGGGCCCATCACAGTGTGGATGGTGTCACCCCTGGACTGGTGGTCCTAGGTTGTATAAGAAAGCAAGCTGGGCAAGTCATGAGGAACAAACCAGTAAGCAGCACCCCTCCATGGCCTCTGCATCAGCTTCTTCCTACAGGTTCCTGTCCTGCTTGAGTTCCTGTCCTTACTTCTTTTGGTGACAGACAATTACATACAATTGTAAGGCAATTAAACCCTTTCCTCCTTAAGGTGGTTTGACCAGTGGTTAAGTTTTGGTTTTGTTTGTTTGTTTGTTTGTTTTATTTCACAACAATGGAGAAATCATATAAAACAGCAGTGTATCCGTATAGGTTTCTAAGGAGTGTGGCCTATGCCCGTTATTCTAGCAAAAACACCAGGGATGGAGGAGTCTCTCAGGGGTGCTTGTTGAGTGAATGAGTGACAAGACCTTCCTTGGAATGTAATACTCTGTATTGTTTATTCTCCTGAGCTTTACCAAGCATTACTACATGTGTGGTCCACACAGTGCTGGCATCATCTGCATAAATGGACACTTGGCATGGCATTCATTCCTGAGAGCAGCATTCCATTGGGACCTTCAAAGGATGAAGTCAGAAAACATCCCCAGGAAGAGAGAACATTCCTAAGTCAGCTGCTCCAGAAGACAGAGGCACTTCGTAGGTGACAAAAAGGGGGGCCATCATTACACCTTTGTGGGCCACATGTAACGTCACAGTACATGAGTGAATGAGTGCCTCACCTCCAAGTGAGCCAAAGTCAGAGCCATTCCTGCAGACATGCAAGGAAAAGGCGACTACTGAGCATTGGGGAGCGGGACAATATTCAGGGGACTACAGGGCTCAGGTGGAGAACAAGTGCTGAAACAGCCCTCAGATGATGTGGCCTCATGTTGGCATTTTATTCATCCAAGAGTAGCTTCTTTGTCCATCATATTCCCATCCTAGCCACTCCCATCCCTCCACTCAGCTATGTGATAATATCAACCAACGTACATGGGTACACAGCCACAGCCACAGCCACAGCCACAGCCACAGCCACAGCCACAGCCACAGCCTAGTGAGCCTTGAGGGGTCTTCAAACCTGTTAACCTTTGCCTTGGTAGAGTTCTACATTGAGAGTTTTGTGGCTGGAAACTGGTAATGTGTACACAGGAGAAGTGTCTTGGATCTGTCTATCATCTGGCCCATTCCTTGTGGCATAGTTAAAGGAATACTGTCCCTGGAAGGGGGCCACTTGGGCCCTGGGGAGACAATTGGGTTAAATAACTTGACCATCCTGCCTTGAGTCACAGCAGTCACTCCAAGTCAAACACCACCAAGAGCCATGGGAAGATGGAAGGAAGTGAACCAGAAGCAGGGGCTTACTCTCAGAAAGCAATTGGCTGTAATGACATTTGCTTTGGGAATGTCATTTTGGAGCTCCAAACCAAGGCACCAATGGAGGAAGCCACTCAAACTTCCAAAGGGGTGCTGACCTTCAGAGTTCTCTTTCCAGAAGGAAGAAATTTAATTTCATCTTGTCTTCCCATATTTGTCCACGTTAGATTACATTAAATGAGTTATTTTTAATCATTGTTCATAAATCACAGCAAGGGTACGCCCCGAGGCACCAAACATTTGCATAAAAATATTAATTGCCACCATCTCTTCCTGTGGGCTCATGGGAAGTGAGATGAATGTGCATCAGAGAATGGCAGACACGGGATATGCAGAGGACAGAGGGAGGGCGGGTGGAGGAAATAGCCTGGTCTCAGTTCCTACTCCTCTTATTCATTCACTTCCCTACCCAAAGTGCTCTTGGAGCTTCAGGAGCCTCCTCACATGCAGCCTCCACCAAGAGGCCCACTATGCATCATCCAGGCCACACATTCTCATCCTCCATCGTTACCTGTGAGCTTTGAGCCAGTCTCTTGGGGAAAAAAATGAATACCCATCTTGGCTCAGGCACGTGTAGATGGAGAGCCCCTGCCCTCCTGGAACTGAGTGCACAGCTCCTGCCAGGAGACTGAAGAGCAGAAAGACCCAGTAGATTGTCATAGTCTTTCCTCACAGCCTATTATACTTTTGTCCCAGTCAGCATGCTCTGAATACCATCGCAAGTGTATAGGCTACAGCTGCAAGATGTAAAACCATGTCCTGCAGTCCAATTCTTCCTTCGATAGTTGGTTTCTTCTTTTCTCACTTGAGACCAGCGACCATGATCATGGCCTCTAGCTTCCACTTCTGGCTTTGCCCTTCTGCTTTGTCCTCCCAGAAAGTCACCAACCTTGTGACATAGAGTCATGCTCTGTTCTGCTCCCACATCTCAGCTGCACCTGGATGCCACAAGTCCTGCTGTCCATCCTCTCCTCTTGCTTGTATTGGTAGTAGAGTGTCTGGGTACCATCTCTGATGATTACTTGCTGAGTTGTCTCCTCTTCTTCCTGCTCCCTATGCCATCTCAGTATCCCCAGTGCACTTGGACTGGTCCAGAGCAGCCTCTGCTTGGCCTCCTCCCATATATCTAAACTGTGGACACCACAGGCTTCTCTTTTTTCTTCCTTCATCCATCCATCACTAGATCAGTAATAGCTCTGCTGGAGATGAACCAGTTTAGCTATGAACTAATGTTGCTCTGTCCTGGGGTTTGCATGGTGACGAAACCTCCACGGATTGAGGTGGCTTTCATCACACTGTGTTTTTGGAGAAGGCTCAAAGAGGTCCTGGCCCATGAGTCTGGCCATCCGTCTCACTCAGTGAATGCCAACCTGTTGCTAGGATCTCAAGCCTCAGCTGTTTGCTTTCACCCATGATAGACCCTATCAGGGTTTTCCTTCATGTTTTGAGAATTATCTTCAGGTACCTCAGGTCTGTGTTCTTCAGAGTGGACTGATGTGAAGGAGGGGAGGAGACCCTCATCACACTAAACCTGAGTAGCTGAGGGTTCTCTCTTTAGAAAGGCATAGAAGGCTCTGCATGGAGCCATCCTTCTTCTGGGCTTTTGTTGTTTTCTTGCTCTTACACAAAGCAGGATGTTCCACAGGAGAGAGGCTGGCATGACTGTGATT
Source organism: Acomys percivali (assembly GCA_907169655.1). Taxonomy (NCBI): domain Eukaryota; kingdom Metazoa; phylum Chordata; class Mammalia; order Rodentia; family Muridae; genus Acomys; species Acomys percivali. Next base: position 110,949,175 of record OU015748.1, read on the forward strand.
ACAGGCTACAACTCCATCAGTGTTACACCTCCAGATCTGGGCAGCAAAATCACAATGAAGAGAGTTTCACAAGGCAGCTCAGCTGACACTGCCAAGGAAGTACCATGACTGAGTTCAATACAAAGGGCCTCAGGGCATCTGTTCACTGTACTGAAGTGCATTGAGCCTTGGCCTTAGATGTCAGCTCGCCACAGGAAAGTGGGGGCACTGAGGCACAGAGTGCTAGCTGAGCTCCAAGAAATAGTTCATTGTACCACACCCCTTACTAAGATGTAGACTTTAGGAATCTTGGAGAGGGATAGACTTGGCCAGGGTGCTGAGTGCAACATAGCCCTCAAAGACCTTAGGGAAATGAACCTGGAAGACCTCATTGGACTTTTCATTAGAGACGGAGGCACTAGGCTGGGACACAGACTGAGTCTAAGATCTTGACTTTAAAATAGGAAGCAGGATTATGCTCAAAACTAACATTTTCACCTTGCTTTCTCTCCCCGAATGGGTGTAGACCAACACTGATAACAGAGTTGTCTAAATGTCTACCTGCACCAGGAATTCTGGGAAAATATATGCTCAAGCTGATCATTCTGAAGAGGAGAAAAAAAAAAAAGACAGACAACCAACTGGCAAGTACTGCTTCCCAATCTCCAGACGGAAGGCCTGGATAGGCAACCCAGAACTGTCTACATGGTGTGAGTACTAACCATGGCTGTCCCAAGCACCCAGCCCAGCATTGCTCCACTCTACAGAGGGCTGAGCTGGTCTGCAACATGTCTTCACCTCACCGATAGATTCTGCACCACAAGTGAGCAGTTCCATCTCATTTCCTTCCTCTTGCTTTCTTTATTCATGTATACACTTTTGTAAAAGGAGTGGCCCAGCTCTGAAGTGATGGCCATCATCATGTGGCCATCAAGATTCCTGTGCTAAGGTAAAGGCAGCTTTCAAATACAAGTGTTTTTTCATATTTGTTTCCTGCTTCTCAAAACAGCTCAAGAGCTTGACCCACATTATAGAAGCTTTTGCGCATATGAGCAAAAGGTATCAGCGACAGCAAATTCAATACATATGTAACTGGAAGGGCTTGGTTGGGGGCAGAGTCACAGTAGCTCTATGGGCCTCTGTGGAGGCAATAGAGTGGCCAAGACCATGTGAGTCAAGACAGTGGACACAATGCAGCCTTCTTTAGAGTTTTGTGCTTTTGTAAGTCCAATCTTCTGTGCTGGGACTGGCTGCTAGGTGCCTGTTGACAACCAGGCACCACAGTAAATGTTGTGACGTTGAGGGACAGGGGGAGGAGCACACCCTTTTGTTGTTGAGCTGTGACCCCAGTTGATCTGAGAGCTCATTCCCCTCACCCAGCAACCCATCAGTGAAGAGGGTCCACATCTAGGGCCCTTGAGTTGGGACACTTGTACACACACAATAACAACCAACACCAACAAGACTTATAATCACTGTTCCTCTTGACCATAAACCACCCTTGATTCTCCTTGTTTCTGTTGTTATAACAGAGTTATACTGTCTCTGGAGGCCTTTTGATCCGAGTCAGGATTCTTGCTTCTTTCTTTCAATGGTGGACACTACTAGTCCAATTGTCCTAGGAAAGTCATATGGTGGGGGAGGGGATCCCCTTCTGTCAGAGATCTAGGGGAGGGGAATAGGGTGAAAGAGGAAGGAAGGGTGGGAATGGGAAGATACAAATGAGGGGATAACATTTGAGATATAATCTGAATAAATAATAATAAAAATATGGAAAAAATTTTGAACTTGAAAAATTATTTTAAGAAAATTGAATAGACCCTGGGTCAGCATCAGGGCCCAGAGTGGTTAGCCCAGTTGACATCTTTGTTTACAATAGAAAAGAAACAGGAAGGGCAAAACTGTCACGGGCATACTCTAATTCCAGAGTTATGCAATATTGAGCCCACTGAGCAGTTCCAAAAGGGAGAGGACGGAGAAAGCCCAAGACAGGATCCAGAACCAACCATTCTCCCTGGGCATAGCACAGAGCCACACATAGACCTAGAAGACAGGAGATCCTGGGTGCTGGGAAGCCCACCTCACAGAGAAGCTGAGCGCACACAGAGGCATGTGGAATGTAAGACTAGTTTCATCCCATGGCCTCTGGGTTTAATCCTGAAGAGTGACAGCACAGGGAAGAAGTGATTCCTTATCCAGAGGGCCACTCTGATGCTCCACGGAGTGTGACAGTGTCTTTGTTTCAGGCTGCCAGGTAGGACTTGGCCATAGCCTGAAAGCACAGCCTCATCACATGGACACTGAATGGTGATTCCTCTTTGATGGACATCTAGTGAGCTGTGACAGCAACTCAGTGTAGATGAGGTATAGGTAGGCAACCACCCAGATCTCTCCAAAACCTTGATGCTCCCTGGCTTCCTCACAGCTACTATGGGACCACGAGGCTGATGCAGAGAGTTCCCACACACTGAAACAAATATTCACGGGCTAGCATGGTTACAAGGGCACAAAACGAAGGCGACTTGCTTTGCTTTTTTCATCCTCACTCTGTAGCATCTGAGAAATGAATACGGCAGAAGTGATGTTGGGGGCAGGTAGCAAGAAGGTTTTGCTTCAAGTCATCTGCAAAACATGACAGGTACCCTGTCCCCCATGCTTAGCCAAGGATCTGGGATCAAAGGTCCCCATTGTATCTGCTGTTTTCTCCCTGGGGATGTCATTACCAGGGATGCAGTCATTTGTTAGCCTCAGTTCTGCACAGCTTAGATATAATGACTGCATTGGGTTCCCTCCATTTCATCCCACGGAGCAGTTCTTGTTTTGCTAGGCAGAGAGTAACAAAATTTTATGATGAAATAATCTCCATTATAATTAACCCACTCATGAAGACAGCTAGGAATCCAATAAGGGTCACATATTAATAGCAATGATCAGGAAACAAAGAATTCATTGATGTATCAGGCCTGAGGCTTTGGGGTGGGGCTCTCTGGTTGATGCTACACTGGGCTGGAGTCCTCTGGGTAGGCAGCTTGCAGGCGTTAACAGGCGCTACTCCAGCAGATGCCAGCTAAGCCTTGCTCAGGGCTTCCTCCCAAATTAATGCTATCCTTCCCGCTCTCTTCCTGGTAGATGTTATTGCGTTTGCGATGATTCAAATAGGTTTTCTGCAGGCATTAAATTTTTAGTAAACAGACCCAAATTAACAGCAATTCATGACATCTCACTCCAGGGATCAAATCAAAAGCATTCATTTTATATATAAATATCTCTTCGTCTCTTTTTAATGAGCGGGTACGCTTGTTGCTGTGCAAAGCAAAATTAGACATATGTCACACTCCCTCCTCCGCCTCTCCACTCCTGTGCTCTCTGTCCCTCCAGGAGAGCTGGCATGATCACCTTAGGAAGCAGAGGCGGGGTGCGTTAATTTTCCATAATTCAGGAAAACAAGGCTGATATCTGAACTCCCCCTCCACAGAGCTCTTGTCTCATCTACTGTAATAGGCTGTCGGCTAATGAACACAGCAGCCTGTTCTTACAGCACCAGCAGCCAGGGCCTTCCCAGAACTTGATTTGGGAAGATGATCTTTTCATCACTCTTTGTGGTATGGTGGCAACGAAGGAACTCTAGCATCCACAAGTGACCTTGCTGGTGGCAACATTGCATTTAGTGCTAATGCAGATGGCTTCATGGTCCAGGGATGACAGGGCAGGTGGAGGGCTGTGGACAGCTGTGGGCACACATCACTTCTGTGCTAAGCTTATTGCAAAGATGAAATATGCACTGTCAGATGCCGGGACCACCAACTGTCCATCACCCTGGAGATGAGCTTTTGGCTTCCTGTGATTTTTGAAGAATCCTGTATGACAGTTTGGGACTGTGTGCTTCCCTGGAAAGGAAGGATTTCCAAGTTTCTGTCAGCACCTTCATGGTTTCTTTTCAGGCCTTGTGGATGGCCAGGTGGCTGCCCAGGACAGCAGACTCCATGAGGAGCAAAACATAACTTCAGGTTAAATACAGAAAACTTAACCTATTTCTTCAGCTCTGTCCCCCAGTTCTCCAAGCACAGCCGCATTGACATGGTAATGAAAGGGTTGTCACATTGAGTCCAGAGGACTTTCCTAGGAGAAAGGAAAGGCTGAGCTGGGCCACTGAGCCTCCTTGGCTCCCTCTTTGAGTCTAAATGGGACCCAAACAATCTGCCCCTACCAGAAGCATCCAAGGGCTCAGGGGTCTTCTGAGGTGCTCTGGGTCTCTCGCTGTACCAGCTTCTTTGTTTCTCTCAAACACCTGAAACATCTTTACCTTCAAGCTTGCTAAGGGCCAAGATTCCCCTCCTATTCATAAGCTGAAGCCTCAACCTTCACCATGAGGTATGGAGTGGGACCCGCGGGACAATCAACTGAGACCCTCGGACCCCTGAGGAGAGAATGGGGGACAAGAGACGCAAAGAACGGACAGCAAGTCAAGGAGTCTGATCGAGCTGACCAAATTTTATTTTCTCACAGGCAATTATATTCCATTGAAGCAGGAGGCTGAGTGGGGTGATATGAGTGGGCGGTTTTCACAAGATATCAGGAAGTCAGGAAGTTTGGCGGGGCGAGGGCCCCTGTGGTTCCGGGGCTGGGTGGAATTGTTAGGCATCTGGAACCACAAGGTGTTATCTATAGACTTTGTTTCACTCCTCCTCTGAAGGCCCCTGTAATTCCAGGAATACAGAGAACAGCTGGAGAGTACCTTGAGGGAGGGGAAGAGGTCACAAGGCAGCCTTCTGGAATGTGCCCTGAGGTAAGAAGGGAAAGAGGTCACAAGGCAGCCTGCCCAGGTCCACTCAATGTATGCCAAGGTCCAAGATGCTTGCCGGCTATGGTCTTGGCTCTCCACAATAGAGGGCTTGACATGGGCTCGTGGGCATGGAACCTCAATGTGGGATGTGTGCCCTTGAAAGGACAGGGAGTTTACCTTCCCACTCCCCCACACCAGGACCCAGTGGAAGAGTGTAGAGATGGCTCAGAGGTTAAGGGTACTGTAGAAGACTCAGGTTCAGTTCCCAGCACCCACATAGCAACAACTGTAAGTCAAGTTTTAGGGATAGCTGATGCTATCCTCTGGCCTCTATAGGCACTATATGTGAATGATGTACTTATATAAACACCCATGAACATAATATAAAAATAAATAAAATTTTTAAGAAGATTTCAGTTATCTGGTGACCATCAGGAAGATGTGAGTCTTCACCTGAAAATGAATACTCTAAGTACCTTGAGGCTGAGTTCCAGTCTCCTGCACTAGGAGAAAGCCCCAACCTCTAGTTTCTGGTGTTTTGTTCCTGCAACACAAGTTGACTGGTGCAAGCTTTGTATGGATCTCTACTCTCTCTGGATGGATACTTCCTGATTTTCCTCACCCTCTTCCCTCATTTCACAGTGCAGTTTCTCCTTACATTTTTCTTTGGTATTTTCATTCATAGAGCCCAGCGACCTTTAACTTACACTGCTGTTTACATAGCTATTGTCTTTTCTACTTATTCTCTTCATTTCACTAAATGGTAGGTGCTGAAGAGAAGCGTCCTGTTTTTACTGGAACCTAGAAAGGGCATGGTGCATAATACATGGTAGGTAAACTTGTATAACATAAATTTACGAAGAAGATCCAAGATTACCTAGTGTAATTGACCATGGATACCCACACCTGTTGCATCCAACTGCAAGCTGCAAGAATGAGGAAGACATTTTTGAGTAGGTGAAATTGTGTCCCTTTTAAGGCCTGAGGAAAGGTGCATGTTGCCATACTCTCAATAGCAAATTTGAAAGCAGATGATAAACATGTCTAAAAACATGTAGGGGGAAATACTTTTTGCCTAATATTTTATACCCAGATCAACTTTCATTCCCGTATAAAGGGGGAACACAGGCATTTTCATTCATGAAGACCAGAGGCACATCGTATCAGTTACCCCCCTTTTTTTTTTTAAAGAAGATTCAATGATACACAAGTCAACAAAAATGTATCTTTAAACCATGGTGTTTTGGGGGAGGGTGGCTTCATCTGGAAAGTCTCTGTGGGATCAAGGTGATGACAAAGTGTAGACTCAGGGAGGAGCTCACTCAGGCTGAGTGTGCTGACCAGGGTATGAGAGCAAACACAGGAGAAAATGAAAGAGATACTCTGTAGCTGAGTCTATGCCTTATGAGTGAGAAGAGGTTCTACAGGGGCATCTTGAGATCTACGAGTCCTGAGCCCACATGAGCATAATAAACACTAAAAGAAAAACTTAGAGGAGCCTGTGGATAACCCTGAGGAAAACAAACAGGAGTTCATCACAGGAAAGTGATCACTGTGCATTACATATTCAGAGCAGGGATGCTATTTACATATTCATGACCATGTAAAGATGAAATACTCATCTGCCACAAAATAAGATGTAACTATGCTAGGAGGAGGAGTGGGTAGAGAAAAGCAAAGATCAAGAAGCGGAGGGGGAGGGAGAGATGAAGGTAAGGAAAGTGATAGAGAAAGAGATATCCTAAATAAAATTAACACCTTGGGTATTTGGGGTTAAGTCTGTATTGTAGTATTAAGGTAGCACGTTCACCATAGACTCACGTATATTTGAACACTTGCTCACAGGTAGTTGCGCTGTTTGGAAGGTTATGGAGTCTTAGGAGGTAGAGCTTTGCTGGAGGAAGTGGAACACTGGGGATGGGAGTGGGGGATGCTTTGAGGCTTTATAGCCTGCCCAACTTCCTATCATATCTCTCTCTCTCTCTCTCTCTCTCTCTCTCTCTCTCTCTCTCTCTGTCTCTCTCTGTCTCTCTCTCTCTGTCTCTCTGTCTCTGTCTCTCTCTGTCTCTCTCTCTGTCTCTGTCTCTCTGTCTCTGTCTCTGTCTCTGTCTCTCTCTCTCTCCTTCCTGGGTGGCGATGAAATGTGATTTCTCTGCTTCCTGACTGCTCCGTGCACCTTGCCTGCTGCCACACCTTCTCTATCATGAGGCCCGCATTTCCCTGGAAGTGTGAACTAAACTCAACTCTACTATTTTATCACACCAACAGAAAATTAACCAGTGCAGCTTGCTTTGGTCATGGGCTTCACAATCTGATAGGGGAGAGACAGTCCACTTTTTTTTTTCTGTTTTCAAACAGTGCCATTATCCCACAGGTCACCTGGGGCAGGAAAACACGGATTATCGTTGTTACCGAATCCTACATGAGCTGACTTAAATCTTCACATTTCATTGACTGTTTTTGAAGCTCTAAGAATAGAGCCAGGGTCTGCCATGCTAGGCAAGAGCTCTACCACTGAGCTGTGCCCTCATACCCTACAATCTCTTCTACTTCTATACATCTGATTCCAGTTTTGTCTTTCAAATCCATCTTAAACATCTTCTCTGATCCCTCATCCACAGCTCATCTCTCTAGTTTTCCTTAAACTGACCTTGACTTGGTTCTGTTTCTTATGGTCCTGTCATTTTTTTTTAAAAGTACAATTACAATTACTTCTCTGACACTGGTGAGGAAGTTCTTAATGTCATTTTGCAATTCAAGATGTAGTCTTGACAGGGCTCTGGTGACTGGGTTGCCTCCAAATTCCTGTGTAGGGAAGAGAATCCTAAATGCAGCAGGGCTGGATGGGGACAAGGAAGAATGTGTAGGTCAGGAGATCTCCATTCACATGATATCATCAAAAGGCTTGAAGGAAGGATGGAAGGACCCTAGTCCTTTATACTTTCTAACAGCATTCTCCATGTGGAAACACAGAATCGTCTTCTCTAGACAATGCAGCATCCAAAAGCTAACTTGGAAGTGGAGGTCAGCCTTCTCCAGATACCAGGCTCGTAGCCCCCTATCTTGATTGACCAGTGTCCAAAATTGTAAGAGAGTAATTCCAGTCCTTTCTAAACAAGGCAGTTTATGTCAATATGTTACAGAAAACCCAAAAATATTGCTCACATTTGATAATTCACTTGTCTGGTTTGTTAGTTTTTATGAGTGCTAAAGCTCAGCCTAGGCTTCTTATATAGATTAATTTCTCCCTATAGTTTTGATTTCTTGACTTTTATATTCTAGGTGTGTTTACTAAGTACAAATAAGTAATATGTTATATTAGTCTCATAAATTAATGATTTATTTATTTTTATTTTATGTGAATTTGTGTAGATTTTTTTCCTTAATGCATGTCTGTGTGAGGGTGTTGGATCCCCTGGAGCTAGAGCTATAGATAGTCTTGAGCTGCCATGAGGGAGCTGGGAATTGAACCCAGGTCCTGTGGAAGAGCAGGCAGTGCTATAAACAGCTGAGCCATCTCTCCAGGCCCTAGTCTCATAAATTAAGTCTTTTACAGTTTTGTATACTTTAATGTCCAATAGCTATATACTTTAACTTTTAACATTTGCAGACTTGACTTTATGCATTTAACAGCTCCATTCAACCTTTCCTTTGGCTCACATCACTTAGCATGCCTCTTTCCCTTGTATTAGCTATCCATCATCGTGTGACAAATAGCTTAATATTCCACGGCTTTGAAGCAACATTATTTATTTTTATCTCCAGGTTTCTTTTGGGTTGGGAACCAGATGTGGTACAATAACTCACCTTTGGCTCAGGGATCAAAGGCTGTGATCAAAGGACAAAGTGTCTTCATCTGTAGGCTTCACTGAGCAAAGACCCATGTCTGGCTCATTCTTGGGGAACGACTGTCCCCAATGGGAGACTGTCCTAGGGAGATGTTCTCCAGTTCACTCTCACTTCTTAGAACCTGGGTCTCTCTGCAGAGAGGACTCTAGCACGATGCCTGGCGTCACTCAGAATGAGCAATGAAATACAAGAAGAGTGTGAGAAGATAGGACCTGCCTGACCTCAGAAGTGAGATCCTGTCTGTTTTGCTAACTGATGGGTGCTGAGACACCTGGAGTAGCCCACCCTAAGGGAAAGTATTGGAGCAAAGAGTGAGATGGGGACCACGCCTGCCCTTCTTTTTCAATCCTGTGTCATCATGCTTTTAGAGGTAGGCACAGCTGTATGGATTTGTGCTGTGGTTTTAATTTTTATTTTCTTTTTAATATGATGCATTAAGATCCTAAGTTACTTTGTCTCATCTCATCCACGCTCAATGTGTTCCCTCCTCCTCTCAACTAGTGACCTCATAATTTCATGTCTACTTTCGGTGTCTGTCTTGTGCATATATTATTGAGTTGGGTCATTAGTGCAATGACCATATCATCTCCAGAAGACAGGGTTCCACAGCATCACTTCCTACCCTCTAACTCTCTCAACCTTTCTGGCTTCTTCTTCTGTAATGTTCCCTGAGCCTTGGAAGGGATGACAGAGCTGTACTCTTTAGCAATAAGCACTTAATCTCTGCACTTTCACCAGTTATGAGTCTCTTGAATTGACCTAATTTTAATATAAACCGCACTGTGATGTTTTTGAACATGTCCTTTCACTGCCGAGCATCGTAGAGCTATCAATTTATTGTAGCTCTGTTTCTCTTGTCTTCCCGGAATGACCCAAAGTAAGACAACAAATGTGCTTTATCCATCTTTACTCACTAAAACCAAGGGCAACATGTTTTTCCAGGGTTTAGCATGTCCCCCAGCAGGTAAAGGCCCCGTTGATCTGCTCCATTATGCCTCCGAGTCCAGAACAGCAGCTGTGAACAGCAACTACCTATGTTTGGGTTTTAAATTAATCCCTAGGCCTTACACATGCTTCTGGAATTTGGCCAAACAATGAAGGAAAAGGGCCAATCAGAGAAGGTGTTGCATGCTGCATGCTGCCTCAGCAAACAGTGATGGTCCCTGGGTCCCCCAGGTGGTGTGCACAACTTTCTTTACTATTTTGCTTGTGGGAGAAAAACATAAAGTCTTACTCTCGTTCCATTTGGCTATAGCATCTTTATTGGTTTGCTTTTTATTCTTGCGATAAAAACCATGACCAAAAAGCAGCTTGGGAAGGATAGAGTTTATTTTATCTTACAGCTTATAGTCTAGCAGTCAGGAGAGTCAGGTCAGGATCTCAAGGCAGGAACATGGAGGCAGAAACAGAAGCAGAAGCCACGGAGGAACACTATTTACTGGCTTGCTCCCATGGCTTGCTCAGTTTGCTTTCTTATACACCCTAGGCCCACCTGCCTAGGGGATTGTACTGCCCATGGTAGCCAGGTACTCCTACATCAATCGGCCATCAGGTAAACATTCACAGTCCATTCCAATGGAGGTATTTCTTCATTTCTCTTCTCAGCTATGTCAGGTTGACAACATTAGCCATCACATCCACTTTGTCTGCTTGTCAGTGGTAAAGTTGTGAAGTGATGTCGTCTCTCATGAATTCATTTTGACTCTGTTTTCAGAACTTGGCTACAATGCTGGGCCAGGTCCTGCTGCCCTATGGTGGTCCACTCACTTATAGATCCTCATGTTTCTGACCCTGTAACCCTAACATAAATTAGCTGACTATAGTAGTGTCTGGACACCCAGGGACTAACATTATCTGCATAGGATCTAGTAAGCCCAGGAAGGGGAAGGCATCACCTCCTTAACTGCCACCCAGTAAATGACTGTACTACCACCACCCGCAGAAGGCTTGGGGGAGACTCTAAAGTCATATATAATGTATGTATACTCATTGTAGATAGTTCCCCCAAAACATCAGAATGACTCACAAAGGCCTGAATTATGAACATAGTTTAAATTAAGGCCAGAGATCCTCATGACAAAGACACAACTAGGATTTTTGCTACCAGTCATGATTGGCACCACCATGGCACTCAGAGCCCACAGTGAAAGATGTGTAGGATGCATCCCCTTTATGTCAGGTTGAGTGAGATTCAGGTTTTGGGTTCATTTGGAGTCTCAACTTTAACATCGGAAAAGGATTTGAGTAGATAAAATTACAGACCATGAAATTCTAGTGAGGAGACTTCAGTGAATACACTCCTGAGGAGGTGAGAACAATATTTAAGAGGGTGAAGAGGTAGCCTAGGGAGAGACACCACAGGGAGGCTGCAGGCCATTAGAATCCAAAGGCCAAGGAGACAAGGCAGTAGTCGCAGGTCCTGTGCTATCTGTAAGAGGTGAAGCCAAGAGAGGTGAGGCTTCCACTGATACACTATTGGGGAAGGAGGGAGACAAACCCCTTGCTGGCCAAACCCAGCATGTGAGAAGCTGATTATTCAGTTATAGGGAAAGTAAGTGGTCACTAAGGAGCAGAGCTAATAAGCCATACAGTTCACTGTTTTCTTTCTGGATGGTTCGGCCATACTGTTTGGTGAAGACGGACTGTGGGTTTTATCTTGCTTAGATGCTTAATACTTCCTATGGTGGTAGACTTGGCTCTATTAATGGTATGCAAATTGTCTCTTCAAGTGTGTCTTTTTGATTGTCTTTTTTATGGAAGGAAATTACAGTAGCTATCTTCACTGTGTCACTCAGAGGAAGTTTTGAATGGGTGACACAGCGTGCTTACCAACATCTTCTGCAATGGTTCCCAACTGTAGACTCAACCCTTTGGGGGTATGAATGGTCCTTTCACAGGGTACATATAAGATATCCCACATACCAGATATTTCCATTACTACTCAAAACAGTAGCAAATTTACAGTTATGAAGTAGCAATGAAATAATCATATGTTGGGGGTCATCACAACGTGAGGAATTGTATCAAAGGGTCGCAGCATTAGGAAGGTTGAGAACTTCTGTTCTATAGGGTCCTGGATTCTATTCCTGGCACCATTTTTTAAAAAAGAAATCTTGGGAGACTTTTGCCTGAGTGTATTTGTCACCTTTCTGCTGTTGTAATAAAATACCATGATTGAGGAAACCTAAGAGACAAGAGTTTATTTCAGTTCAGGGTTCCAGGGAGGATAAGAATCCATGATGGTGGAGTGGAGGCATGGCAGCAGGAACAGGAAGCTGAGAGTTCATCTCCTCCATGAGCAGGAAGCAGAGAGAGCAAACTGGTGGTCGGCAAGGCGTTTTCTCTCAGAGCTGCCCTCCCTCCCCCTCCCCCCGTAATATATCTTCTCCAGAAAATCTGCACTTCCTAAGGCCCCTCAAACAGCATCACCAAATGGGAACCAGATGTTCAAATGTCTGAGCCCATGGTAGACCTTTCTCCTTTAAGCTACCTCACAGTGTTTTCAATCTTGTTACTCCAAGCTTCAAGCTGTTTGACCTTGAACAAATTACTTAGAGGTACAGTCCTTTGTAACAGACCTTAAAGGGGCCCAGAGAAGAGGCTGTGGCTTTGATATGAGGAGTGGAGGGATGAGCGTATACGGTTGGGGAAGCTCAAACAGTGCAAAGCCGTGACTTCTCCACCATCAATGTTTTATCACTAGCAGTGTTTCTCTTCTCTTTCTTTATTGTTAATAATGAGCCCTTAAGAGCACGTGCCATCTCTGACCAGTAAGCATCCTTCACGTCAGGTCACTGTAACACATTCAGCCTTGTAACAACCCATTCTCATTTCCTGTTCCTCCAACCCTGGCCACCACTACGCTGCCTTCTGTTTCTCTGAGTTTGACTCATCTGGGTCCTCTGCATAAGTGGATCACCTTGTCCTTGTCCTGTGAGAGGCTCCTGTCATACAGCATCATGCCCTTTGGGCTCAGTGTGCCCCAGGTGAATGATGACATTTATCCCTCTCTGAAGTCTAACCCCATGCTATTGTGGAGGTTGACTTTTGACTTTTCCTATAAACTCCCTGTTTCCTTAACTTTGAAAGCTTCAGGGCTTGTTTCTCTCACATTCATCTTCAAGGATCACATCTCCCTTTTTTGTTGTTTAGCTATTTCCAGTACATTTTCCTGGAATGCATATTAACCTCTGTGCTTGAAATGTATATTTTTTTTTTTTTTTTTTTTAGAAATGAGTATGTAGAAATGTTTGGATGAATTTTTTGTAAACATGAACCTAGTAAAATACCTAAAGGTTGAAATTATAGTCCAAGGAATAATATAATAATAAACAGTATTAATATATCCACAATACAGATCAAGAGGTGGGCTATTGCTGGCATATCAAGAGGTTCCTGCCATATTTACACCCATCCAGCCCGTGAAAACGAGGAGCTCCTGTGCTTCACCATCAGGGCAGGAAGTTGAAAAGGAACCACTTTGTGACCCAAGTTGATGGGGATCATATGGTTCCCAGCTTTGGAAGATAGCCTCTAAAGCACACCCGCTCCCCACTACCTTTTTATATAAACATGCAGTTTCATTCTTTCTATGTGGAACTGGAAAGTAATGGGATAGAAACACTTCTGACTAGTTTAAACATGAGCCACCTGTTTTACACAGTAGCAGTCACCCTGGGGACCTTCTCACTTTGAATATACAAAAGATACCACTATTCGGATTCCTTACAAATATTTGGTGTTGTGGGTATTTTTAATCGTTGTTGTTCTTAAACAAACAAAGTAGCTTTCATTTGTTTAAAGTTGCATTTGCATGTATATTTTCCCTCAGAGGTTGAGAGTTTCTCCGCACTTTAAATGAATGTGGAGTTTGGCCAGGTGCCTTTTCTCTGTGTCTTCCAACTAGTACCAGATGGTCTCCTTTAGTCTCAGTGTTAAACCAGCCTTGCATTCCTGTGCATCCTGCAGCACAATTCACATTTAGATATTGCTAGGTTCAACTTAATAATGAATTTTTAAAGAGTTATTGATTTACTTAGGTTTGATAAGGACATTGTCTACCATTTTCTGTTTTTTGGGGGGTTTTTTTTTTGCCCTTTCTCTTTCCTTTTTTTTTTTTTTTTTTTTTTTTTTTTTTTTTTTTTTTTTTTTTTTTGAGATCTAGGAGATTTTTCTGTTTGCCTAGATGCTTTGGCATAAAGTTGTGGTTATATAATCTGTTTATGTATTATATGATGTAACTTTTAAAAAGGCTTATAGCATATGTGAATCTGCGCTCTTCACATTAACACCATTTATATTTTTTAAAAAAGATTTTGATCAGACATACTAAGCTTTTAAATCTTTACCAATATTTGGAAAAGAAATTTGAGGGCAGGGGTGTGTGTAGCTCGGGTCATAAGAGCTCTTTCTTAGCATACAAAAGCCATAGATCTGATGCCCAGAACCAGATAAGCCAGGTATGGTGGTGCATGCTTGGAATTCCAGCAGTAACAGGAGCATCATAAGGATTTACTTTTTAAAAAACATATATGAGTGTTTGCCTGTGTGCATGTATGCTCATCATGTGTGCCTGGAGCTGCTGAAGCCAGAAGAAGGCATTGGATCCCTTGGGACTGGAGTGGTTGTGAACTGCTGAGTGGCTGCTGGGAATTGAACATATGTCTGCTGGAAGAGCTACCAGTGTTTTAAACAGCTGAATCCATCTCTCCAATCCCCAGAAGCACTAGTTTAAAGCCATCCATGGCTATCCAGCCAGGTGGAAGGGCAGCCCAGAGTACATGAACCCTGCCACAGTTATGGAAAATGAACCTAGCTTGTAATTTTCCCATTGTGTTTGCAATTTGTTAGCCATCCTCACAGTTTATTCTTCGCTTCTCCCAAGTTTACTTCAGGTTCAATTATCTGTCTATTTTCTAGTTTTTTAAAGTTGAATTTAGAAGCTTAAGCCTGAAATTCTCTTTGCTGAATAACAGTAGGCCTAGGATCTGCCTGAACACATGGCTGTGGCTCTAATAATGGCAACGCTCAGCCCTCGCCCGAGAAGCTTCTTTTTCTCAGGAAGTGGAGATTATCAGGGACCCACAACTAGTCAGGGAAATAAAAGACCTCCGAATACCTAGGCCTAAGTGGGACCTTCATGCCACTCACCCTCCCAAGGGTCTGCTCAGAAAAGCAATGGATGGGGAAGACTGTAAGAGCTAGAATGGTAAGCTTACCGGACCCCTGCAGGGCAGCTGTGCATGCGCATTCTCATAGCTTGTGGCCGGTAAGCACAAGACCTGGAACAGCTCAAGCCAGAAAACATCCAAGCACGGCAGAAAGAAGACTGGCATGAAGTTTTCGTCCTAGCTGATTCACTATTGGAGACTGATAACTTCAGGGTGAGGGAGATTTGGCTTTCTTTAAGGGTGTGGCCAACCATGTTCCAGTGGACCACACATCCAAAGAGTATATGGACAGCAGACATGGATTGATGATTTTATGAAAAGGACTCAGTCAGGTGGAAAGGGGAGGAAGAATGGATCTGGCAGCAGGTGAGTGAGAATGGTGATGAAAATTTCCAAGAACTGATAAACATGAAGAAAAATTTGCTGTTAATATTAGCATTTAAAATAGTAAATTTCCTAAAAGTACCATTTACTCTTGCTTTACAATCACTGAATTTGTTGCATTTTAATTATTATGACAGTTTGAAAAATGTTTTAATTCCTCTATAATTTTTTTTGCTCATGTTTTATTCAAGAGTTCAGAGGATTCAAGATAAACATACAAAAACCAATTGTGTTTTTGGTAACTAGCAACAAATAAACCAAGAATAAAATTAACCAAACCATTTCATTTACACTTGCCCCCCTAATAATAGGTTCCTAAAACTTAGTGAATTCAAGAATGGCTTATGATCTGAATATGGGAATTTATAAGGTAATTCTTTAAATTTTACTTTACTTTTAAAAATTTGTGTGTGTGTGTGTGTGTGTGTGTGTGTGTGTGTGTGTGTGTGTGTG
>OU015748.1:110964802-110982378 GCA_907169655.1 Acomys percivali
TGTGTGTGTGTGTGTGTGTGTGTGTGTGTGTGTGTGTGTGTGTGTGTTTGTTTGTTTCTGTTATCTATTCTATCAATTAAGAGAGTTTTGTGTGTTTTTTTTAAAACAGTTTTGCTTCAGGGGTGGCTTTTATTGTCCTACATGTGCTGTCAGCTGCTGCAGGGTGGTTCCTGAGGACAATCGTATATGCTGTGATGTCTTTGAAAACCATCATGCCTTTTATCTTGAGGAGAGTTCCCTTCATACCTTTAGTTACAAACTTGCCTCTTAATTGTATTCTTTCAGACACTATTCCAGGCGCACCAGAATTACTCTGTTTACAGTTTTTCAGGTTATATTATTTCCCTACTTTTTCACTCTTCAATTCTTTGCTGTTAATGTTTTAATATACTCTCTTATGAGTAGTCAGTGAAGCCTTGATTTTTTTTTTATGGCTTCTAATTGTTTCTGTCTTTTAATTGGGGGTGCTATTTCTTGTTTATAGTTTGTATAATCATCAACATCATGATATTTAATCTTTTCTTTTTGTTTTATCTGGGTTTCACTCCTTTGTTTTAATCTCCCATATTCCTTGGTCACATCTATCTTAGAAGGTACATTTTATTTCTTTCACTGGCATGTTTGTGTGAGCATAGTTTTACCAAGCGCAAGGGTGATGTTGCGTGCCCTAGAACTTCCGGTCTATTGAGAATTCTTGTCAACCTGTTCCACAGCGTCTTAGAGCCTTGCCACTCTGTCCTGCTGTAGGACCTCTCCTTGTGCCTGGTGTAGTTCCTGGCATATACTTTATACCACAGTGTGTTATCAGTCCCACGATACAAAGTATATACAGGAAGTTATTGTAGCCACAAACAGCATGGGCTACACCCCCCCAGGCAAGTTTCACTCTGTGTCTATTTACAGGCTTACTTCAACACTACCCAAGCTCCTGGGTGCTCAGGACAACTAAGCCTGTCACCTTTCATGTGTCCATACTCATCTCATTCCCACTTTTCCTGAACAGCACTTCCCTGGTTACGAATTTCTCTGTTCCCCCCACAGAGCTGTAGAGAAGCTTCTCAGCTGGCCTCTGGCCTTTGTGCTTCTGAGCAGAGCCAACCTTCTTCTGGTCCTTCATAACTTTCCCTCCAATTACTTTGGATGTCCTCGTCCGTTTGATCTGACACACTGAATTGTAAATATGCATGGGGTTGGCTCTGTCTGGAGTAATCGTACTGGGATTCACACACACACACACACACACACACATTCACGTACTCACTCACGCATTCACCTATCTAAGAAAACCAGAGACAGCCGTGGCTGCCATTCCTCAAGGGCTACCTACCTTGCTTTTTTGTGACACATGCCTGGCACATACATGCCAGTCTCTCTAACCTAAATGCTTCACTTGTTTTCCTTGAGGACCAGGGAATCAAACTCAGGCGCTTGTACTTTCAAAGTGAGAACTCCACCCAGCGAGCTGCATCCTGGCCCCTCAGCCATCATTTTGTAAGGTGTTTCCTCATCCCCACATCTCTCTCCTCTCCTTGAAGGATCACTTACTGTGGATCTCAGGCCGCTCTGGGACTTGCGTTAGGTTTTCCGTCTTGAGTCCTTATTCCAAGGCATGTCTTGTCTTCTGGATCCTGCTTCCTTCTGCAATGACCCCTTCCAGGAGGTTTAAAGAGCCAGGTACCACACAGTTCCATGAAAATTTCTACTGGGTTATCTTTGCAGTCTCTATTTCTTCATTGCGCTCCCCCATTTATTCTTTCACCACAGCCACCCTTCACTTTAAATTATGCTGCACATTAGGCATAGCTACTTAGAAGCCCTTGTTTGTTGTCCTGTGTCTGGGATGCTCAGCATCAATTCTCCTGATGATTTTCCTGCTGCCCTGGGCAAGTTCTGCCCTGAGTCTGCTCTGGGCTACCTCTCCACTGCACTCTGAACAACATGGGGGAAGGGGGTGTATTTCAAGGGGATAGTAACCTTTCCAAACGTGGTGACTTTTATTATTTGTTCAGTGTGTGTGTGTGTGTGTGTGTGCATGTGTGTGCACACATGTGTATGGAGGCTGGAGATGGATGTTAGATGTATTCTTCAATCACTTTCTACTTGGTATGAGACAGGATCTTTCATTGGATCTGAAGTTCACAAGTTCTCCAGCCTTTCTTTCTCTCTTGGATTGTGATTACAGATGTGTGCCCAGTGCCCAGCTTTTTTATATGGGCAATGAAGAGCTGAACTCAGGCCCTCACATAGCCAGTATACACTTGCTGTTATTCTGTAGCCCTAGTCAGTTTCTATTTCCACATCTTTGCTGTGCATAGCTTTGGGCTTCATGCAAAGCACTTTGCTCGTCTTCGTCTGCACATCTTTCTGTGCCCATTCTGTGCTTTCTGCTTCATCCCCATTTGTTCACCTTGACGGTTTTCCCTCCATCGCTCTTCTGTGTAATCAGCTTCTACATGCTCCACTCTCACACGATCCACTTCCATGTAGTCTACTCCCACATGCTCCTTGGTCTGATATGTAGGACTCATGCAAAAAGTCCTCCTGGCTCTTCATTGAGGTCTCCCTGTTCTCAGCAAATTGCCCAGCAGTTTCAGCAGTTTGGCAAGGTTTCTGTGCTGGCCAAGTTCCCCAGCTTTGGGTCTCTGGGGTTTTCAATCACCTTGTAGTCCTGTGGATTCTGTCACTGGACCCAGTTCTGTACCAAAGACCCGCTGTTTACACCTCTGCCTCCTTATCACAGCCAGGTTGGGTTTAGGCTATGAAGGCCTCAAGGTCTCATTACAAAATATTGGCTTGAGGCAAAGCTGGATCCAGAATGTACCAACCACTGCCTTTGCCTTCCCTAGAAGCAGATCTGCCCAGCATTTTGACTACCTGAAGCATGGTGAAGACGATGAGGAGTGAAAGCTCAGTTTCTGGCCCATCACTGCTTGACCACCTGAAATGGAAGCTGACACCGGAAGTGGCTTTGATGGAGCTCCCATTCTGAGGAGTCCAGTGGAACCCTAGCATATTTAGAAGGCTCCATTGCTAGTGCTAAACCCCTCTCACCCTCACTTTCTCCAGGTGGATGTTTCCACCATGAAGTCTTCTGTTTCCATGTCCCCATCTCCAAGCTCGCACGCGCTGAGTGTAAGACCCTTTAGTAAATATTCCCCTGTCTCCAACTCAGAAGGACTTGGTCTTACGTTTCTTTATTGGACTCTTTTTTTATATTTTATTTCAGTCTCAGATATTTGTGGTAGATTTGGAAATCTTTTCTGGATAGTGTGTAGCTTGGTGGGAAGAGCACACATATCTGTTGACTTCAGTTCTGGTACTGAATGGCTGGCTCAAGAAGGTTAGTGAGGTCTAGCTTAGGTAGCCAGTGAGTTTGCATGGGGAGTTATGTACAGGACTGCAGATGACGGAGTCACTACAGGAGCTTGAGTACTCACATGCAGCTGCATTACTGAAAAGCCCATCCCAGCCAGGAGACCACTCATAGAAACTGCAGCCCTAAAGCTCCTTGTATAACATGGAAGCAGTTCTGCAGGTCAGTTTGCCCTCTCTAACAATCATTACTGCTAACATAAACTGGAGGGGGGGGCTTTCTTAATCTTGTAAGTTTGGGGAGCTTCCTGGGGCATGTGTGTTTTATTTATTTACTGAGTCTTAAGATCCCCCATTCAACTTAAAGCCATTAGCAATACAACACAAGCTATCATAGGAGGTCAGCTTGCAACTTTTTTCCCTTTTTCTGGTTTACCAGCCCTATCTCCTGCTCCAGCTGCATGGCACTGTTACATGGCTGATAGCCCCGTGTATCTATTCTTGTTTCTTTGTTTGATCTGAACCTCTGCGAGTCCTCCAGCTGTGGTTATGCAACATGTCTTGACATCTGCCGGGGTAAGGTTTTCAGTTTTGTTCCTTTTCTTAGAGATCTCCTTGGCTATTTTTGGCCTTTTGTATTTTCACATACCCTTCAGAAGGATCTTGTCAATTTTCATAGAGAAATCCCCCAGCGACTCACGGTGGGATTGTGTTGAATATATACATCAGTCTGGGAAAAGATGACACTTTCCAGTGAGTCAGCCAGAGCCTTAGGGGGGCAGCTTCCCATTTATAGAAACTGTCTTTATTTTCTCTGGCTAAGTTCCATATGGAGCTGTCTTTGGCTTCCTCTATGTTTGCTTCTAGAGCTGCCCTTTGGTACTGCTGGTGGTAGACCCTTCCCGAAGCTTGTCTTCAGTTTTGTGGGAGCTAGAAGAGGAGGCTGCAGCATTTTTTCTTTTGGCCTATTGTTTTGGTTTTACACCATGAGTCAAACAACTCATTTGTGTGTGCGTTTGTGTGTGTGGTGTAGTGTGTGTATGTGTGTGTGTGTGGTGCAGTATGTATGTGTGTGTTTGTGTGTGTGGTGTAGTGTGTGTGTTTGTGTGTGTGTGTGTTGCACAACTCCAAGCAATTATATAATCTGGCCACTTATTCCTTTAATTTTATGGGCACATTGATTTATTTTCAAAGTAGGAATGAATTCTAGTTTTTCTTTAGAACCTTGGATTTGTTACATCACATTTGTCCTTCCTTTCCCATCTTTATTCTTATAATTTCCTTGCCTTGCCTCCTTCACCAATCAATGTCTTTAGCACCATGTTGAACAGAAGTGAGAATAGCAAATAGAAGGGCCTCTTGGTACTCATTGCCAAGCCTTTCAGTAATTACCACTTGATGTGAAATGTATCTTGGGGATTTTGTAGACGGAATTATTGGGATAATGATGGTATCACCATCTAATTCTGGTTTGTAGAGAGTTGTCAGTCTGGGAAGATGTTAAAAATTTGTGTATGTGTGTGCATGCTTGTGTATCTGTGTGTAGTGTGTAGTGTGTGTGTCTTTGTATGTTCATGTGTGCTCATGTATGTGTATGTGTGTGTATATACATATGCTTGTGGGTCCATGTGTATGCATATATATATGTGTGTATTTGTTTGGTGTGGTATGTGTGTGCATGTGATGTGTGTGTGTTGCACAACTCTAAGAAATTTTGTGATCCGGCCACTTAATTCATTTTATTTTATGGGCACATTGATTTATTTCCAAACATTTATTCCTCTTTGTATCCAGGAGTGCCTAGATGTACTGTTTTGTTTACCACCGGCTTCTTGCTTCTAATCCTCTGCTTAGTATCTTCACACCTATGTTAGGGGATAGGATTTCATTATTTCCCTGTAATACTATTTTCAGGCCCATATGACAATAATAAGCTGGACTGAGACCCCATGGCAGCTCGGGGTCCTCCTTTATAGTTCTGGAAGATGCTGTGCAGTGGTGACTCTGCTTCCTCCCTCTACTTGGCAAATTCCATTGTGAATTGCTTTTCTTCTCAACAAGTTTGTTTTGTTTATTTGTAGGAACAGGCACCCAGGCACTTGTTATGTAACAGACATGATTTGTTCAACAAATCTGGAGCTACTAAGATTCTAAAATCCTGTTCTTGGCCATCTTTAGAAAATACACCATAAAGATGTTTTTCCCATTTCATTGACACCTTCTAATTTATAGTCTCAAAAGTTGTACCTGCTATTCCTCTTTTATTTTAGGAATTGCAGGGGCTGTAATGAGTTGTCTTTCATCATACCTAAGATTGTTACATTTTATCTCCTGAGGCTTGCCCAGTTGGACACATTTCTTGCCTTTTCTACTGACCCTTAATTTTTTTTTCTCTTCTTTGGGTTCAGTTTGAGCCATGCCTTCATTCACTGACTTCTTTCTGCTCACTGACAGTGATTGGGTCTTCATTTGCACGATTCTTATGATGTGACACTAGGCCGCTAGTTCTATTTACTCTTCTTTGTACGTGCAGTTAAGACTGTTAATTTTCCTCTCTTATTTTGATAATGACACATTCTGTACCAGTTCTTGTGGCTGTGAAGAACGTAGAGATTATATGATGTACCTTGGAACCTCATAGCCTAATAAAACTATTTTTCCTAAACTAATAATAACTATCACAAGCATTCTAAATACTTATTCTCACACCCAAAGATTAGCATAGCTCTCACCTCTCAGCAGAGATACTTTCTTTTTCTTTCTTTTTTTTTTTTTTTTTTGCAGCAGATGGAGACCATTCCAAACATCTACTACTGATAAAACTTTATTGGGTGCCAAGCCCCACCTCATACATGTACAATCTCTGCACCGAAGGATTGGGGAACACATTGAACGAGAGGACAGGAAGATTGTGAGAGCCAGAAGACATGGCATTTGATACTAGGTAGTGTTTTCAATGTACGACAGGGAAGCTATGGCCATGAAATCTCAATGACATGGCCCCTTAAATAAGACCTGCCTGGCAGCAACCAGTTGACATACCAAAGTAGATGGGGGGAAATATCCCAAGGCCCCAGCCCTGAATGAAGAGTTTCAGGCAACTAATGGCTACCCATAGAAGGAGACTCATATTTCTTTAAGGAGAAACCCCTTGATAAGTTATCCAGTTCCAAGTGATCGCCCCTAAATACATATACATACCAACAACATTAAAGAGGCTCAGTAGGTTGTGTATATACACACATATACATAAATTAATAACAATAATAAAGGTGAGGCAGTGAACTTGAAAGGGAATGAGGAGGACATGGAGGAGGTCTGGGTGGGGAGAGAGTGGTATATTAATGATTAAATAGTACTCATAGGCTATTCTGAAAAAGATTTAAAATTTAAATTACGAAAACCAAATATATTTCTTATAGTCAGTAAACAACAATTCTAAGATTGTTTTTGAACCAGTGCCCATTCTGTGATTGTGGCACATGCATGTGCGTGCACGTGCGCGCACTCACACACACACACACACACACACACACACACACACACACACACACACACACACGAGAATCTTGAGGGTCATCCCTGTGTCTTCCTGAGGTTCAAAGGATACAGTGGTAGACACTTTCCCCTGACACCTTACTTTCTTCTTTTGCATTGTGATTTCATTTTTTTCCTTGTCTTTTCCGTAAGCTGTAGAACTTTGTCAGGAGTGTCACAGCTGCACATCAGGGAATGAAAGCTGTATCTCTGCTGGTGGACAGTATAGCACACATGCACGCCTCTATTCCTCCAGATAGAGGTATCAACAGGCCTGGGCTCTTCTACAGCCTTGGAGGACAATTCTTTCCAGACACTGGCCAGATCTCATAGTCTATGGTGGTCCTTGATCTGTAGAAAGCCACCTTCTCCCTGCATCCTTACATCCCTCTCGTATGCCTAAGTGTGTAGGTCAATCTAAATGTGCCCTATTCCTAAGCACGCTGGCCATATCCCATGAGAACTCACCCTAAATATTCCTCCAGGCCTTGATCATCCTCAAAGGCCTTGTTTCAGTTCAGATTGTGCCTACAGACACTAAGAGTTAGGACCTTAACACTTTCAGGTGCATGGTTCATCCTGTATAACCCACTCTGCCACCCTGAGCTTCTCCATATGCTCTTCCTCTATCTCTGTCCCGATTCCCATGATCAGCCTCCACCCTACTTGCTGCTGTCTTATGCAGACTGGCACTCAGGGCGTCATCTCAATGGGAAAGTCCCTTGGCCTCACCTCCCTGCTCTAAATTGAAGCATGCTACTCCCTGTCTTCACACCACACCCCTCCATTCACATCACAGTCCCTCCATTCACACAGCACCTCCTCCATGACATCACATCTCTTGACCTTCTCAACCCTGATGGCACTTATGGAGTTTCTTCTGGGGGCATCTCTCTGCTTAGCAGCTTGCTTCCCTTGCTGTCTTCTGAGGTCAGGTTCCTGGGTGTTCCTTTGACAGTTGTTTCTATAAAAATGAAATCTTGCACGCTAGTGTTCTTAGTCTAAGGCAGTAACTATGAGGTTCTTTGATGAATCACCAAGTAAAAACTAGGTCAGTGCCCCTGTGGGGATCTGAGGATTCTTGGTTCCTGGTACTGAATGGTGTGACATATGCAAACATGATTCTGGTTAGTATATATGTGACTGTCCAGTGTCTAAGGATGCTTTGCTGTGGCTTCTTTCTTCTGATGACTCCAACCAGGAGCCATTCAGCCCTTCCAATCTCTGTGTGAGTTTTTTTGGGGTGGGGGTGGGGCGAAGATGTCTCAGAGTGATGTGCACTTGTTTCCTTATGTCGGATGAGCACGAGAGAGCTGGCACCTTTCCATCCCTTATTTCCTTCGGGGAAGAGGCATGATGTATTGAAGCAACAAGGAGGATGCCACTGGTGAGGACAGCTGCACACCACAGTCAGGGAGAAGTGCTGTCTGAGGCAGGCATAACTAGGATGCATCAGGTGGGATTCCCTTATGCAGCATGGCCTTGTTCTGGGGGTGGGAGGAAAGTCAGAGGATACCAGTCAGAGCACCCTGCTGCCCAAGGCAATGATAACAAATTAGGAGCTGTCTGTGATATTGAATATGAGGAAAGATCAGAAGCCAGCTTAAATATATCACTGTGGGACCGTTGAACAAAATCCAGATGAGCAAGCACACTTCCAGTTGAGGACAATTAGGGACACAGGGCATGCTCTCAGATACCACAATGCTGCAGACCAATATGTTTTTTGTGAGTTCAAGCATCCTCAGATGGTCTGCTCTGTGTACCCCAAGATTTGTTAGCCCATACATCATGCATCCATGCACACTCCATACCCACCAGGGGCAGAAAGAAGATGTAGTGACTTAGACTCCAGACTCCCTGGCCTTTCTGGCTGACCTTTCCAGCTGTTGCTGCAGGCTGCCTTCCTTGCCCTCTCTGCACAGGGACATGGCTGCACCATGAATCTCCTTCTCATTTTCAGGCAGTAACAGCCCAGTGACATACTAATAACAATCAAAACTCTCAGAGGGATTTAAAGAGGCCTTTCTCAAACTCTTCGCTCCCTCTGCTCTTGGCAGAATGCTGGCAGGAGCGGCTGTGGGTGTGTCCAACACCTGCTTTCATAGTGCATGCTTCCTTTCCCAGCAGCTTGCAGGCAGAGTTTGGCCCCATTCTAGACCCTTCTCTCAAGGCTACCCTCAGTGAGATGTCTGTCTGATAAATGTTCAGAGATGCCTACTTCGAGTCTTTCTGAGCAGCTGGAGTCCTTGGACATACCTAAAACATATTCAAGATCCTCTATTGCCATGGCCAACCCATTTGTCCACCACCCAAGGCCCCCCAGCAGCCTCCAGGTTCTTTCAGTTCAGATGAGTTTGACCTTCCACAGGACAAGATCTGATGTTAGTTCTTTATCCCCATCTGTGCCGAGTGAGTCTTTGTGAGACCCTTACACTCAAAACTTCTGGACAAACAAGGCTGAGCTAGGGCTTGGGATCTCTCAGGCTCCTTACTGACTTACAGAAGGCTACCTCTCTTCCACTGGATGGATCTAAGCTTTCAGGAAAGCTTGGGAACTTGTGTATGGGCAACTGAGTCCACAGAGAACTAAAGCACCCAGTGGGATATTGCAGTTTGCAGATTTCTTTCCTATCTCAGGACCTATGACACCCTCCAGAACCTGCCGTGGGTGGAGTCTTCGGTGGAGGCACTTGGGTGGGTCTGCCCATTTCGTGAGCTCATCAGCCCTTCCACATCAGGGCAGTGAGTGAAGGAAATCCAGATCTTAGCAGGAGAGTTACCTCTTGTGGACCTCCTGGGCATCTCAGTGGTCATGAGTCAGGGTGGGAGGACAAAGTATCAATAACTACAGGCAGACCCCTTTCTTGGCATCCCCAGTTCTTTGAGTTCTGACTTCTAGCTACAGGGAGCCTTTTGCTAAATAAGAGATTGTTGGAGCAGATACAAATGGACAGAGAAGGTGAAAACTTAGCATGGCATGAAACACATCTCTAATTGCAACAAATACAGACTTGTAAAACCTTACTGCTTTTACTCTGTTAGGTGGACATAACATTGAACTGTTGTTTAAATCATCCCGCTGTCCTCGTAGGTTAGCACAGCACTCAGTCAGTCCCTATCACAGGAGCTTCTTTGTGCATAAATAGTGAGCAAGGCAGAAACTCACAACTGGCTGGAGTTGCGAGTGCCAGTGAGCATGCTCAGATGCAGATGGTGTATTTACACCCATCCTCCCCTAGGTGCAGGAGCCATCATGGAAGATGAAGCAGAAAGACAACTGTAAAGCTAAAGGTTGGAGAAGACCAGAGCCAAACAGTGTCCCCTGGACATGTAAGGACCATGAACTCACAGCAGCTATGGTCACCAGCACAGACCTGTACAACCTCAGTCCAGTCAACATGTCAGCAGGGAGCAGGGAGGGGCTCATGCAAACCTCTCCCCTTAACTAACTAGCTATGGACAGCTGATGGCTCCTGGGGAAGAGAGAGAGAGTCAGTTTTATCTAAGGATGTGGTCCTGGTAAGTCAACAACCACACTCCAGTAGATGCCCCATATGCATATGAACAGCAAAAAGTGAACTCAATGGGTTATCAAAAGGAAATAGGGAAACAAAACTGGGAGGGGTGGGGAAGGAAGGGATTGCATCTGGGAGAAACTAGGGAAGAAATAGGAATGAATATCGTCTAAATGCATTGTGTGAAATCCTAAAGGACTTAATAAATATTATATGAAAACTTCTTAAAAAGAAATAACATCTGTGAGAAACTCACATGACAAAGTTAGCATGGAGAGGTCTCGCATAGACCACACCTGGGTCTCACTGGCCTACATCTTGTATCTTTTGGGGTCTTTGCCATGGTCCATGAGGGAGGTAGACAGGATGCACACTTACTAATAGAGTTTGGTAATTTTGGATATTCTAGGGTGGCCTGGGTCTCTGTCCTGGGATATCACAGACTTTCTCTTTGTCTCCCCAGCCCTCTGCCCAACACCTAGTCTGGAGGATTCTTCAGACTTGCCTTGGTTTTGGTGTGGATAAATCTGAGGGAGACCAGGTCAGGCATGCCAGAGAAGGTCCTTAAACATCTGTTTTTCTGACTCATTTTGGGTGAAGCTTGGATGAGGAGAAGGAAGATGTCTATCCTTTAGCATGGGGCAGTCACCTGCTGTCAAGGTGACGCATCACAGTTAGGCTAACTGCAGTCATCGGCTACCATTTCCTAATTTATGTAGTCTGTTCTGCACTGTGTTAATTTACCTTGTTATTTTTTTCCCTTTTTATCAATTTGTTGAATTGAGTCCATGGTGCCTTTTGAAAATATTTTGCTCACTGCTGACATGGGGTCATTTGCTGGTGGTACCTGGCTCGTTTTTTTTTTTTTTTTGTCTGCTGTGAGAGCCTTTCTGCAGGCAGGGTCAGGAAGGTCTCCGTTGCTGGGAGTTCTTGCCTGGCTGCTGCTGCCTGAAGTGTGCAGCCTCCTCCTCGCACATCTGTTTCCTGCCTGAGAACCCACACCATCTCCCCCATGCTCTTTTGGAAGCCTTTGTTTTTGCCCTTACTCTCTAGCCCATGGAAGGTCCGGAGTCCTCTCTTACCACCCTTCTATTTTCTCTCTGCAGGGTCAAATCTGACCCATTTAAGCCCTCATGGGTATCTGTCTGAATTGATTTTTTTTCCTAGTTTGCAAAAGTCTTACTTGTAATTCATCCCAGGATATCATCTGGAAGTGGAAGCCTTTATCTTCTGTCATAGACATGTCTTCCCTACCTGGTCGGCCCTCGGAGGCCATGGATCATGTTCAGGGGCTTTTTGTGTTTGGTCCTGACACTATCATTACAAGTGTCTGTCAACACTGATGAGCTGAGGGCCTTTCCAAGGATACAACAGAAATCAGGGAGGCCAAGCCAGCTCCCCAAGAGTTCTGTTCTAAGGGAGGGCAGAAGCACACACATCTGACATGTCATTGACAATCTGCAGAATCAGAAATATGCATTTGTAAGAGTCAGTGCAACCGATGGGAGTGTGCTGGCTCCTTGGAGGAGATGCCTGGTGACTTGAGCCTGAGTCCGGGATAGGATCCACCCTTAAAACCTTGTAAGGGGTGGTATTCCAGCAAAGGCAATAATTGCAAGCTAATTGTGAATCTGTGAATGAAGAAGCTCTACAAGGATCCATGCACTAGGGACTGAGCTCCACAGGGATTATATTATGGGGTAGGAAGGTGATTGACAGCTGACAAGGTCTTTGGAAGAGATTAATATAGTTCTCATGTGCCTCAGTTGATTCTCATAAGAATGGGCTTTGATTGAAAAAAAAGACCAGCCCTCCCCACAATTTGGCCTCTTGTCTCATCCTGTGGTCCCCACTTCTTGCACTGGGCTCTTCCATGATGTCATCTGCTGAGCGATAATGTAGTCACCTCACCAGAGCCAAGTGGACCTTAGCGCCAAGTCTCTGGCACTGTGTGGTATACTAACTTCTCTTTCTTAGGAACTGCCCATACTTGGGGGATTTTGTCTAAGTAAAAACAAAACAAACAAACAAACAAAAACCCTCTGGGTCTCCGGAAAGTGTCCCAATAGCATGGAGGTCTTGAAATAAGAATCAGGATAGTGCAAACAGGAAGCGAAGCCTGTGTAACTGTCTGCACACAGGAATCCCCACCTGAGCGACAGCCCCTGTAGCCAAGTGGGGAAACAGAACCATATCTTCATAGCTTGCCTAGCAAAGAGGGGATCATGCTTGGATTTATTCTTAGGCCAGGACTGAAGGTGACAGTGGTGTGGATTTGGGTGGTAAGTGCTGGTAAACGAACCATTGGTGTGGAGAGAAGTGTCTCCCACCCCCCACAACCCCCATCCCCCTCCTCTCCCCCCACCCCCCCAACCCCTGCCTCTGCTTGTTAAGCTCCCTGCTGCCTCTGCACTTTCACTTTCCCCCTTGTCCTCTTACCATTGCTGTGGGGTCCAGCTGGCCCAGACCTGCCTTATTGCTCCTCTTGGGGCTACTCCACAGGATTACAATTTGTTACTCGACATTTGGCCAGGCTGAGTAAGAAAAGGCAGAGTTGTGTGAGAATGAAGATGGGGCCACCTTCTGCCTTCTGTGTGGGTCTCTGTCACCATTTAGTGCCTCTCAGATCACGAGGACATTTTCCAAGGCTGTCCCAGCACGATGTCTGTAGAAAACCTGGGTCTCCAGCAAACATCAACCCCAAACATGCACAGTTCTCCTGAGCTTCCTTTTTTATTGAGTTGAGTTTTAGAAGTGTTTGCCTAGGGAGCCTCTCCTCACAGATAAGTATGACAGAACCCACCTGCACTGGCTTGTTTCAAATGTCAACTTGCCACAGACCAGAATCACTTGAGAAAGAAGTTTCAATTAAAAAAAAATTGCCTCCCTCAAATTGGTCTGTGGGCATGTCTGTGGAGGATCCTCTTGATTGTTAATTGAGGTAGGAGGGCACAGCCCACTATGGGTGACACAATTCCCCAGTCTAGTGGTAATGAACAGTATAAGAAAGCTAGCGAGTAAATAGCATTCTCCATAAATTCTGCTGCTTTTACTGTGAAGTGAGTTCCTCGGTCAGAGGTAATTGTTGTGTGAAACAGGAAAAAAGGCCAGCCTTCAAGTTCCTGACTTGACTTCTCAGTGCTGGGCATAACCTGGAATTGTAAGTTTAAATAAGCTGTCCTTTCCCCCACTGCCATATGTTGCTTTGGTCAGGGTGTTTTTATCATAGCAACAGAGATGGATCTAGGTACCCAGAAGTACACTAGGACTGAACAGATCCCAGATCTCATTTAACAACTGTGAGGACTCTAACTCCAAGTCAAATGATGTGACCCTCTCAAGGTAGGCCAGGACCATCCATAGGCCATATACAGAAGGACTCTTAAGTCCAAATCTTAGGGTGGCATAAGAGAAAGCCAGGAGCAAGCAGAGTAGCTCCCTAGCTACTAGGGAGGCCAAGGCAAGAAGATGGGTCGGTCACAGCAAGCCTGGGTTCTAGGTCAGTCTGGGTAACTTAGTGAGACTCTATGTCAAAATAGAAAGTCAAAGAGTGTTGAGAATGTAACTCATTCAGTGACAGAAGGCTTGCCTCAGCTCATCTCAGCTGCTATGAGAAGACTCCCTAGACTGTGCGTCTGATATGATAGTCCTTAAGCGTCATGGTTCATGAGGCTTGAAAGGAAGTCTGGGATCAAGACATCAACCTATTGTGCCTGGAGATATCCAGCTTCCTGTTTCACAGATGCATCCTCACTGTCTTCAATGGCAAAAGGGACAAGAGGGCTCCCTCTTTCATAGGCCATCCACGCCATGCATGTGAGCTCTTCTCTCATCCCCCCTAGTCAGTTCCCAAAGTCACAAGGTTACCCGGAAGGTTCAGATTCCAAACTGTTCAGAAGCACAAAAGAGATCACAGTGCCAGGGAGGGAGCTTCAATATGCCCGTCGGAGCATCCATCCCCCACACCCCCCACCCCAGCATCCAGGAGCTCAAAGGAGCTGGTGTTGGCAGCATCAGTCCAGGGTCCAGCCAGGGCCCTGATGCTGCATGGGGGGTCCCCTCACGGGCCTGCAGAAGCAGGGGAGGGAGATCATTCCAGCCTGGCAGGGAGTGAGCCTCCAAGGCTGTCTTCATGTTGCCTGTTACCCTGGTGGTGAGTAATTTGCATGCCATTCCTATTGCTCAAGCAAGGCATTTGTCACCACTCACTGCCAAACCTGTGGGCTCCCTACCAGCTGCCCTGGAAGGGAGGCATCCAAAAGAGCACTAACTGTGGATCTTGAGGAAATCAATATGACAGAGTTACTCCCTCTCCCAGGTCGAAGGGCCTGTCACACAGGATGGTTGGTTGATGCTGTTTGGTGTCTTTGTGAGGTGGGGGTGGGGGTGGGGGTGTGCATCTAGAGAAGTACTTTAACACATCCTGTTGAAGACAGGCTTGGTCATCAGTGGCTTCCCCTCTGCACTGTCACAGGCCTTCAGACGTGTGAAGGAAATGTCTCTTCTCCTATGGTCCCCAGTAACAGAACCTCTGAGGAAAGTGGAGCATGGAGCTCTCCCCAGAGGAGAGCAGAAGAGAAAGGCTCCAACTCATGGCCATTCTTAAATGTCCCCTGTGTTCCACCCATGTCAGTATCTGCACATGACCCATCCATTCAGCACTCACAGGCTCAAAGCTAGAACATGTGGGGATTAGGATCAGGCCCAACTCCCACCCTACGGCTACTAGAACCAGAAACACCAAGGCTCAGGGCCAATGAGCTAAATATTTTTTTTTAGCTTTCTTTTCCCCTTTTGGAAGATGGGAACTGATGAACAACATTTTTTTTTTTTAACCAGAACCTGATAGAATACAACAACTTTAAATAGCTATGACAATGGGGTGTGCATGATAAATGGCAGAACCCACTATCCCCATGAAAATGCTGCTCCAGCTGGTGTCCTTCATCATGGCTCCTGCCTAGCTGATTGTTTTGTCCCAATTCTAAATGTGTCCATGCTACAGTGCTCACCTTGTTGCAGACAGCTCTCCACCTGCTGACCAAAAGCAAGCACTCTGCACCGCCATCCCGTGCCTTTCTATCTTTCCTCTCTGTTCCCGGTCCATCATCAGAGACACTTCTGAGAAAGCAAACAGCCGAATCACTGAGACTCCTGCCGAGGAAGCTGCGGGAGAGGGCTGGCCCATGTGCTTCAGCGCATCTTGCCTTCACCACCAACCTGCCCATTCTTAATGGACATTGGGTGTTTGTGCCCAAATATTTACTAAATTCATTTTGTGTGCTGAGCCGGATAAAAGCTCTGGCCCTCAGATACTGTTTCTAGCCGTGCAGCTGTCTACTGACTGTTTCCTTGTGGGATTGCTGTCACTTGGAGTGATGGTTGCATCTCCTGGCATCCTGAGGCTTAAACACTGTGAGCTCGTGCTGGGTTATAGAATGTTGTGGGCTTTGAATGCAGAGTTCCATCTTAGATTGTTTTCTCATGGTCTTACAGCGATCCTGCCTCCCCCTCCCCTACCCCACCCCAACAAACAGCGCTGGGGAATGTGACATTGGGGCAGTGGGATGGACAATCTGAAGAGGAAGCTGCACAGGGATTGGCCACCTTTTCTTTTTACTTCAAAAACTGGAAATTTTGGACTAAATGCAAGTTGGATTGAAAGTAAGGAGAATCTGTTACTTGTATGAAGGATACACATAATTTATAACCAAAAATCAAGACTTGGAAATGCAGGATCCATCACTTAGGAGTGCTGTGCTTGTCCAAGTCAGCAGTAAAGAAGGATGATTGTCCATACAGGAGAGCAGCCTCTGTGGCAAAGGTACTGTGAGATATACAGGTGGCAAGTTGCACAACTCAGAAGTTAACTAATGTCACTAAACCGCAGCCAGAAACAAGTCATTGCTGGAAGACAAAGGTTGAGCCTGTCCTGTCAGAGGCTAGGGTATGAGCCATCAAACATAGTATAAAAAATTTGAGTGTGCACAGCTATGGCTGTGCCCTCTCTGTCTGTGCCACATGCACATGTGTGCATTCATACACACACATACCGGATATGGACACACATAATAAATATACACACATAATATACATGTAAGCACTCCACAGACACACATAAACACAAACACACACCAGATACACACACACATAAAAATATTGACACATAATGTGTATACATGCACATATATGTACTTGCATAGATACACATACACACATGCACACACATACACAAAACACATTCACACACATAACAATACATACATGCACACATAATATACACACATGCACATATGTACACTTGCACAGAAATATATATACACATATGCACACCAGATATACACACACATAACAATATGTACACACATAATATATACATGCATTTGCATAGACACACATATATACACATACACACATGAAATATACACACATAACTATATATACATACATAATACACATACATGCATTTGCACAGAAACACATACAGATACACATACAATGCATACATCAGATACACACCCAAACATATATACACCAGATACACACACACCACTTATGCACATACATAGCAATACATACATACTCACGTAAGATACATACAAGCACATATATGCATTTGCACAGACACACACCATACAACACATACATGGAACACCCATAGGGAAGTAAAACAAGAAGCTGAAAATTATTACCTGGGCAGAGGTGGAAGTGTGAAAACTAGATTGAGGAATCCACAGCACATGTTACACAGGGGAACCTCACATGCAATCTGAAGACATTCAAACAGGAAGCACTGACTAGATGGCATGAGAAAGTGGGAAGAGTGTTACAAATCGTATTGTGTTTCACTTCTAGTTACAACAAGACAAACAATGTGGCAGACACTATCTTCAAAGTTTGAGGGAACAGAAGGGGAGAGGAATCAGGGCCCATATATAGAGAAGAAGGGATGGCACCCCTGATCCTGCAGCATGACCTCAACCTTTCCCCTACACCTGTGGAATACAAGATGTACAGTACAATCTCCTGTGGGGTAGGATGTCTCTGATGTAGCATCCCTGGCCACATGTAGCTATTGAACACTTAACATAGACAACAGTGGCTGGGAAACATAATCTGGGGCATTATTTAATTTAGCTACTTATATTAATTTTTTATTTATTTTAAACAGATGCATAAAAATATAAACATTGTGTATGTTCATTAATG
>OU015748.1:110986215-111009057 GCA_907169655.1 Acomys percivali
TGTGTGTGTGTGTGTGTGTGTGTGTGTGTGTGTGTGTGTGTGTGTGTATTATATACTGTACATTCCAAATAGCCATTTTATATTACTATGATAAAATATCCAAGTACAACTAATTTTAAAAAGAAAAGAGGCTTGTTTATTTCACAGTTCTGAAGGTTTAAGGCATAATGCTGTCTCCAGAGCAGCTCTCAGAGCCCTCTAGGCTATGACTCATAGTGGTGAGAATACAACCATGTAAGAAAGGGAACACACTTAGAGACCTGAAGCCACAGGGAACTGAATTTCTACATCCCCTCTCTTGGACCCCTCCTTGACCCAGTGACTGTTTGACCAAGACCACAGCCCTGAGATCCAACCTTCTAACATATGAACATCCAAGTCACAGATTTCAGAAATAACTAAGCCGCCAACAGGCTAGAATATGAAATCCTGGCAAGGTGTGAGGAAACTGGGCTCCATTTGAGTGTTACAAGGTTTTAAGTGCCATAAAGCGCAGGATTGTGCTCTAAGGCCCACCTCTCCTGAGTCGTGCATAGATGTATAATCACCAATAAGAACATATAACAAGTTTGTAAGAGTCCAATTCTTCAAGTCAGCAGCTGAAAATCTCCTAGATGCCTATTAACAGCAAAGTGGACCAATGGTGATACAGCACAGAGTTTATAAAATAGCAAGGGTAGCTATGCAGGAAAATGCAGATTTTTTTTGACAGGCTTTGGGTATGTGTGCTTACTTTAGAAAAATGCAAAAGTGACCTATAGGATCAGAAATCAAGACAATGCTCACAGTGGGATGATGGAAGAGGAAGCAGTGATGAAAGAATGTTGTGGACATTGGCGATGTGCTCTATGCACATGGGTGACATCCTGGGTAGACACGGGTGATGTCCCACTTCTTGGCCTGGCGTGTGTCTGTTCATTCTATGCTGCTGTGTCAAGTGAATACCTTGTGATATATATGGTAGATATGATATGAATACATATCTATATATAAACACATATGTACACATACATACATATATGTATTTGTATACACTAATTAAAATAACTCAAATATATGAA
Source organism: Acomys percivali (assembly GCA_907169655.1). Lineage (NCBI taxonomy): Eukaryota > Metazoa > Chordata > Mammalia > Rodentia > Muridae > Acomys > Acomys percivali. The sequence continues at coordinate 110,987,277 of OU015748.1, forward strand.
AGAAGTATGGGCTGGGAATCAGCATGAACTATCTTAGTTAAGTGCAAAGAATGGGATAAATAACTTCAGGAGAATATAGTGTAAACAGTGTTTCCACAGCACAGATGATGAAAATATTGAATATAAACCAATTTTAGAGTTATTGTATGTAGATGATAAATTCTTGGCGAGGCAAAAATATACACACATGTATACATGTGTGTATTTGAGTGTGTATTTATGTGTGTTTACATGTGTGTTGTATGTGTATGTGTGTTCCACTTGTGTATGTGAGTGAGTATATGTGTTTGTGCCTACATGTGTGTTTTAGGATAACCATAAGAAAATCAATCTCTAGCCCCCTAGGCAGGAGAGCAGTTCCTTGCTGATAGGGCAAACTACAAATGTGCTACAGCTGTGGGAACAGCAAGTTCTGTGGCTGGAATCCTGAAGGAAATAGATAAGGAGCTGTACTGTACAAGGCTGACACAGCTTGACATTTAAGAATTGACCAGTGATTATCTATCAAGTGTACTGTGAATTAAATTTTAGTAACAGCTAAAGGAAGCATTTACCCCCCCATACACACATACAAGCATGCTTACATACCATGTATGCACACTTACCACATATATACACACACATGCACATATGCACATGCATGCATGCATGCATACCACACACACACTCTCATGCATGTGCACACTCACACACAGGTGCATGCACACCACAAATGTGTGCACACATATGAGTCATGGAATAACTCTCAAATGTTACAGACTTTCAGAAAATAACAGGAGATGTGTGCTGATTAGCCTCTTTGTCAACATGACGCAAGCCAGGGAACGGGGAAGAGGAAACCCCAATTGAGAAATTGCCTCTGTCAGATTGGCTGTGGTGCATTTTCATGATTGATGTGGGAGGGGCCAGACCACTGTGGGTGGTGCCACCCCAAGGCAGGTGTTCCTGGGTTGAATTAGAAAGCAGGCTGACACCTTTGATAGCCCAGTGTGGGGTGCATGCCTTTAGTCCCAGCACTCCAGAGGCAGAGGGAGAAGGATCTCTGTGTTTGAGACCAGCCTGATCTACAGAACAAGTTCCAGAACTCCAGAGCTACACAGAGAAACCCTGTCTGGAAAAACAAACAAACAAACAAACAAAAAGCAAGCTAAGCCAGGACGGGCAAGCCAGCCTCTGCTTCGGTTCCTGCTTCCCTCAGCGATGGCATATGAGGGAGACATGAAAGCTGAGACTAACTTGTTTCTCCCCACATTGCATTTGGCCATGGTGTTTGTATCATAACCACAGAAAGCAAACTAAGACAAGAGAGAGCCTTTCCATCTGATACAATTATGATGTCACAACTAGATAAGACAGCACAAGCAAGGAACTGTATTAAATTCCAATTTAGTGAGATAAATCCGATGTGATTATTATCGAGATCTGCAAGGCCTAGGGAGAACAGCAGGTGACAATTCCACAGGGTTAATGATGAGAATACCGAGATATCTTTAAAACAAAAACAAAAAGCTATCATCGGGGCCCCACATTAAGAGAGTAAAGGACGTGCTTTATCTCACCAGGTGCTACGGAAGCTTTTGATAGAAGTCAAGCCCATTCCTGATTTTGGTGGTTTTTTAAAGCACTTAGAAAACACAGGGTAATGAATTGCTCTTATCTTGATCAAAAGTCTTTACCAGCAAATGGAAGGCACGTATGTATTACTTAACAGAGGAACACTCCCGGTGCTTCCTCAGCTTAGCCCAATGAGGGAACCCATTCTGCCTAACCCAGCACTGTGGTGCCAAAGATTCGAGATGATGGGAAAAACTGAATAAAAACACAACATGCCATCGGTTATATGATTATTCTCTTTCCAATAAAAATGCAAACGTCAGGGAACTGGTGTTTAGCAACTAAGCTGAATCATCAGGCCAGGAAACCAATGGCTTTTCCTTAAGTAGCAACACCCAAATAGAAAATGTAACATGAAAGAATTCCATCCGCAGAGGAACTGACAATAAGAAAAATCTCTAGACCGGTGGTTCTCAACCTCCCTAATGCTGCGACCCTTTAATACAACTCCTCATGTTGTGGTGTCGCCCAACCAATCATAAGATTATTTTTGTTGCTGCTTCATAACCGTCATTTTACCACTGTTATGAATTATAATGTAAACATCTGATGTGCAGATGGTCTTAAGGGACCTCTGTGAAAGAGTCATTTGAACTCCCCAAAGGGTTCACGACCCACAGGTTGAGGACTGTGGCTCCAGACCATACTTGTCTATTGAAAGAGTGAACATTAGCTTGACGTGATAAAAGCCTGTCAAAAACAGAAATCAGCCACCCAGACCACCTAGTGGCTTTCTAAAAGTAAAGTGTGGATTTGGGGACATGACCATACGCTGGGCTATGCACGGCACTTGCTAAGCAGGTCACTTGCTCCTTCGCCTTTATCTCTGTGGCCTTGGATTCCTAGGAGATCTATGTTTGAAAATGGGAAAGACGGAGTGAAGGACAACAGGTAGTTGCTGCAGGCTGGATGGCCCCACCATGTCACTTCACTCCCTACCATTTGGAACTGAGGCACCTGGTGGCCCCAAAGTGAAGGAAGGCAGAAGCCATTGCTCTGTGTCCAGGAGGATGGGCATGGCTCAAACCTTTGACCTTTGCATGCTCATTGTAATGCATGTGTGCTCTCAGACCCACAAAATAAAGCGTAATAAAAATTAAAATTTAAATATATGGGGAAAAAAACATTCACAGTGTATCCTCTGCTCTCAGCAGTGCTGGGCATCCTTCCAGAGTCAGGAAATCACTTTGTAGTTGTTGGTTTAGAAGCCACAGCCCTCTGAGGCTAGTCCAACATAAAGGGTTCATTACTGAGCGGAACGTGTGCATAGCACAGTGTGACTCAGACAAAGGTGGCCACAGCAGAACTCTAGTCTCAAACACAGAATGAGCTATCAGAAAACAAACTCAGTGCGCATGAACTGAGTAAACAGACTCCTGCATACACTTGTTAAAATCTTGTTCATGACTAAGCGATGAGAATGCTGGGATCTGTTTCACACAGCACAGTGGCATCATGGGCAGAGTTAATGGTTCAGATGCTGTTGCCATGTCAGAGGAGGAGCACACTGTTTGCATAGAAAAGAGCCCCGGTGCCTGGAACTGCAGTAAAAGTTGGGGCAACTAGTTTGACATTTGTAACTATGTCAACAAAGGGCTTTTAATGGTTTTGTTTCATCTACTCAGTAGTTGTAGTGACCCTTAAGTGAGTAGGATTGAAGATACTCCATACAGTTGCACAGTATAAAATGTAACAGGTGTTGGCTGGCAACATGCACAGCTGAGCTTCTGTGAAACAAAGGGGAATCCTTGGGGACAAAATTAAATAGTCCCAAGTAAACAGCTGGCCACTAGCTCTAGGGAGCCCTCATCTCCCTGAGGGTGTCTTCTGCATTAAAGTGAAATCCTTTTGTGAGACAAAGTGAGGTCTTTGGAACCATGCAGAGGACAGAGATGTAACGGTGACTCCTATCAGGAACTTGAAAGACAATACGTCCAGGGACGTGTACCAGAAATAAAATGAAATTCCACCTGCCAACACAGAGGAAAGCATGCACTTCCAAACCAGGACTCCAGGCAAAATAAGAAACACATGATATGAGCCATTCACTCATCTTGGTCTGGAATTCAAGTTGCATTTACAAATGGGCCCAGAAGAATCCAAGTGATGCAATTGCTATGATGTAACCCTGGGCTCCAGGTCCCTAAGCCTAAGGAACTCTGGCAGAAAGAAGTATCCAGTGGATACTATTTCCTCAAGTCTCACATGCACTTTTACCATGAAACATTTAAAACTCAATCCACCACCTTGAATAATAACCTCCAGATGCAATATGGAGAAGGTAAGTGATAGATTTGCAAGTATAATGATGTATAATCCACACAGACACATGTATGCACCAAGATGGAGTAAAGCTCAAAATATAATACTGAAAACATAAAAAAGAGGCAAGACACTGAAAAATGCCAGAGAGTTAGGAAAATTACCAAGACACATTTTTTTTTTAAAGAAATTACGCATCTCATTAATAAAATTCAGCGGATGCTGTGTTAAGTATAGAGCTTGGTGTAGCTAAAGAATGAATTATTGAGTGGAGTGTGAACCTGGAGAAAATTTTCATGGAGCACGTAAGCAGGAGAATGTGAGCCACAGAAGGAGAAGAAGGAAGCAGGAAGCAGAAATCAGGAAGCAGGAAGAAGAAGAAGAAGAAGAAGAAGAAGAAGAAGAAGAAGAAGAAGAAGAAGAAGAAGAAGAGGAGGAGGAAGCAGAGGAGGAGGAGGGGGAAGAAGAGGAAGAGGAGGAAGAGGAGGAAAGCTTAAGAAGAAAGGCTCAAAGTAAAGAGATTTAGCATCAGCTAATTGGGGTTCTGATGTGAAAGAGAACAGGAGATATATTTAAGTCCTCAAACATATTAGTTGATAAAACTGATGACCTCTGTTAATCTCTGGCTGCATAACTCTAAGTAAATATTGGCTGTGTCAGTTAATATTTTCAGTAACTCATTTCAAAGATTAAAACTGCGTGACCAGGCTAAAAGTGACACAATATTTGAAAGGAAGGATGGAATGAAGTCACTGTAAAGTTCTTATCACTTATTATGAGGCAGCAATATGGAATATGAGAGTTGGTTAAGCATGCATTAATTAAGACATGCCACTTTATAAATATTTTTTTTTAAAAATCTGTGGTGGGCTAGTGAGATGGCTCAGAAGGTAAAGGCGCTTGCCACCAAGCCTGATGACCTGACTCTGAGCCCCCAGAATCCTTATAGTAGAGGGAGAGAAGTAGCTTTCCAAGTGCACCTAACTTCCATATGTATACTCTTCCATACATGAACACATATAGATATGCAATAAATAGATTAGTGAAAAAAAATCTGAGTCAAACAAAAATGTTGACATAGCAGAAAGAGTTGTAACAAAAAACTAACCATAAAGCATTAGGAAGTAAAGCCAACTCCATCAATCACAAGGATGAAAGTAAATGGATTAGACACCCATTGTACTTGGTAAGGCTAAAATGCCATTAGAATTGTCTAGTGGGATAATATCTGTGAGACACACCGTTAAACACATATATGCTTTAAAGATAAAATAATAAAGCCTCTAACCAGGCAGCAGAGAGAAGCATTGTATGTCACAGTTGTCGTCTGTTTCTCCAATGCTAGGCCACCGCATAATGCTTCACAAATTTCCAAAGACTGACACTGGTATTAGTTATTTGAATAGAGTGTAATTTATCCAAGAATCAATTAATTGGGAAATGTAACAGTTGAGGGATTGAACAATACATCTCTAAACAATCTGTCAGTCAAAACGTCAAAGCAAAGCCAGAAAACATTCTTCTGATAGAAACAGCACACAGAGCAGAGCTAGGGAAGCACTCAAGATGGTAACTGAAGCTTTGATGTACACCTTTATTTATTTGAATGCTAGTGTGTGTGTGTGTGTGTGTGTGTGTGTGTGTGTGTGTGTGCGTGTGTGTGTGTAGTGCCCACAGAGGCCAGAAGAGGGAGTCACAGCCCCTGGAGCTGGAGTTACAGGTGGTTGTAAGCTGAATTGTGCTGGAAAACTAACTTGGACTTTCTTTAAAAACAGCCCCTGCTCTTAGTCTCTAAAACATCTCTTCAGCCCCGATACACATTTTAAAAAATGGCTAAGGGGGTTGAGGTGAGGGATCTAACATGCTGGCTCAGGCAATAAAGATGCATTCAGATCTAGTGAACTGAGTAGAAGGAGGAGAACCAGCCCCATAAGTGGTCTTCTGATTTCTACACACACATCATATGGTCACCCCACCAACTGACTAGCTAACTAGCTAGCTAGCTAAGTAAGTAAGTAAGTAAGTAAGTAAGTGAGTGAGTAAGTTAATTAGGTGTCTAGATAGGCAACTAAGTAACTAATTATAAATAATGTTTTTAAAAGATGAAAGGTTCAGGGCTGGAGAGAGGGCTCAGATGTTAAGAGCACTAGCTGCCCTTCCAAAGGACTGGGGTTCAAGTGCAAGCATCTGTATGATGGCTCCCAACTGTCTGTAACTCCAGTACCAGAGGATCCAGTGTCCTCTTTTGGTCTCTAAGGACACCCTGCACACACATAGTGCATAGATGTATGTAGGCAAAACACACATGTGTATAAAATAAAAGTGAAGGAAAACAATTTTAAAGATGAAGGGAAATTTTGAACAAATGATACTAAAAAGGTGACTGAAGGAAAGACCCAGTAGAAGAAGAAGAAGGAAAAAACCAAGATTACTTTCATCAAATTTACACAAATAAAAATATATATGCAAAGATAATTTCCCTGAAATGATATGCATAACAACACTGAGTAAGCAGCTAAAAAAAATCTAACTTGCCCTTTATTTCTACCTCTGGTGAAGACAGAGGCAGTGGACAAGCTTCACTCCCAGGTCAATGGGCCAAAAGAGGGAAACAAATGAATCTTGGCCTCCACTATAACGGTGAGGAACAGTGGAAGGGGGCATGCTGCTACCAACAAACCTGATCTCTTTCCTCCAGCACTCACTGCCTCAAGGTGTCAGGGCAGAGCTGAGCCCTCACACAATGTCTTTCAGCGCCAACTCTGGCTGACTCTGTGTGGTATGTGGGTCGTCTGTGTGCACCCCAGCTGCATACATACTGGGATGGCCCCACCCTTGGAAGCAAATATGGACCCAAAGCATGAAGGCAAACACCTCCATCTGTAGGGCTTTTGCTTACCGACAAGATGAAATGGTCCAGGGCTTTCTAACAGCCTGATAGGCAAACAGCATACAGAAGCAGGTTTGAAGAATGTCCAAATGGCAAGTTCATTAAAACAACTTTTGTAAACATCAAACTGTGAAGGGAAATTTCGACACTAAAGGGATGGTGTTCTTATGTAGAACAAAGATGCTAATTTTAAAAAAGAACAAAGTGGAAATGTAGGAAGAAAACACATTGTCTGAGTACAAACAAAAAAGTAATAAGATGGGCTTTGAAGCCGATTAGGGACTTAAGAAGATAGAGCAGTGACATTGAAGGCAGAGCAACGTGGAGGTCCTTGCTAAGCAGAAAAGAAAAATAAAATCAAGAAGAAAACAAAACAAAACAAAAAGCCAGAACGGTGTGCCAGAAACTCAGATGTGAGTGGATGTGTTTGCTGTGGTTGAGACTGCAGTGAGGAGCCAGGAGAAGAGGCCTGGAAGGCATGGCCACTGCGCTCCCTTCACTGATGAAAGGGACAGTCAGCCATAGACCAGGAAGCTGGATGTGTCCTAACAGTGACGCGGTGTTCCACCCATCATTTTGAATTGCTGAAAAGCTGAAGATGAGGACAACTATGTCAATGACAATGACAATGACGACAAGATGACGAAGAAGAAGAGGGAGGAGGGGGAGGAGGAGGAGGAGGAGGAGAAGGAGAAGAAGAAGAAGAAGAAGAAGAAGAAGAAGAAGAAGAAGAAGAAGAAGAAGAAGAAGAAGAAGAAGAAGAAGAAGAAATAGGGAATAATAACCAGGAAGTAGACACTGGAGAAGGAGGGTCTGGGTTACATGACACTGAGCCACAATGTAACTGATAGTCCATTAGGAACAAAGCCAACCAGGCAGGAGACATAGGATCACCATCTCAAGACTTAAACCAAATGAACACAGCAACCTGAAGTGCACCCAGAAAACCTTCAAATCGAAGTCTTGTGCATCATATGGTATGGAATAATGAATAATATAGCCGAGACACACAAAGCACATTTTATTTTAAAGGCTCTCTGCTCAAGGGAACAGTGGGATGTAATTACCCCACAGGGTGTACATAAATCCCAAAGTCTTCTGAATGGGTTTGCAACGCATAACAGCAACTTGTCCATTTATAATTAAGACTTTTAAAAGAGGGCAGCGTGAAGAATCCAACAATGAGAGAAGGGTAAGCTGTGAGAAACTATTGCCCACATGATCAGAAAGAACTAAGGCTGAGGGAACAAGGCCAGAGATGTTAGAGGCGTGAATGCAGGATGCACTGAAGACGGTGTGCCTCACTCTCCTGTCTCAAATACTTGAATGACAATGGTCTGAGGCAAAACTAATACGAAGGATCTACGATGGGACTAAAAATACCTAGGAAAATAAATCACACAGAGCAGGAGTCACAAACAGTATAACACACCCTATATAAGATGTTTATGGTATACGGAGTCTGTGCTGTAATTTCTGGAAAAATCACTGTGTGTGTGTGTGTATACATACACACATATAGGTAAAAACTAATATATATGTGTGTGCGTGGGGTCCTAGGTTGCTTTCTGTTGCTGTGATAAACAGCACAATCATGGCACCATGTGGGGCAAAGGGTTTATTTCAGCTAATATGTTAGCCTGTCCCCGAGGGAAACTAGGGCCGGAACCAAAGGCAAGAACATGGAGATAGGAACTGAAGCAATGGGAGTGGATGAATTCTCCCCATGGCTTGCTTATCTTGACTTTTTTTCCCCTATACATTTCAGGAGCACCTGCACAGGGTGCCCCACCCCAGGACATGGGCCCTCTCAAATGCTCCACAGACTTCCCTACAGGCCAGTCTGATGGAGGCATTTTCTCAGCTGAGGTTCCTCTCCCCCAGGTTTGTCTAGGTTTGTGTCAGGTTGGCAAAAACCATCAGAGGAAGGGATTCAAGACACCGGAGAGTCCAAAGCTTAAAACAAAGGTCTCAGTGAAGGACACAAAGGAGAGGATTCCCATGGGAAGTACAGAAAAGTGTAACGCATCCCAAGATAAGAAGGAGATAAAAAGTCAATTACAATTTTGTGTACTGAAAAGAGTAACAATAAAAATATCAATTATAGAAACAACAAAAGCTACACAATTCCTAGGAATAAATTAAGCAGAAGTGTTGAAAGCATGATGGGTAAAATGTGTAAATCTTCACTGGAGACACTAAGAAAGAGTTGTATATATGACATGATCTCTCTACATATGTTATAAATATGCCCCCTTCCTCTGACTAATCCATGAGATGACAGTCCAGCCAATGAGGAGGGACTTCTCTAGGGAATATGTAAAATTGAATGGAGAAGAAAGGGCTCAGAACCCCCAAGGGGAGGTGCCCTGTAGAATTTTTCTGTGAAGATTAACTTCAGGTGGAGGGATGGCTCAGTGGTTAAAGCATCTGCCATACATGTGTGAGCACCGGAGTTTAGAAACTCAGAATGTGTGCAAACGATTGGTGGGCAAATGAGCCTTTTGTAATTCCAGCCTAGGAAGGCAGAGGTGGGGGTGGGGCATGCAATCCTCAGAGCAAGCTGAGCTTTGGTTTGATTAAGAGACCCTAATCAATGAATAAGGAAGAAAGATGATCAAGAAAAAACAGGCCTCCTTATACAGGTGCGCGCGCGCGCGCGCACACACACACACACACACACACACACACACAAACACACACACGTGAAAACATGCATACATACACAGACACATACACACACACACACACACACACACACACACACACACTCACACTCAGAAATGGAAAAGGGGAAAGTGAGTAATACGAGGTGCTGTTGGCATGGAGAGGAAATCGAGGACTAAGAAAGGGGGAAACAGGAACCTTGGCAAGCAGCAGCCTGGAGGATGGGTAGCAGGGCAGTAAGAGAGGCAGAGACTCAGATGGCTGAAGGACATCCAGGACTGTGCCTGTGTGCTTGTGGGGAAAGGTGAGGTTGTTATGGAAGTCTGCAGCTGAGTAAAGCTTGGGTTAAATACAAGGGAAAATCCCTGACACTAGAAGGGAAAATCTGGGCTGGAGAGATGGTTCAGTAGATAAGAGCACATGCTGCTCTTGCAGAGGACCTGAGTTCACCTATAATTCTAGCTCAAGCACCCACTTGAGTGCGCACACACACACACACACACACACACACACACACACACACACACAGAGAGAGAGAGAAAGAGAGAGAGAGAGAGAGAGAGAGAGAGAGAGAGAGAGAGAGAGAGAGAGAGAGAGAGAGAGAGATATGCAAGGAAGAAAAGAAGTAAAAACCTTAGATGTTTTTTAAAGATTAAAGATTAATTTATTTTTATTTCATATGTGCGGATGTTTTGCCTACATATATATATGTGCACTCTGTGTGTGGGGAGGCCAGAAAGAGGATGTCATATCCTTTGGGACTGGAGTCACAGATGTTTTGAGCTGATATGTGGGTGCTGGGAATAGAGCTCAGGTCCTTGGCAAGACCAGCAAGTGCTCTGAAACCACTGTGCCATCTCTCCAACCTCCAATCTTCATAAAAAAAACCATATTCTGTCTGTCTGTCTGTCTGTCTTTTGAGATGTAGGGTATTCTTGTGATGCTTAGACTCAAACTCCTTGGCTTAAGCAACTCTCCTGCTGCAGCTCCTAAACAGCTGGGTCTGCAGATGTGTATTTCTGTACCCATACTGAAGACCACAACCTTGAAGGGGATATTTACAGAGCAAATAACAGGTGCTGGATTTGAATCCCAAACACAGATCCACAAGGTTAAAAAAAAGAAAGAAAGAAAACCACAATAGAAACATGGTTTAAAAAACACACAACAACAACAAAACTACAACAGGATTTTGAATATACATAGGAAAAAGTATCCAAACTTGTTAGCAGGGAGATAGATGTCAGCATTTGAAGATGTTACGCATCTGTTGCACAGGTCTGAAGAACAAGAAACTACAGGGCCCCAGAGGAAGTGCCCAAGTGGGACCCATGAGCTCCTACTGGATTCCCCAGACCTCAACCCCTGATATCCTGAGCACTTGGAAAACATGTGCCCCACAGCCCTGGAATCTCACTTCTGTTTTTGCAGCCAAGCTTTAGATACATAAGGAGAAACACACATTACATTGGCCTTCTCTGTTCAAATTAGCTTGACATAAGGAAACCCTGGAAAACAGCAGAAATCCATCAAGGGGAAAATGGATAAACAAATTGCAGTATATTCACATAACAGCGCGCGGTGTGGAGCAGACAGATGAACTTGGGTTTTGTGCGGAGACACACGTAACTCTCAATGCTGGGAGGATAAGCCGGCTTCGGGAAGATTCATACATTTTAATTTCATGTAGACAGTTTTATAAATAGAGAAATAAAATGCTCTGCACAGGAAGGCAGTAGACATGAAAACAGTATGATGATGAGTGTGAGGATTCAAATCAGCTGTGGTTTCAAATCGAGTCACCGCTACAGGGGAAGTGACCCAGGGACAGCAGCAGACACCTGGGGCCACAGCTTTGCAGGGTATTTAATGCTCTGAGTCAGGGACCCTCTTAAATCCCAGTATCTGTGTCTCCACTGCTTTCTGGTCGGCCAAGCCTGACACAGCCCATGGTCCCCCAAGCTGGGGCTCCCCCACTCTTCTTCTCTTTTCTTTCTTCTTGTTCCAGCCCATCGGTCACTGGCCTACATGTTCACTGTGAAGCCCCTTCCTTCACACATTGGACATGTATTCCAAGTGTTTACTAGTCAAATAAGGATGCCTGGGGTTGATGGAGCAATTTAGAGTCAGTGAGTCTGCACAGAGCATGAGCAAGCCCATCCCTCATGCATCAGTTTCCCTCCCTTGTCTCCTTCCTCTTTCCCTCCCCCTCCCTCCATAACTGCCTCCCTTCTCCTTATTTCCTTTCTATCCCTTCCTCTTTCTTTTCTCTCCTTCTTTATCTCATCCCTCCTCCTCCTTTTTTTCTTCCCTCCATCTTCCTTAACACTCACGCCATTCAGGCATGTACACAGGAACAGAAGTCACACGCGTAAACAGGTGTCTTCATGGAGCTCCATCCATCCCAGTGTAAGGAAAGATGCTGCTACCCCATGTGTTGTTACCAAGAGATAAGTCTTAACAGGAAACAAGATGGGGGTTTGAGGACATACAGTGTGACAGGTATAAACAAGGCTGGTCTCTCCATAAAGGCCAGCCTTGAACAAGGGACCTGCAGGAAGTGAGAGAGAACTGTGAAGACTTATTCCCACTTCTAGGATTCCATATCAGTGCCTCCCAGAGGTGGAGGAAGGAGTGCAGGAAGGGAAAGATGTCAGGATCTAGGCCACACTGGGACCTGAAGAGGCCTGAGTGAGCCAGGAACCCTTGGGCTGTGAGCAGAGGTGAAGGCATCACACATAGAGAAGAGTGTTAGTGGTGAGGCTAGGTGGAGGAGTGTGAGCAGATGGCCACCCCCCATGGTAGAAATTCTGTAGGTCCAGGTGAGGGTGAGATGGAATGCACAGGTGGCTTTGGCTGGTAATGGCCAGTAGCAGGCTATATCCAGATGCTGTTTCTTGGACCTTATTTCTCATGCAATGACCATGATCATAGACTCAGCTGCCTCATTTTGCAGGTGTGTGAGCAAAATAAATAATGTTATTTTACGTCAGAAAAGTCGATTCTAGGTTCTAGTATCAGAAGTGTGCTGTCATGCTTCTTCAGCCTTGCTTCATGCTGGGTATGAGTGGACATGGGGTGTGGGTGGACACTAGCTGTGAGAGGACAGGAGGTGTGGGTGGGCACTGGCTATGCTGTAAAGGCTGTCAGGAAAGGCCTAGAAATGGATATCTAAAGGAAAAGTAATTAGGGGTGTGGAACCAAGACATGATGGTTGGCAGATCCCTGACTACCTGGTAGGGACACGTGCCAGTGGAAATCCATGGGAAGATTCCAGCTCTCAAGAAGAGGCCCTCTTAGCATAGTCTCTGTTGTACAAGACTTCTTGTGAGCCTAATAACCTTCAATATTGCAGCTGTGTCTGCTTACCAAAGATCAGCTTGCTTTCCATTGGCATCCCTCACTGGAGGAGGGATGGCAAAGGTCATTGGATGTTCACCTGCTCTTCAGTGATTTTATACTATTCTGCCCTAATTGCACAGGGGAAGCCCCCATCTGTGCTTGGTGAAGACTTTGCAATGTGGCTGTTTTAGGTTCACTCCAAGCTCCTATCAGTAACCTCTCACCCATGCCCTGTAAGCCAGTTCAGTTACCACATTGGTTCCCCGGGGGGAGGCCTTTGACTTGTCCTTGAAATATTAGAACAAAGGAAGACATCACTTAGTTCCCCTCAGGAAGAAAACTCTTGCAACAGCATCCTAGGGCTAGTGTCCTTGGGCAGTGCCCTTCTGAATGGACCCTCAGAATTCAGAGAATACAAACTAGGTCCTAATGGACATTTCCTTCCAATTAGCTCACTTAGTTGGGACAGTGGTTCTGTGGACTGCTGACCAATGTGCCCTGTTGGCCTCAGAAAGTCCCATGAGAGTTTCCCACTAAAAAAGAACCAATACCAATAGTGCCTATGTGGATGCGTCCAGGGATCCATCCCCTATGGAGGACTGGAGCCTAGCAAACATCTGTCTGCAGCCACAATATAGACTCCCTTCCTCCAGCTGCCAGCAGGCTCGCTCCACCCACAGAGTCTTAGCACATGATGATGGCTTACCCATGACCCTGAAGGCTGGACTATCTTGTTATACAGCATTACATGACTACAGCCTACACTGGCCATGAGGGCTTGTACATGGTCAGTGTTGAACAGCCTTATCTGCTGCCTTTGTCACAAAAGGGCAGTGGCATTTTTTGACGCTTGACTGACACCCTGGAGAAGGCCAGTTCCCTCTAGACTCAAGCCACAGATGGCAATGGGCAGACCCTGTCAACTGTCCCTCTGTTTGAATTAGATAGAGCTCTGCAGTCTGGCAAGAGAAGCCAGCTACAGGCATGATAATCGCATCCTGGGACCACCCTGGGAAGCGTTGGAGGACAGGGGAGCAATCTCAGCTTATGAAATCATGACCCAAATGTCCTTTCTGGCTTTTCCCTGGGCGTGGCCCCACAGTTATGCCTCCTACCTCCTCCTCTGTTATTTGCACAATGGTTCCGCTCTGAGGTCCACCTTGTTCTTGATCCCTTTGTTTCTGAGCACTCATCACTAGCATGGGTCCTGGGTGGAGGAGGGCTGAGGGATGCTCCCCTTAGACAGCTGGAGCCAGATCTGAAGCTCCCTCCTGAATAGAATGGTGTATGCGGTGTCCCAGCGAGACAAGGCACTGTTTCTCCACTCTGCCTGCTAAGAAGGCCTGGATTTCCATACATAAGTAGATAAACACCATGTGGGAAAGGCAGACAGGCAAAGCCAGAAAGAACCCACCATTCATTAACTGCTCCACACCCTGATAGGATCACAGCGGGCTGAGCCAAATTTCCACCTCCCCACAAAGCTGTCTGCATTTGTACCACCTGGTAATTTTGGCTGCACCAGAAGCTAGCTGATACCCCCTCCCCTCAAGGAAAACTTACTCAGATAGAATCCTGAGTGGTGTGGCAAGGAACCGCCCCCCTCCCCCCACATGCCCTGCCTGAGCAGAGCCTGACACATTCAGGTGGGTGGGTCATATCTCTGTACTTGAGCCTATCAGTAGGAGACTCAGTGCCTAGGGTGGGGGCTGTAGAGGATGGTAAATTGATGAAGTTGCCCCGAATTGCCCAGTGCTGCAAGCTTCCAGCATTTCCTAGAACTGTAGGAGGAATCAGCCTTGCAGGAGTGGATCAATAGACGCTATCTTTCAAAAGAACGCAGAGCGGGCACTTATGTGGGGATTAAAGGTACAGCATGGGAGCAGGCAGCAGGTGGCCAGGGCAGCCCTGAGATCAAAGATGCCCATCTCTGTGTCATAGCACTGGACAGAGAGCCATATGCCAACGGCCATGGAGGTGAGCCTCATATCAGAGGAGACTGAGGAACGGGCTCCATCAGATTGGCCTGTGACACATCTGTGAGGTGTTTTCTTAAAAGCTGATTGATGTAGAGGAGGGCCCAGTCCACTGTGAGCAGTGCCATTCCTAGGCAAGTAGGCTTATGCTGCTTAAGAAAGGTAGGTGAACACGCCAGAGCAAGCAAGCAAGTAAGCACCATTTCTCTGTGGCCTTTGTTTCAGTTCCTGCCTGCAGGTTCTTGCCCCAACTTTCCTCAGTGATATTACTGTGATCTGGAAGTGTAAGCTGAAATTAACTCGTAGAGGAACACTGTTCCCCGGCTTGCTCCCGGGCTCATATTCAGCTACCTTTCTTGTACAGCCAAGTCCCACCTGCCTAGAGATGGCACTGCCCACAGTGGGCATTGCTGTCCCATATAAATCATTAACCAAGGCTATATCTCACAGCATGGCCATAGACCTATCTGGTAGAGGCAAGTCTTCACCTGAGGGTCCCTAAATGAGCGCCATTGCCAGGACCGTCACGCAGGGCTTGGTATCTTTTCATCCAACAGGTACCGTCATATGGGTTTAGGACCCCATAGTGTGAGAAGGCCACTTCTGCTGGCACACCTAGTTGAGGACACCCAGAAAATAAATGTCAAGCCATAGACTCCCATCCTAGGGCCCTTTCTAGCACAATGGAAGCCAGCTGAGGCTGAAAGAAACTCAAGACCTGTTTGAAGACATCTAACGTTGCTGGTCTACAAGCAGGTTCCCAGGGGAAACTCAGATCCTACCCTGAGCCATGCTGTGTCTAACCTTGGATGTTGAGCCATGAAAGTGGCATAGCAAGTGATCCAATGTTGGGAAAAGCTGGACTTGAGCCTTCAGCCTCCCAGGACAATACCACTCCCGCCTAGTAAGACACTAATCCCTGGACTCGGGGTCTCCATAAGCCTCAGCCTTGAAGGCCATTTGTCAGAAAGCTTAATGTTTTTACTTCAGAAAAATAAAATTGTGGGCTCGAATCTAAATAAGTGTGCGCTCTTCTTCAGTGCCTCACCAGCAAAGGCTTTGGACACAAGTTCTTGGATAAGCCCTCAACAAACTGGTCCCAGGAAGAGCTAAGTGCTGTTACTGCTAAATAAACTGTTCCATCATCTGTTGGCTGAAAGTCATTACTATCTAGGGATCTGTGGTTTAGGACTCAGGGCCTGGTTCAGCTGGATGCTCATGCCTCAAAATCTTTCGCTTCAAAGGCATAGCCTTGGTTTGAGTCTCATCTGAAGGCTGGGCCAGAGGAAGGCCTGCTTCAGTCTTACCTGTGTGGTTGTGGCTGATGCAGTGGCTGTGGCTGTGGCTTTGGCTGTGGCTGTGGCTGTGGCTGTGGCTGTGGCAGGTTCAGTTCTCCCAGGGCTGCTGGTACAAGGCTTTCATTCCTCACTGGCAACTGGAGAGCAGCCTCCTTCTCTTCAGTCCTCCTACCACACTCTTCCCCCATCTCCAAGTGAGAGAGGGAGGAAAAGCCCTCTGTCTGTAACCTCATCTCGGAAAGTCACTTTGGCCAAGTCCTGTTTTGAGAAGCAAGCTGGGAGGTACTGTCTTTACTTAGGAAGGCATCACACAGGTGAGCTCCATGAGGCAGGCACCACCAACAAAAGTACTTCAGGTACATTACCTTCAGCTGAAGCCTAGATCTTACCACCACAACCACCACCACCACCGTCACCACCATCACCACCACACCATCACCACCACCATCACCACCACCACCACCACCACCACCACCACCACCACTACCACCACCACCACCACCACATATGCATATATACATATTTTGGAGCACACTAAAAACAATGAGTAATGAGTAACAGTTCTCAATCACTAAGACTAAGTAATATTTGCAGCTTTCAACTTCTGGAAATGAGCTTGCTTTTTAAAATGAGAACAAAATGCCCTAGCTGCTCAGTCAGTCATGTAGCTGGCCTGTGAGGTAGTAGGGTAGGTCTTCGCTTCTCAGAGACCGTATCTATAATGTTTTTGTTTTTATTTTGACAGGGTCTTGCATATACTCCAGGCTCATGCTAGCTTCAGTTTCATTTATTTATTTACTTATTTGAAATGCATGCCATTGTTTTCCACTGCTTCACTATTGTCAGGAAAGGCATATTTGTAGGTGCCTCCACCAGTAGCTACTAAGAGGTTTCTCTATGACGTCATTGCTTTGACTTTCTGAGTGCACGTGTGCTGTATCTTTCCATCTGGCCAACCCTCATGTGTCCTCCTTTGTGTAACTGTCCCTCCTTCTCCTGTGACCTCTCTTGGACTTGAGGGTAGAATGTGTCATCTTGACTCACAGCGTGCTCTTCCTGTATCTCTGTGACTGCTCACATTGCTTATTACTATGTGTCTCCTGAGTGTCTCAGGGGAGCCAAGATCATGTTTCCTGGGCTCGAGTATCACCCTGAGTGCCTTCACAGCCCAGCTTCAGAAGTCATTTGCTGGCCCGGGCAGAGGTTCAGATGAGATGAGATCACGCATGAGGTCAGTATGAGACCAGGATGGGGCTGTGATGGATCGATGCATCCTGGAGGAGCAAGTGGCTGTGTGTGGCAGGAACAGAGAGAGCTATCAATGGGGAATCTGAACTCTGGAGTAACTGTCCTTCCTGAGAGACTCCAGGTCTCAACAGGTGCCTATAGCCAGGGATTGGGTATCACATAGAGATGGCAGGTGTGGACAGTTCTAGAAGGTTCCCACTGCCAGGCCCTGTCCAGCATTGAAGGTTCTGAATAAGGCAGGATCTCATACAGCTCTCAGCAGTAAGCATTCTTATCAAGTTTCAGAAGACAGAGGGCAGATGCTCCTGCAGAGCTGGGGTGGGGGGTTTAGAAACACCAGCCACCATGTTGGCATAGGTCAGAGGAGGACAAAAGGAGTTGGGTTAAGGACTAGCTACAATCCCTGATAGAAGAGACAGTAGACAGGAATTAGAAAGCACTGTGTTGGCATGGGCAAGGACTCGCTGTGTAAGAGATAGTGGAGAAACCATTCTTCATGTTTCTCTGGGGTCTGTCCCGGACACACTGGGAGTCATCTCAAGCTGTAGGAAGAGGGCAGAGCCCCAGTCTTCTTGTGTGCCTTGCCCACTTTCCATCTTTGTGACCACAGGACCTGCAGGTGTCACTTGTCAACACTGGTGCTGCCCATGCGTCCCCCATTTCTCACTTCAAAAGTTACAGGAGATCAAGCCTTCCATCTGTCCTCTAAAGGGACTTTGGAACCCAGAGCCTGGGCTTGACATGGGGGTTCCTTGGTCCTCCTTCCTTCTATCAGCTGGCAGTTGAGTCTGTGGGACTCTCCATATTGCAACCCAAGTCCCCTCAAACCCAGAGCTCAGAGAAAGTAGATAGACTCTATCTAGCCAATGCTCTCCTCAGGTCGTGGAAACAGACTCTGAAGCACAGGTGGGTTGGGTGCAGCCATGTCTCCATGCCTTCTAGCTGCAGGCATAGTTGGGGCTAAAGGGATCTTATTAAGGAAGAAATGTATTTTATAGCTCTTAAAGTGGCTTGAAGCTGAGGGTGGCGGCCATGGCGGCACCAGTAATGTCATCAGGCCCTCCAGGTCTGAACCCCACACTTGCATTTCAAAGGGACCTGGGATCCTTCTCCACTCACCTAGCTGCTGGCAGCTGCTACATTGCAAACTCCACTAGACTCCTGAGATCATCATGAATTTCATGAATTCTGTATTTTTTTGTGTGTGTGTGCTAGGACCCTTTGAAGTCTTTTTTTTTTTTTTTTTAATGTGAAAATAAAACCAAAGTGAAACTCTTTTTTATAAGAGAAGAATGTTCACACTGAATGACCACTGAAGCCTCAGACTTGGGAGTCAGTAACTGTATGTGCATTTGCCATCCTTAGAGGAAGTGCCTCAAATTCTGGTCAGGACAGGAAGGGTTTTGACAAGATATCGCTGAGCTCAGAAAGAAAGATGCTAAAAGGTGTTTTGAGGAGCATTCATTTGAGGAGCATTGGCAAAACAATACCACTGTCACTCAGAGCCCAGCAGTGAGTTCCAGCATCTGTCTTAATCCCCCATGGGGTAGATTCTTTCAGAGGACATCTATGTTGGGCTAATATGCACTTATAAGTGAGTATAGGTGGGGAGGCCCAGCACACAGAGGAAGGGGAAGCAGACTACCTGGATGAGACCTCATAGACTGTGCTCACATGGTGGGGGAAGAGGTTCCTTTCTGTCAGATGTCTAGGGGAGGGGGAATAGGGTAGAAGACGGAGGGAGGGTGGTATTGGGAAGATACAAGTGAGTGGATAACAATTGAGATATAATCTGAATAAATTATAATAAATTAAAATAAAAAAATAAAGACACAGTATGTGCATGCCTTTTATATTTGTAAAATGTATATATGTGTGTGTGTAAGAACAGATAGAGAATAACGTGTGTATGCCTGTGTATGGATATACATACACATGAACACACACACACATACACACACACAAACACACACTTTCACATACATACATTCATACAAGTGTGTGCACTGGGGAGAATAGTGAGTATGGAGTATGGGCCAGAGCAGGTGATGTTAAGAGGCAGTAACTGAAAGGGAGAAAGAAAATATATAGATACATTAGGAAATACAATGTTGTGCTTTTCTGCACATTTGCAGAAAGATGCATCTGAGTATGAGGTCTACATAATTAACCACCAATTACGTAAAAAGAAGTGATGAGGGCTAGAGAGAGGGTTTAATGATTATGAACACTGGTTGCCTTTCCAGAGGACCTGGGTTCAACTCCAAGAAGCTACACAGTAACTCACAACTGTCTATAACTGTAGTTCCAAGGATCTGACAGCATCCTTTTGTCTCCATGAGCACCAGGCATGCGGTGCATAGACATACACATGAAAAGGTAATACAACATTTTTAAAGGAAATGGGTCAGTTTGAGAGGACAAAGAGATGATGTCCTTCAAAGGGAGCTATAAGCAGCACAGTGACTCTCCAGCAGATGTTACTGTCTCAGTTAACAGAAAACTGTCACTGTTGTTAAGGGATGAACTAAGGCAGCCTGGTCCCACTGCCTCTGGGTGACCCTGGGTAAGTGCTACAGCCTGTATCATTTATGATTTCCACACACTGGGACTCTTTGCAGAGACAGCCCTCAGAGCTGAAATGAGGGTGTGTGTTCTAACTGTCCTCACTACCCGTTTGCCCATCTCATCTTGGTGGTGTCACCCATCAGTCAGTTACCACTACACAATAGTCTCCTCTTCTCACCTACGGCTGGCTGGCTTTCCCTCACCATGGCCTGATGTTTCTTCTCTCAGCAAAACTATCTCACTTGGTGACTCTTTCCACATGCTAGTTTGTCTATACAGACTCGCAACTGGCAGAGAGACAGTGGAACTACTGAAAAAAATATACAAAAGAGGTGGAGGATGGGCATCCTCAAGCCTCTTAAGAAAGAGGAAAGTTTAGCCATGCCAAATAGACTGGGGGACACACAAGATCCTAAATGAAACAGTAGACTCAAAACTACAAAGCGTGCACGCACGCGCGCACACACAGTGCACAAGAGGAGTGTTTTCTAGGTGACTCCAAATCCAGTAAAGTGGACAGTGAAGATGAGCCATCACAGAGAGAAAGAAGAAAAGCTGGAGGGGTGTCAGGAGCAGCAAAACACAGTGGTGAACCTTCTGGCTCCCTTTTGTCTCCTTGCCACACTGTGTACACTCATACGTACATAAGTACTATACACACGCAAAACACACGATCTGTACTCATTACCTACTCTCACATATGTATAGGCAGTAATGGTTTTCACATGTATGTGTTTATATAATGCACAGGTGGTTATAAGATGTGCCTAGTGCATGTTGTGCATATATGGGAGTATGTGCAGTGATGCCTATGAGCAAGTGGTTATGAGACATGTCTTGTGTATGTATTGTGTGTACATATGTGGATGTGTGAAGTGATGTGTGAGCATGTGCCTTGTGCATTGTGTGCGCATGTTTATATGTACACATGTGAGCATGAGCTCCCTAGGAGATGTATGCATGCTCCCGAGTGCATGAGTGTGTGATGGTGACTACCCTTTTGCACGGCTCTTCTCTCAAAAGTTCTCTTGAAGGATGCTAAGGAATTCTGACTTGAAGGGAGCTATTTTATGTTGAGAATTAATGCCCCTGCATGGAAATGTTAAGGAGTCAGAGTGCATGCTGTGCTTCGTGGGCCTGGGGGAGAGCCTGTCAGAACTTTCCCTCTCAGCAGTCAAGAAGGCCAGATTCCTCCTCTGAGTACATCCTTTGGCAGCAGGCCCAGAGGCTGGGTCCCCAGGCTTCCCCACCTGTGCCTTCTGCCCACATGCCCAGCCTCCGTGGCTGGCAACATCCTTAAATAAATAGCAGATGAACTGATTTGATTATCAGACGGATTTTATTCTCTGCTCTAATGAAGAGTCCCTATTATGCAAATGCATATGATTGTGACAGCAAGTGTTTTAATTACAAATTCATTCCCCGAGCCCAAAATAAACTTTTGCCATGATGGGGGTGGGGGTGGGGGGCTGCCATAATAGAAGGAAGATAGCAAGACTCATTTCAGAAAGAATGCATCACAAGAAAAAAATTAATTAAACTCCTTAGAATTAACCCGAAGCCTTTCATATTTGTCATTTCTCACTCATTATTGAAAGTTGGAGGGACAAATTGGCCATATTCCTTTTTGTTCTATCAAAAAAAATTCTTTTAAGTGAATAAAACAAAACAAAAACAAAAAACCTACAGGACCAATATCAGCAGAGGACCATATGTATCCAGAGTTTGGAGAAGAGGGCAAGATCCGGGTTAGGGTGGCTTTGCTCTCCTCTGATCTGTCTTCTACCTGTCATAGTTGGAATGTGGGGGTTGGTAGGCCCTACTACTACTGGGGTGGACTATGCAGGAGCTAGGAGGGTGACCCACATATTCTCTTAGCCTGAGAGGGGAGAGGAAGACATAGGGTTAGGGTTAGG
>OU015748.1:111009067-111024263 GCA_907169655.1 Acomys percivali
TGCTGTTGGGCACCAGAGGTCTCTCAGGATTGATGTTCTACATCCTCAGAGCCTCCCATTCAGGCCTGGCATACACTCTCCTTCACACACTCATGCCTCTAAAGTGATGATTGGATGATTCCTTTTGCAAAAAATTTCCAAAAGATAATTACTCAATTTTCATCCATTTAGACTTCATAGCTTTCACACACTTCAATATCATCTGGCTAACATTTTTCTTTCTATGATTGGACAGAGGAGGAAAGGGTCAAATATGTGTCTTCGAGCATTTTCCCAGAACTCCAGAAAAATCTATATACTGTTGAGTCTGTGAATAGAGAGACATATCTGAAATTACATACCCAAAGCCCAGAGAAGTCGGAGTCAGTATTCCCAAACACAAATGGAGATAGCCCAGTCTGGGTCTGAAGATCACAGCTGCAGACAGTGATGCACGGCAGTCTTATTATCTTCATCATCATTATTTGGGACAGTAGTCATTGGTCATTTCCTATGAAGCAGGCTCTCCACAAGAGTAGATAGATCAGACGATTGATTTTTTTTTAAATCCCCATAACAATTTGGCACAGTTCTGTAAATACACGCTTTATAGACTTCCTGAAACTGCCTGGCTGGGTGCTGGCCCCGCACAGATTTATTGCTTGCCACTGACCCAATGGTGTGTAATGGGAAACCACTGCCCGCCCGCCATTGGGAAGGCTCTGCGCAGGGGGCGCACCTGTGCCCGTGGCGAGCGGGAACACTGCCATTCGTCCTCAACTCCAAACAGTCCCCAGACATATCGATCTCAGGACCAAATGTCAAATACCCCACTTTCCACAACAAATGTCTCTCTTGGAAGTTCTGTGTAAATTGAATTTTTATAAATCAAATTGCAGCTATGGAGGCAGAAAGGAGCAGTGCTGTTTGTGGAAGCTTGCTGTGTCCCTGCACGAGCTAGGAAAACTGTGCTGTGGAGAGAGCCTCTCCCACTGACTGCTTTGCAAGCTTTGAAACACTTTTTTTTTAATTTATTTTTTATTTTTATGACATTAAGGTGGTGTGTGTGTGTGGGGGGGTGTGTGTATACATGTGCGCTAGAGGTTGGTGTCAGGTGTCTCCCACTATTGCTATCTACACAACCTTCCAAGCTTTAGGAATCCCCCTGTCTCTACCTCCCCAGTGCTAGAATCATAGATATACCTAACTGTGTCTGGATTTTTTTTATATAGTTGTTGGGGATTAAACTCAAGTCTTTTTGTTTTCATAGTAGGCACCTTACTGACTGAGCCATCTCCTCAGCATCACTGTATTCTTTTCCTATGTTATACCAGGAGACACTAAGTATTCAAATGGATCGATGTCACTGGTGGGCTCAACCAACCAATCGCTCAACTAATCAAGAAAATATTTGGGAAACATCCCATTTTCTTGAGCTACACATCAGTCTGGACTCTCTGCCGGGGGCACCGCAACCTAGAAACTTGGTTGATCTCAATTCGTCTTCAATCGTCTTTGGTCTGACACCCTTCAAGCTTATTTCCACGTATATTCCTCACATTTCTGCCGGTGAAAATTAGCAACATCTCCTGGTTTCTTCACACTGTATGCTGTGCTCGCTCCTCTCAGGCCGGGCTTGAAGCTTGTCTCCCTGCAGGGTGGAGACACAGTTCTCCTATCGGGCAGTGGATCGAGAAGGCCCATTTTGAGATTGATCCCCCCTTTCGTAAGTCTGGTGCCTTAGGGGAGCACAAT
The DNA here is from genome assembly GCA_907169655.1 of Acomys percivali. NCBI lineage: Eukaryota > Metazoa > Chordata > Mammalia > Rodentia > Muridae > Acomys > Acomys percivali. The sequence continues at coordinate 111,010,802 of OU015748.1, forward strand.
GCAGTGAGTGTCTTCAGACAAGGACAGGTTAGCGGAACTCCTTGGAGTTAGAATGACTTCTCAGCAAGGGATCTGCAGAGAGGACTCCGGATTGAAGGGTCCCCATTTTAGGTGCTGAAGAGATGATTCGTTGCTTAAGAGCATGTGCTGCCCTCGCAGAGGACCCAGGTTCAGCTCGCAGCACCCACATCAGACAACACAAAACCATCTGTGACTTCAGTTCCAGGGGATTCTACAGCCCTCTTCTGGCCCCTGTGGGAAACTACACACATGCCATGTATGTATTTTCACATGAGCAAGCATTAAATACACATAAATAAAAACAAATTAATTTTAGGGAAAGGTTCCCAACATTACTTCCAGACGCACCCCATTCACGTCTCTACACTAAGCATTTCTTCAGTCATTTTTCACTCACAGAAGACTGTCTGTGGCTATGTAGACTCATATTATGCTGGCTGGCTGAAACCTGGGCAGATTCACCTTGGCTCTTTCTATTGAGATCCTCATGTCATTGAAGGAAAAAAAAAAACCAGGACATTGATGCAGCTCTGAGATCCTCTTGACCCCTGAACCATGACCAGAACTGAACTTCAACAGTCTTTAGTTTGGTACCCACCCCACCCCGAGACATAGTGTGGTGGTGTACTTACCCTATGACTGCATGGCTGGAGGGATGAGAGCTAGCTTCTCCCACACCTACACCACGATGGTCAGGTGATATAGCCATCTGGTCTCCAGCACATTTGAGCTTTATGTCATATTAAAGGCAATGGATGTGACCAACTCAAGCCCAGAATCCCATCTTGAGGGTCAGTTTTCTGGGCTGTAACTCATCCTGTGATACTGGTTCTAATCGCTGGTTCAACTGAAGAAAGAAATTACACTAGGTTCAACAGAGAGAATGAGTTACGGGGACTTGGCTACTCAGGAACTGCGGGGCTGAAGACACAAGAGGAAGAGATAGGAGCAAGTAATAAACAGTACTCAAAGAAGCCAAGTCATGCCCCTAGGGCCGGGGAGAGGCAAAGAAGAGACTTCGGGTCCCAGGAGCGTTGAAGAGATGCTGCAGGGCATGGCCCCCAAGAATGGAGAAATCCTCCTCCAGCTCTGCCTCCACCTGCCAGCCTGGCTCCTGGGAGTCTGTGTGTAGAGCTTGTGTGAATGTCAACAAGAAGAGCACAACAGACAATAGAAGCACAAGTGGGTGATTTGCGGAGGACACAGAACTTGGTCTCCGAAAAGAGCTCGGAGAATCGGGGACCATTTAGTTGCTGAGAGATAAGAAGGAGGGGCAGAGAGGTTCTAGGCCCCTTATGAAAAGGACATTGAGATAGTCATGGGGCAGGAGGGGGGAAAGAGGGACAGAGGCATTTGGAAGCATTTCTCAGTAAATGTGCTTCTCGCTTCTCTGATGCTCTGGGGGAGAGATGGCAATCAGGTTAGAGCTAAATTGAGGTTCTCACTCTTTTTGCCTTTGGCCTGCTGGTATGGAGAGGACTTGTGGTGGTTTAAATAAAAATGGCCCCCACAGGCCCACAGGAAATGGCACTATTAGAAGGTATGGCCTTGTTGGAGTAGATGTGGCTTTGTTGGAGGAAGTGCGTCACTGGGGGGCAGGCTTAGAGGTCTCCAGAAGCTCAAGCCACTCCCCCACACTTTCTATTCCCGCTGCCTTAGGATCAGGATGTAGAACTCTCAGCAACTTCTCCAGCACCAAGTCTGTCTGCACGCCGCCATGCTTCCCACCGTGATGACAATCGACTAACCCTCTGAAACTGTAAGGCAGCCCCAATTAAATGTTTTCTTCTATAAGAGTTGCCGTGGTCATGGCTTCTCTTCACAGCGATAGAACCCTAACTAATACCCGGCTCCTCTACCCGCTGCTGCGAGTTAGGACCGCCCCCTTGTCAATTACCGTGAGGTAGCCTCAGAGTCATCCTTGCCTCTTCCCTCCACAGGCCAGCCTTGTACACAAATACAAATGTATTTAAAATGTGTATGGAATAGTCCTATAGATCTTATTTGTTTTCTCACATGTGACACAAACCCCACATATTTATTCATTTTTGTGGCTCTATAGCTCATGAGGACTGCTTCTGACAATCAAGTACAAAGTCCCATGCCATCTTCCAAAGCTGGTTTATCTCAGCCTCAGCCCCAGCCTCCCAGATGCCTCAAGTCCCCAACACTGACATACACCGAAATCTATCTGATGGTTCAGGTCTGTGTCCAAGAGGTAGGAAAACTGATTCTTAATTCCTTTTGTTAAGCTGGGGAGTTGTTTCATGCCATGAAGTTTACCTTATAAAGAACACACACACTTACACACCTCCACAGTCTAATTCCAGGAGATTTTCATCAGTCCACAAAAAAAAAAAAAAAAAAAAAAAAAAAAAGTCTCATTAGCAGTCACTCCCCATCCCTGCCGCCACAGCTAGCCACTGACCTACTTTCTCTATGGATTTGTCAGTATTTCTTTCCTTTAAAAATGGTGTTTATTAACTTATTGGCCAGTAGATGAGAAAAGTTCAATCAATTATATGCCTCAGTCCATAAAACATGACCCAGTGCCTGCCTGCCCTCTCTCCTTCCTTCCCTTTCCTTCCTTCCTCCCCTTTTCTCTAGCCCTTTCTTCCTCTTTTCTGAGATCATCAGCTTCTTTTCTGTCTCATGCCCCAATGTCCTGGTTAGCTACCTGATGTTAACCATGACGGCAAATGGTAAACGCCCCTTTGTGTGGGTTTGGTCTGTGTGCATGAGCGTGCTGTGCCTTTACCATTTCTCAGTGCTATAGCTTGGGATTCAGACCTTAGGCATGGCTTCAGTTTAGAAATTCAAATACCACTGGCCAGGGCAAGTTCAGGGTAAGAGATGCTTTGGAGCCCAAATTTCTCTTCAGTGCTGACAGTGGAAGTAGTCAGAGGTGCTCCAGGTTGTGGAAGCCTCTTTAGAAAACAGCCCTGAGATCAATACAGACCTGAGGCACTGGGCATTGGAAGACATCGGACATTTAAATCTGAAAGTCTGCAGTATCACTCAGCAGATCTCATCGACCAGCTGTGGAGAACATCAGGCAAGTGGTACATTTAACTTGAATCCTGCATCAGAAAACTATATCTCCATCCCCGTCTTCCTGTGTCTGCATTTGCCTCAAGGTAACAAGCTGCAATGAGCAGGAGGCTCTCCTTATAAAATGAGAAAGTGTGGACTCTGTGTCAGGACTCATGGTCAGTGGGTGTAGATGGTAACTACTAATTGTTAGTGGCACAAAATTAGAATCCTGCAGACGTGGCACAACTTACTGTAGAGATGCAATATGGTGCCCAAGGGATGCTTCCACCACAACAGAGCAAAACAAAAGCAACAAAATATAATCACGTTTCCAGAGCCTTCAGCTTCCAAGAATCACACAGGGCATGTGACTAACCTAAATCATACCGTGACAATGCAATTTGCAAAATCCAAGCACCCAGCACCTGAAGATGCTGTGCAGGTTGCCAAGAACCCTGTGAATTGAAATCCCAACCTGCCAGGCAAGATGTACTCATTAGTGCAATAGTGGTTTAACTTTTACAGTGACACATGACATTCTCTGGTTTTGAGGCCCATTCTACAAGAATAAATTTGTGTCTGCTACTGTCAATCCAGTTAAAAGACCCTTGGCTGGGAATCTCTTAGCCCTAAGAGGAACTTACTACTATTGTTTAGCTGAGTTGACACAGCACCCTACTTCCTTCTAAACACCTATGTGTACACCTATAGACAAACACTGCTGTCAGTGTTAATCAGAGACTATTCTCTTTCCAGGAAACAGCAGTGGATGCAGAGGATGCTCAAGGTGATGAGCAGTGATGGTCAGGTGTTCAACCCTAGGACAACCAGCACCATCCCTCACAACATTGTGGAAGAGGGAGTAGAGAAAAATATAAGAGCTAAACCTAGGGAGATGACGGTTAAAAGCTGTCTCTGGGCAGGGCATAGCCACTGCAATCATGGCCTCATGCCAGTTGTGACCGGATGTAGTGAGCCTATACAAGGCTGGACTTATAAATAATATCAATTGATAAATCAGAGAAAGGCCACCCCTCCCTGTGGGGAGGGTACTGAAGGATTAGGGGAGAGGGGGAATACACTTTCCTCATACTGATGAATCCACCAGACTCTTCAGTAGATAGTTCCCAACACGTGGTGGCCCCACAGTCAGCCCTGGCTAAGCTCAGTGCATCACTAAACAAAGATCCGTGAGGGTGGAAGAGGTGCTTGCACAGGGGATGGGTGACTTGAACCTGCAAGAATGAGGGCCCCGAATGGCTAGGTTTCGAGAGGGAGATCCAAGGGTGAGGAATAAAGAAGAGCAGAAACAGGAAGAAGACGACAAGAAGGGGAGGCCATGTGAAAGCTGATGACTACTTATACCAAGCAAGTTTATAAAGAAGTATAGCATTTTAGATACTGTTTTTGGAGAAAAATAGCCAAGGTCAGCAGAGGGCAAAAGTAGGCAATGCTAGCAAAGAGAACACCTATACATCAGGCACAGCTGCCTTAGGACTGAGAGTCACAGCCTAGGGGGAAGATTCAGGTCCCCAGAAGACTTAACCTTGACTCCCTTGTTGCAATGGCTTTAGCCCCAGATCAGCTTTACCACATCCTCTCCTGCACAAGGACACAGAACTTAACATCCCCTTAGTCATTTTATCATGGCCTTGAGAAAGACACTCATCGGTTTGTCTCCCGACAGAAGGGCAACAGAGAGTGTGAGGGGCTTAAGGGAGAATTGAGTGTGACAACAAACAGAAAGCAGTGTGTGAGTAAGTGTGTGTGTGTGTGTGTGTGTGTGTGTGTGTGTGTGTGTGTGTGTGTGTAATTGTCAAAACACAAATTCCTTGAAAAAAAATATCTTTTTAAAATCCAGGCCCAGGGAAATGCAGGAACAAGTCTCTTAGAGTGAGTCTCCAGAAAAAAGTTATGAAAGGAAGAATGAAATTGTGAGACAGGGCAATTAAAGGGCCGAGAGCCCTAAGAGACAGACAGACCAGTCCCCAGGCACAGTCACCCAGGTTTGTGTACCTGAGCCCACAGGTACAAGCATATAGATTGCTAGAAAGCAGTTAAGAATGCTCAGAAAACACGGACACCCACAGTGTGTTTGATGATAGTAAAAATTGATGGTTGAAAGTCTCAGAATGAAGCTAGAATATTATGAATTAATCCACAAGGGACTCTATTCAAAGAAAGAATTTATGTTTCTGAATTACGTCCTTAAAGATGGAATCACATTCTCTTCAGAATTTGCTTCAAAAATAACCACACAGAATGGGGTACGTGGGCAGAGGCACAGCAAAAAACAGGTTTGGCTGCTGAGGGAACACAGGGAGTTCATGATCTAGTTCTCCTATTTTCACATATGTTTGAACTTTCCGATAAGGAAGCTAAAAGCAACAGCACATTTTGTGGGAAGACCTTGGTCTCCATACACCCTGCCTTTTTCTTGTCCTGTGAAGTGGGCCCTCCCCCGCGTAACTTCTCAGAGCTCCTGTCTCTTCATTTGTGAAAGAGAGGTAGGGCTGCTAATCATATTGAAGAACATTTAATTTAGTATATACATCACGGGTTGCAGAGACATCTGTTGCTCAGCAGATACTCAGCTCAGGGTGCAGGGCCTCCACCAAGAACTTCAGGGCAGGGGCTCAAGGTAGGAAACTGGGGCAGGAACCGAAGCTGAAGCCATGGAGGAGTGTCCTGTACTGACTTGCTCCTATAGCTTGCTTCACTTGCTTTCTCAAAGCATCTAGGGTTACCTACTCAGAGGTGGCATCATTCGTGATGGATAGTGCCCTCCTGCGCTAATCATTAATGGAAAAACAATGTTTCATATGCTTGCTACAGGTCAATGTGATAGAAATGTCTTCTCAATTGATGTTCCTTCCTCCCCCAAGACCCTAGCTTCTGTCAAGTTGGCAACAAGCTAGTTCCCACAGTATCTTTTACAGGTCTCCTGCCCATTTGTCTGTCCTCCAATGGCCTGCACGGGGCTGCACCAGCATTTCTACTCATGGGGGAAATCCAAAGGCCCTAGCAGAAGCACTTAGCATACTTAGAGCGACATACTGCTGTCAGGCTTCCATCTCCTGCAAGCCTTTTCCCCCTCTGCATCCTTAGTCTGCTGTCTTTTCTGAAAGAGAATCTAATTTAGGACACTCCCGCTCTATCACTTTTACCTTGACATCTGTGCTTTCTAAGATTTAGTTGAAAAAAAAAATCTGTCTACCCTTGAATATCACATAGTCACACTGTATATTACACACATTATATTTAGCAGATCCGAAGAATATGCTTGGTGTTTACTTGTGAACTTCTAATACAGGGTGAAGTTTCAAATGTATTCCTTTAAATTTTTGTTCTTTATTCTTGAGAATTTCATACTGGTACACAATGAAACATGGCCATAGCTACCAACCATTTACCCTCTTCAACTGTTCCCATATCCCTCCATAGTGGGCCAGGCCCTCCTACGTCAGTTAACAGTAAAGACAATCCCCATAAACATGCTTATAGGACAGATATGGCAATAGTCAACTGAAACTCCCTTCTCAGGTGACTCTAAGAGGAGTCAAGTTGACAGTTGAAGCTAAATAGAGTACACACTTATCAAACTCTTATCATCTTTGGTGAAGTGTCTGCCCTTTGCATGTTTCTAAGTAAACTACTATCTACTGCTACTGTAAATGATTGCTGTGGTTATTATTACATTTTAATTTTTGAGAGTTCTATACAATAGATTTTAATCATATTCTTTCCTGTCCCCCAAACCCTGCCAGATCCCCATCCTACCCATTTAACTTTTTGTGCTTTCTCTCTCAAGAAAGAAAAATCAAAATGGAATAAAACAAAGGGAGCACTTAGCAACATCAAGGCAGTTTGTGACATCCACTGCTCCCAAGCCTGAGGCCTGCACTGGAGTGTATTCGATATACCCCATCACTCAGTTGAAGAAAACTGACCCTCCTTCTCCAGCGTTGGATAGGGTGGGCTTTGTGGGTCCACTTCCCTTGCTCCATGGTAGGGTTTTGTCTGGGGTGCACTTGTACAGGTCTTGTGTGTGCTGTCACAGTCTCTGTGAGTTCACGTGTGCACAGCTTTGTGTCGGGAAGACTCTGATTCTATGGAGCCATCCACCACCCCTGACTCTTATGCTAGTTCCACTTTCTCTTCTGCATAGCTTCCTGAGCTTTAAGGGGAGGAGCGGGAGCAGGGGAGTTGATGAAGATATCCCTTTTAGGGATGAGTGCTCAGAAATCTCTTACTTTCCACACATTGTCCAGTTGTAGGTCATTGAGTTTGATTCCCATGTACTATAGGAAGCTTCTCAGAGTTGGACATTACTCTGATCTATTGGCACAGTGGTATGCCATTAGAGAGTATTTTACTGCTATGCTCCTTTAGCAGGATAATGGTGTTAAGTTTTCTCCCAGGCCTATGACCTACCTAGTCTCAAATTCTTGGCCACTTTAGTAGGTTACATCTCAAGGCGTGGGCTTGAAATCCCCCAAAAGCATTTAGTATGCCCAGAAAAAGTGTGCCACCATTGCACCAGTGTTCTTGCCAGACTGGTTATTATGGTAGCTCTCAGGGCTCACAGCTGGATGAGACTGATGACTGCTCTCCACCCTCCACCCCACCCCCCTGCTAGTCTGCATAGCACTGTGAATTCTGGTCAGCAGGAGTGAAGCTTCCACTGGAGCACTAGCTTAATTCATCATTATAATCATTGAGTTACAAATGTAGGGTTTTTTTTAACCCATTAAGACTCAGGTCCCTGATTACATGTTTCTCATAAATTTATTCTCTGATTTTGGCTTGTCTTTTTTACTCTGTCAGGAGAATTTTCTCAGGGAACAAATATGTTTTATTACTATAAAGTCAGAGTGTTCAACAGTCTTACATGTTATGCTTTTGTGTCTTGTGAAAATATATCAAAATGCACAAAAATTTTCTCTAAGTTTTAAAAAATATGTTCTTCATAGAGTTGTTTTTTGTTCTTTGTTTTGAGACAGGGATTCTCTGTGTAGCTTTGGCTGTCCTGGACTCTTTTTGTAGATCAGGCTGGCCTTGAACTCATGGGGATTTGCCTGCCTCTGCCTCCCAGAGTGCTGGGATTACAAGCATGTGCCACCACACCTGGCTAACTTATTCTTCTTAACAATTGTTTTGTCTATTCTTTGTCGTTTGACTTTCCATAAATGTTAGAGCAGTAGTTCCCAACCTTCCTAATGTTTTATCCTTTAATACAGTTCCTCATGTTGTGGTGACCCCCAGCCACAAAATTATGTCGTTGCTACTTCACAACTGTAATTTTGCTGCTGTTATAGATTGTAATGCAAATAACATACATGCAGGATATCTGATATGCAACCCCCAAATGGGTCGTGACCTATGGGTTGAGACCTTCTGCTTTAGAGTCATTGTGTTACGTGTGTGTGTGTGTGTGTGTGTGTGTGTGTGTGTGTGTGTGTGTGTGGTGCTGGGGTTTGAATCTAGAGCTTTGCATATCTAGGTAAGCACTCTGCCACTAAGATGTATCTCTAGACTTCCATTTTCTTCCTTTCTAAAAGAAAAAGTCCCAGTTTTGGTATGTTCTCAATTGACCCTATAAATTAACTAAGGGATAATTCATGTCTTAGCTTTGAACTGTAAGCTCTATTATTATTCATGTACAGCAAGACCAACAGATCAACTGCCACTATGTCAACAGTACATCAATGCATCTCCCCCAAGAGGAGGGGAAACAACAAAGGAAGGAGCTTGAGCAGGAGCCTGGACTTATGGCAGAGGCAGTCCAAATCAAGTCATCAGGATTAATCTGATTGTTTCAATAACTTCTAGGAGCTCTAGGTGGGACAGCTATCTCCAGGCTTCTGGTCCCCAGTCTAGGATGCTTAAGACAGAAGAATCCTGCTTCCTAGGGTGAAAAAGATTGAGAGAGGAGGTGACTGGGGCATGGGCTCCTACGCAGTCTTGCATGCAAGTGAGGCACTCTGGGTAAGCTCTTTCCTCTAAGATTGACTGGTAGGGGCACTCTCTCCCCAGCTGATGAGACTCCATTAGCCAGAACATCAAGAACACAGAAAATAAACAGTCAACACAAAATTTTAAATGGTGACTATTTCAGACTATGAATGTGGGGTTTCTTCATTTACTATGGTGTTTGAAAATAGTTCTCTTAACTTAGTGGCTTATGGCATGCAGACCTCATATACATTTTGTTAGATTTACCCCTAACATTTTCATTCTGTTTGGTGTATTAGTTACTTGCCTCATTGCTGTGAGGAAAAAAAAAACCAATAAGAAACCATTTAATGGAGGAAGTGGTTTTTTGGTTTGGTTTTGTCCTTTGGCTTACAGTTCAAGGGGATACTGTTTCACTGTGGCATAGAAAACGCTACTGTTCACATTGTATCTGTAGTCAGAGGGGTGAATAAACAGGAAGTGTGGCCACAGTTATGATATGTCAAAGTCACTCCAGTGACCCATTTCCTCTAGTAAAGCTACACATCAAAAAGTTCAACCTTCCCAAACAAGCCACCAGCTGGTGACCAAATGTAAACACATGAAACCATGTGGGACATTTCTCATTCAGATCTCAACAGGTACAATTTGAGATGGGGCCTGTAAAAGTTCAGCCTTTCATGGCAAGCGTGTAAAAGTAAAATAAATGTAACCTCGAAGATGTATTTTAGCCTCCCACCCTGCCAGCATGCCAACTGTAGTTATTAGTCAGTGCAGCTTTCATTTCTAATTCAGTTCGTGTTTTCTTCTGTCTTCCTGTACACAGTATGGTTGTAGTGTTTGTTTAATAACTTGGATTACTGATCCTGTTTTCTTCTGTCTTATCTGTATCTCTTCCTGGACTCCATTGCTGCTTTCTGACATCATATAGCTTCCACTGGATTATGGGCACTAGTTTTAGAGTATTGGCTGTGGGCATTGGAGTGTTTTTAATACTGTACTCCCTTACAGCAAGCGGTTAAGCTTTGTAGTATCAGCATAGTTTTTTTTTATGTTTGATTTTAAGCTTTATTATGAAATAGATAAACTGTAGCAGATTCTTCCCAACAAATACTATGTTTCTAAGGAAGTTAAAGCGTCAAATAATTTGTGATGCTTTTGGGGACACAGATACTGAGAACTCACACACAAACACTGGATGTTGAGTAACTGTCAAGAAGATAGATATAACACTTGAAATTCCTGATTATGTACTGTCAGGATTTGCTGTTCAAGTTGACGTCCAGAAGTATTTCCAGATGTAGCCCCCTTCTGATTAGCAAGGCTGCTGAACATCATGCTCTTCCCGTGTTGCACAATTCTATCCAATTAAATGTTTCCACTGAGTTTCATTTTGTATTTTTATTTTGATGACTTTTATTTTTATTAGTTCTCATTATGTAAATTGAAATATTCTAATAAATTTTGGGAAGGCCTGAAAAAATTAAAAAGACCATTAGATTTCAGTGTTTTTGTTTATAAATCAATAACATGCATCTATCAATTTGATAGCATTATGGAAAATACACAGAAAACAGCTTTGATTGCTTTTTAATTTCTGGTTATGAGATTACAGGTCACTAGGCATTTAGAAATATTCTCTGGCTTTGATATATTTCCTCAACATGATAATGATGATGATGATAATGCTGCTGCTGCTGCTGCTGGTGATGGTGATACTGCTGCTGGTGATGGTGATGCTGCTGGTGGTGATGGTAATGATGATGTTGATGATGATATTAATGGTAATGATGACAGCAATGGTAATGGTGATGGTGAGGATAGTGCTGCTGCTGCTGCTGGTGATGATGGTAGTGGTGATGATGATGGTGATGGAACTCAGAGCCTTAACTATGTGAAGCAAGAAATCTTCAATTAAACTGGATCCCCAGCCTTTTGTATTTAATAGATTTTCACTAAATTGTCCAGGCTCACCTTGTATTTGTGCTGTGTCTCAGGCAAGAAGTTTGCTTCAGTCTTCTGAGTAAGTAGGATTAACAGGGTCCTGCACTATGTCTGAATACTACTTTGGGGGAGTAATAGCTAATATTATCAATGATGAGAAAATATCTAGTCTTGCTACAATGGCTGAAGGGAAGCAAAGATTATACCAAGTGATAATTGGTGGGGAATGTGAGGCTCACAAGTAGAATTGGGGAAAGGACACGATATTCAAAAGTAAGCCTTTAGGTATAGTCATTAAGGTACCAAATACAGATTCCTGGGAGTCTTGTATCTACATTCCTGGGAAGACACTCAACAGGAGTGTGTGCTGAAATGCTCTTGAGTCATGTACACGAGAATTTTGGTAGCCCTCTTCACAACAACTCTACACCATTGATGGATCAGAGGTCTATCACTGAGGGATGTAAGGAAACCATAGCAGATTTTTGCAGTGGAATTCCATTCAGGAGGAGGAGTCGATGCTAAACAGTAAAGTGCAGGTGGATCCTCAGAAGCACAAGGCTGAAGAGAACCATTCTAATACACATTGGAGCATAACAGGAATAAAAACTGAACCAGGAATATGACAGTGTCTGGAGCCATAGCAATGGTCACTGTGGTGCCTGGGATCAGGTATAAGAGAACATGGGCAATGTTGAAATGTCATCTTTGGGCTTGAGTTATTGTCTGAGAGCTTGGACATCACATAGTTCTGGGCATCATGAGACTCTGAGCACCCCAAGGCCATGAGCATCATAGGGACCATGGTCATCGAACACATGGCCATGGGCCCAACAAGGTCATGGCCAATACAAACAAGGGCATGAGCATCATAAGCCTATGGGTACCACAAGGCCATGGATAATCTACAGCTGCATCTTTATGAGCTCTTCCTTATCTCTATGCATGCCATGTTTAGTTTTGAAAAATGTCCCTCATTCCATATGGTAGGACTTTTATATGGAACAAAATTGGGTGTTACCACACAAAGATACCCATGGCATGTGCAGACTGTCACAAACTCAAAAAGTTCATTTTGGGTAATGAAAATTTAAGTCCAGCTACCAAGTTACACATTCTCCTGAGAAATTCTCTTTTAATTCGTGATATCCAACACATCTTTGCCATTTCTGAAAATCTGGAGCCAAGACCAGTAATGATATGGAAAAGGAGGCTGGACATGTATCTCAGTTAGTGGGGTCAGTTAGTGTCTAGCTTGCATGATGAGTTTGATCCCCAGTAGTACATAAACTGGGTATAGCAGTGTATGCCTATAATCCCAGCATGAAGGAGGTTGAGGTAGGATGATAAGACGTTTAAGCTCACTCTTAGTTACATAGAGTTTGAGGCCAGCCTCAGATATATGATACCCTGTATCAACAATAACAAAGATGGTGGCAGAAAAAGAATGTTCTAGAAATATGTAGGTGAATGATGGGTTAGGGGTGGTGGATATATAGCCTTTTTGCTCCAAACGAGCTTTCCGCTCTTTAGATTTCCTCTCCATCTTCAAATCCCACTAAGATGGGAATAAGAGCTCTACCTTGATGGAAGACTGTCAGACAAAGTCATTCTCCTCATGTTACACTGGATCACACTCAGGAACAAAAATTCCAAAATAACATAAGTAGAGATCACCGTCCCTCTGTTCCCAAGTGTTATTATTTAAATTGTTTTTATATAACATGTAATTTTATATAAAATGTCTGTTTCATTAAGCGGACTAGTTGAGGAAAGAATCCAGGAAGAAAGAAGAATTCTGCTCCCATCTTGCTGAGGGAAAAAAGGTCCCAAAGTCAATGGTGTGTGAATTCCTCTAGGAGCAAAGGTGTTGTCTTTTATAACTGTCTTTGGACCCTCACATGAATGTTCCAGAAAAGCCTTCATGGAAAGGTGTGGGTATGCAGTGGACTGTGTCTGCTGAGGCAGGGATTGAGTACAAGTGTTGTGAAAGGCTAGCTTTCTTCAATCAAGTCCTTGCTTATTGTTATTTAATGCCAGTGCCTTGGGAGGTAGTTTAGTTGGTAGAACAGTTGCCATGCAAGCATGAGTACTACAGTTTGAATCTCCATGACACACATAAAGCTGGATGCAGTGCGGTAGGTGTGGTAGTATATGTCTGTAATCTTATTCTTACAGCAAGATGGGGAAGCAAAGATAGGAGTGTTCCTGAAAGCCCATGGGCCACCTAGCCTAGACAACCAGAGACCCCGTCTTAAACAAGATGGAACATAAGGGCTGAAATCTGAGATGGTTCTCTGACATTCTATGGCTTCTCTCTCTGTCTGTTTCTGTCTGTCTGTCTGTCTGTCTGTCTGTCTGTCTGTCTGTCTGTCTCTGTGTCTCTCTGTCTATCTCTCTCTCCTCTCTCTTTCTCTCCTATCTCTCTCCCTACCTTTCTTTCTTTCTCTCCCTCTTGCCGCCTCTCTCTCTCTCTCTCTCTCTCTCTCTCTCTCTCTCTCTCTCTCTC
>OU015748.1:111026452-111037943 GCA_907169655.1 Acomys percivali
CACACACACACACACACACACACACACACACACACACACACACACACACACAACCCCGCAAGCGTACAGAGCAGGTGACAAAATGAAACAGGTCCCACCACAGAAACCTCATTCTCAATGAACCTTGCTTTATTATTTCTGGTGTGTCTTGCACCCCCCCACACACTATTCTCAGCATAGTAGACATCAGTCCAGGTGCCTATTAAAGCCCTGCTCCCTGAAAACAAACTCCTCAATATGATGAAAGACACATGCCAGCCATACCACGCCACAGTAGTTTACCAGTCCCAGCTGTAAACCTACAGGTGTTCCAAGGTAGCTTATAATCCCCATCCCCAGGAAGACTTGAATCTGGGTGTGTGGTGTCAGCCTGCACCACTTGAGTTGAGGTCCTGACAACTCCATAGTCACTGGTCTTTGTTTACACAGACAGCCTTCTCCATCTGAGATGGACACTTCCTGCCCACCGGCCTCCCAGACATGCATTGGATCTTTCCTAATCCAGCTGGGGGCTCCAACTATGCAGACCCACCAGTCAGGGGCAGTGGGGTCAAAGTGTGCAGTCTGTCTCTCAAATGGCCAGACAAACTCCCACTGTACTTTCTTCTGGAGAGGTAGAGTAGACCTTGGCCTCCTTTTACAGTGAACAGAGAAAGTTGGGTGGAGGGGTGAGAGAAGCTCAGCCAGAGAGAGCCCTGGATGTCTTGCTTGTTTATGGGTAAGCCTGGCTCCAGTGCAGCCAACACAGAGTTCAAAGGTCAACTATCCATACATTAGGTTTCCTTGACTCTCCTGCTTCTATTCTTTATGCCTTCCCTGATGGACAGACAGTAGGCTCCTGTGGGTGTTGCCTCCTCCTGGCCAATGCTGGCTTGGGTTGAAGTTCTTAACTTGTTTATAGCATGCTGACCTCATTGCTTGCCATACAGATTATGGAGTTATAAGGATTCTGCCCAGCCTAACTGTGATTCAGACCTTTCCCAGTCCTCCTCACGGCCAATTGATGTAAGACCTTGTCAACTCAGTCTTCATAAGAAACCTGTTGAGTCAATGCACTAGGAGCCTGACACCCTCTTAGTATCTGATTATTCTAAGCCAATACCACATCCTCCATCAGCCCCAAGGAGGGAGCGTCTGGTTACTCTGGCCTGCCATCATTAACAGACCCAGAGTGTTGTCTTAGAATGAGTTACCTCCCCTATTAGTAATTTTTCTTCTCCTGAGAGCCTCACTCCTGCACCTTGCTGCAAGTCTATTGCATATACCACTTTTTGCTCCATTTTTCTTCCTCTCTGCAATATCCCATTCAGTAATTCCTGTACCCTCCAGGAGTGTGCAGTGGCCTGAACACTCTCCCTGGCTGTGTTTTGACAGGTCAGTGGGTATCCTTTCCCTTAACTAAGTGTCCATAGCAGTAAGTGCTTTGACTTAGGGCTTGGTAATGACAACACAGAAAAGAGACCCTGGTCCATTTTTGCTATGCCCAGATCCACTGAGGTATGGCTCTGACCTATCTGAGGTCCCAGCCTGGGCATCCACTCTACAACCAGGGGTTTGGTGTCACATGACCTTCACCTGGGATGGTGACAGCCGGTGAGCTTGCCTTCCTTCACCTTCTTAGTAGCATGATGAGCTCTACATCTGTTCCTGAGATGGCCCTTGGTGTGATGGCTCCTCTTAGTTGTCAACTTGGCATGGTTGGGGAGAAGAACTCTCAATGGAGAGCTGCCCTCCATCATTAGTAGCCCATGGCCAAGTCTGTGGGGCCATTTTTTAAATTGCTAGTTAATGTAGGAGGCTCATCCCACTGTGGGTAGTTCCATCCCTAGGCACATGAATCTGGGCTGGTTAAGAAAAACAGCTGAGCTTGCACCTAGAAATCAAGCCAGGAAGAAGTGTTCTCCTGTGGTTTCTGCTTCAAACTCTTGTCTTGCCTTTTCTTCATGGTAGGCTCTAAGTTGTACGGTAGAGGAAACCGTTCCTTTCTAAGTTGCTCTTGTATATTGCAGCCACAGTAGCAAACTAGGACATTACTAAAGTGACTGAAAACACTCCTGTTTCTCAGCTACAAGGTAACAGCACTGTTGTCTTTCTTTTAAGGATCTTCAGAGGAGTAAATGACAGGGTTTTATAAAACATGGAGAATGAGGCCAGACTTCATGAACTTTGGATATAGATGATTCTGGTGATTTTTTTTTCTGATGACTGTTTATTTCCACCTGGGCAATGACTACCTGTGGAGGAGAGCATGAACACACTGAAGTGAGAAGTGAGAAGCAGACAGACAGACAGACAGACAGATGGACAGATGAATAGACAGCTACACATACAGTCCCACCCCACCCCCACACAAAGAGAGAGGGAGAGAGAGAGAGTGAGAGAAAGAGAGAGAGAGAGAGAGAGAGAGAGAGAGAGAGAGAGAGAGAGAGAGAGAGAGAGAGAGAGGCAGGCAGGCAGGCAGGCAGACAGAGGTGGACTGTGTTTGAATGCTAACCCCCAGCTCCCTAAATCATAAATTATTTGGAAACAGGGCCATTGCAGGCATGATGAGTTAAGGTGAGGTTATAAGGTTATGGTCCAGGTCCCAAATTCATACCGCTGCTGTCCTCAGCCGCCTTTCCTCCAGTCCTATTTATAGCAGCCACCATGAGTAAGAGAAGGAAAATCACGATGTTACAGACTAAGGTCAGGGATACCAAAGATCTCCAGCACCCATTGGAAACTGGGAGACAGGCACAGTGCCCATTTCTATCCCTGTACCCAAGCCTTGAGGGAACCAACCCTCCTGGTTCCTGCTACCTGTTCCTGTTACCTGGATCTCACAGGTTTCAGGAATGGGGGATGACTCGTTTCTTAATACATGTCTTGGATTCAAACCACATTAGCTTTGGTGATTAGCAAAGCACCGTATAGCTGCCTTAGCAAAGATGACACACAACACACCCGACACACACATCCTCCCACACAGAGACACAGAGAAAGAGAGACATACAGAGAGAGGTATTCACTAATGTAAGCTATCAGGGAGTAATGGGGTTTGTTTATTTATTTATTTATTGTTTCTATGATGGAAGACCATGACCAAGGCAACTTAGAAAGGATAGAGTTTAATTGAGCTTAAGGTTCCAAAAGGTTAGAGTTTATGATGGCAGAACGAACATGGTAACAGGCAGCTGGAACAGCAGCCAAGAGCTCACAGCTTGATCCACAAGCAGGAGAAAAAAGAAACATACTGGAAATGGCATACGATTTTTGAACCTTAAAGCCAGCCCTTAGTAATGCACTTCCTCCAGCAAAGCCATACCTTCTAATCCTCCCTGGGTAGCCACCAACCTGGTACTAAGTATTCAAGTGCTTGAGAATTACAGGGGACAGTTTCTTCAATCCAGCACAGAATCTTTAGTCCCCAAATCTGTTTTTTCCCCTAAACTGGCAGCAGCTATATTGCTGTCCACAAAGGCACAACTTCCTTCCACTCCTGTACTTGCATATTCAGTGCATATTCAATCTGCCCACCTGTGATCAGCCAGGACTGAATGCCACTGAGTCAAATCTGAGACACCCTCCCTGCTGAGACAGCGCTCCTGATGAACAGATCTTCCTTCTGTTCTCTACTTTTGCCTTGGGCAGCCCATCTCAGTCCTGGCTGGGGATCTCCTTGAGTCCTGTCTTATCATCATCTCTCTCACAAGACCATCACCCGTGAGGCTGCAACCCTGTGCTATGTTGGCCACTCCCCCTCCAGTGTCCCTGATGGAGAGGGGATATGGAAATGGGTTCAGCTAATGTCCACTGGCTTAACCAGAGTTTCCATTGGAAATCTTGTTTCTTGACTAATGAAGTTTCTAGGCTGAAAAAAAAAAAATCATCCCTGAAGAAGAGCTGCACATCAGGATGATAGGCAGTTATAGGCACTCTATGGATATTTGCTGCATTTAATGGAATTGAATTTCCTAAAAGCTGAGCATTTCCTCCATCAAATATCCAATATGTCTTGACCATGAGCGATAGATAATTCAGTGTCCCATCGCTCAGCACTTGTGGCCAAAGACAGACAGTTTATTAAGGAACAAAGGCACACCGGGGAGAGGATCTTCTGAAAGACTTTCTCATTAGCTCCATCCATTGGAATAGACCTTGCTTAATAGCAAATGAGCAAAACTAGGATGCAGTTCCCCCTCACACAGCATTGATGGGAGGTACTTGGAATTGCTCGTAAGACCACACTGCATTTTTTCCTTTTCCTTGGGGAGATCATGGTTCTCAGAAGTAGACATTGACCTATCTCATAGCACAAACCCTGAGGCCAAGGTTGGCATCAAGATACCGGCCTACATTTTACCAAAAGCAATTTACAGATTCAATGCAATCCCTATCAGAATACCTACAAAATATTTTGAAGATATTGAAAGAACAATTCTCAACTTCATATGGAGAAACAAAAAGCCCAGAATAGCAAAAACAATCCTATACAATAAAAAATCCTCTGGAGGAATCTCCATACCTGATCTCAAGCTGTACTATAGAGCAACAGTAATTAAAACAGCATGGTACTGGCACAACAATAGGCTAGTGGATCAATGGAATCGAACTGAAGACCCAGAGATGAATCCGCACACATTTGGTCACTTGATTTTTGACAAAGAAGCCAAATCCATTCAATGGAAAAACGACAGCATCTTCAACAAATGGTGCTGGTCTAACTGGATGTCTACATGTACAAAAATGCAATTAGACTCCTATTTGTCACCATGCACAAAAATCAAGTCCAAGTGGATTAAAGACCTCAACCTAAAACCAGAGACATTAACCCAATTAGAGGAAAAAGTGGGGAAGAGTCTGGAACACATAGGTACAGGAGACAACTTCCTGAATAGAACACCAACAGCCCAGGCCTTAGCATCAACAATTAATAAATGGGACCTCATGAGGCTGAGAAGCTTCTGTAAGGCAGGTGACACTATCAAGAGAACAAAGCGACAGCCTACAGACTGGGAAAAGATCTTCACCAACCCTTCATCTGACAAAGGTCTAATATCCAAAATATATAAAGAACTCAAGAAATTAAACACTACCAAACCAAATAACCCAATAGAGAAATGGGGCTCAGAACTAAACAGAGAATTCTCAATAGAGGAACATCAAATGGTGGAGAAACACTTAAAGAAATGCTCGACCTCCTTAGCCATCAAAGAAATGCAAATCAAAACGACACTGAGATTCCATCTTACACCCATCAGAATGGCTAAGATCAATAATTCAACTGACACCACATGCTGGCGAGGATGTGGAGAGAGAGGAACACTCCTTCATTGCTGGTGGGAATGCAAACTAGTACAACCACTTTGGAAATCTATCTGGCGCTTTCTCAGAAAAATGGGAATAGGGCTTCCTCAAGACCCAGCTATTCCACTCCTTGGAATATACCCAGAAGATGCACTACCACACAACAGGGACATATGCTCAACAATGTTCATAGCTGTCTTATTCATAATAGCCAGAACATGGAAACAGCCTACGTGTCCATCAGTAGAAGAATGGATAAAGAAACTGTGGTATATTTACACTATGGAATACTACTCAGCTATTAAAAACAAGGAATTTCCGAAATTTGTGGACAAATGGATCGAACTAGAAATTATCATAATGAGTGAGTTCACCCAGAAGCAAAAAGAGTCAAATGGTATATACTCACTTATATCGAGACACTAGTCCAAGGGGTACGCCCCCATGATAAACTTTACCTACCAAGAAAGTGGGTCAGAGGGGAGAAAATCCTATTGAGACTTTAGGGGTGAGAAGCCTGGAAGAATGAGGAAATAGAGGGATCCAGTGGGTCCTGGAAAAATACAGGCGGGTCTGGGCCCTCTAGTCCTCCTCAAACTATGGCACCAGCCAAGGAAAATATAGCAGTAAACTTCGAACCCCTCCCCAGTCTAGCCGATGGACAGGACATTCTCCACCGTTAAGTGGAGAAGGGGATCTGACTTTCACACAAACTCTGGTGCCCCATATCGGACCATGTCCCTTGGATGGGGAGGCCTGGTGGCACTCAGAGGAAAGATAATAAGTCACCAAGAAGAGACTTGATACCCTAGGAGTATATACAGGGGGAGGAGGTCCCCCTCAGTCACAGACATAGGGGAAGGGAGTAGAGGGGGAAACGGGAGGGAGGAAAGAAAGGGAGGATACAAGGGATGGGCTAACAATTGAGATGTAATATGAATAAATTAATAAAAAAAAAAAGATACCGGCCTAGGCTCTACTTAATATGTTTCCTGCTTGGAAGAGGCTGCATGGGGGACATTAAGATTGCCTCTGCGGGCAGGTTTCTGGGACAGCCATACTGGAAGTAAACTTAGAGTCATCTTCCTGAACACATTGCCACACTCAACCTTGGAGTTTTAAATTTTTTAAAATTTATTTTTAATTAGGTGTAGGTATGTGTTTCTATGGGCATTGAGTACAGTAGTCTGGAGAGGCCGGAAGAAGGTGGCAGATCCCCCTGGAGCTGGGGTTACAGGAGGCTGCAAGCCACCTAGTGTGGGTGCTAGGAGCCACACTCAAGCCTTCTGGAAGAGAAGCATGATAATGAGTAGGCCATCTTTCCCACACAGCCTGTGCTTTAAAGTCAACTTGGAAAACGCCCTATGGATCAAGGTGGGTTCAGGCATGTTGAGTGTTATGTATGTGTGCCACAGAGGCAGGCTGTCATGTAAAATGCAGGATGCCCATGAAACTCTAATTGCAAAGATGAAACAACTACATATTTAGTGTCAGGATGCTGTGAACTCTGTAGTTTGGGTTTTGGGCCCCCCTCCCTAGGACATAAGGTACTGCAGCAAATAGAGCACGGGTGATGTTGAACTGTAGAGTAGCCATCAGTTTCTGAGCCAAGTTCAATGACTGGCTGAAGCTATCACCACCATCTCTATAAATGAGAGCCTCTCTGGGCCCCACCCAGGATCATACTAAGGGGACATTCCATAAACCTTCCCAAAGCCTCACTTTCATGTGTCCATCCAGTGGCTCTCCTGTTTTTCCCTCCTTCCATCTATTCTTCCTGTCCATCAATAACAGGTATGACCTCAATAATGGATGCTCCTGTAGGTGTTGAGACAACAGGTTATTTGTGTTCCTCACATGTGACAGGTTATTTCTATGCCATGTGAAAAGTTTGTGACAGCTCTACCAACCATGATGTTGGAAGGTGATGGAAAGTAACACAGAGGCATGGCAAGATTGAAGACAGACATCAAGATTGGCATATGAAAGAAGCCAGTTGGCAGAAAAGACTGGAAGTCTTTCCTCACCTGGACTCCATGCTAGAAGCAGAGCAGGTTCAGGACAAGCCCTTAATATGCAAATGTGGTAGAGGCAGGTGCTATGAAAATGGCCTATAATGGGTCCCCAGAGAAAAGAGGAAGGTCACCATGGGGTAGATGGAAAAGAAGCACATGGTAGGCATGGATGGTGATTCAGCCCAGAAGAAGAACATTAGCAAGTATTTGGGATTATGCATGGGCGGTACCTTGATAGAAGTTATTAGAAGCAGATGGCATGGGATTGGGGCAGGGATCTCATACCTGCCCCACTGTGAGAAAAAGTTTAGAGGATTAATGTCTGCCCTGCCCCAGGTTAACTAAGGCTAAATTAGAAACAAGTGCTGGTTTTACTGAAGTAATAATAGATATAGGCCTGATAATAAACAATTATTAGGCCCTACTGATAATACAGGTAATAGAAAAACAACACTTCTGAGCGGATTTTTGCCCCCAGTTCTATCCCACTCCCACTCTCAGGAACATATTCTTTCCTTAATAAACAGTCTTTGCTTTCACTCCCTTAACACATGTTCCTGGTACAATCCTTTGCCCTAGGACAAAAAGAATCAGAAACTTCAGATGGTGTCCCCAGTACTCAGATCTGCACCTGTGACAATAGTTCTGGCCTGATGCAATTATAGGTTGACAAACTGCTCTTTGCTGTCTCTTTTCTTCTCAACATATTGGAGGTGTCCATAGCCTAGCTTACCACATAGATAAATGTCAAATCTGGAGTACCAGGACATGTGACAATAGAGAGGGTATGGGCACATGGTGCTGTGAGAGCAATGGGGCACAGGGTGCTGGGGCTGGGACACTGGCTTTCAGGAGAAATAAAGCCTGCAGAGCAGATTCTTCTCAGGAGGGGGTGTAGGCCCGTATACTTGGTTTCCTCTCCACTGGTCCCAGCCTGCTGCCCTCAAGTCATCTCAAGAGCAGCCCTCATTCTGCAACAAATAGCTGGAAGCAAGCACACCCAGTTCTGCTTCCTGAAACGAACCTAAGATGAGTTTTTACAGTTATGGTTTTCAAGATTTCTGCCCCATCCTCGTTTCCCTTTCTACTGAATTCAGAAACTAAGAAAGGAGATATATTTTTTGTTGTAAATCTATAAGTAAGAAAGCTGAGCCGGAGAAAGTAAGGGATCTGCACAAGGGCGGGCTTGCAGGTCAGCCGGAGTCAGACACGAATATGATCCCTGGTCACAGGATAAAGTTTCAACCCCTCTTAGGCAAAGACTAAGCTGTGGCCAGTGTGATGGCTGAGTGTTCTCACAGTATCCTCCACAGTGACCCTGAGCTTAATGCACAAATCCCATTTAATGTGCAGCCAGCGTCTGCTACAGAGAATGGCTTCCCACCCGTCACCCAGCCCCAGGTGGCTACAGACCGGACAATGGACAGTGCATTTGGAGCTGGTGGTGAAAGGACTCATTGAATTACAGGGCTTTATTCTCCTAATGTATTGGAGACATAAATTGTCCTTATCTCAAACCATTCTCCACAAGATTAAAAAGGAAATCTGCATTTCTTTGTGGGATGAAGAATAAGAGGCCAGAGGTTGGGTTTGGACACAATGGGGAACAGAGACAACAAAGAAATCCAGACCAGAGCCCACTGCTCATCCCTGTCCATCACTGTGCTGTCTACCTCTATGGAGTTGGCATGTGAAAAAGAGAAGGGGGCTTTGGACCATCAGTCCCTGCTGTCCTCTGGGCCTATGAATTTAGGGCCCCAGGGAACTGAGTCTAGCTAATAAAAACATCGAGATGGATCAGACATGGGGAGGAGTCCACCCCATTACTGCCCCACCTGGGGAGCCTAAAGGGAACTTGAGCTCTCTGCACCTCATTTTTCATCCCCTAAGTGTGTGCTTTCCCACAAAAGAGCACCAAGCCATCTGAGGCCATTTACATTTAAATTCATTGTCACTAAAATCAAATAGAGAGCCACGGAGGATGTAGCTTAGTTGGTAGATGGCTTGCCTAGGCACAGACGTGCCAACTTGGGTTCAGTTCTCAGCATCACATCAACTAGGTATGGTGGCTGTATGTACACCTGTACTGCGAGACTTCAGAAGGCATTAAGAGGGCTCATATCATCCTTGGCTACATGAGGCATTCATTGTCAGCATGAAATGCCTGGAATCCTATCTCAAAGAATGAACTAGGAGTGTGTGTGTGTGGGGGGGGAGTGTTCCCTAGTCTCACAACTATTTAAAGTATTCAGTAGCCACTAAGGTCTAGTGGAAACTTGAGGCTGAAATGAAACTTGAAATGTACTCCTTTGAGGGTGTGAGAACTATGTTTGAACAGCTCAGTTTAAGAACGTAACCTCAGAATCCAGCCTTTAGAAGGGACACAGCAGCCTTCCCCCATCTGACAGACACCTTACTGAGACAATGCCTGTGAGTTTTCAGCCAACAGACATCTCAGTGTCACGATTTCACACCCAAGAACAGAATTAACAGTAAAGTGGGTATGGGCTACTGGCAACACACACCACTACCCGGGGAGTCAGAGAGCATGTCTGTAAGCTCTTCCTGTGAAGCTCCTTCAGCCTCCAAAAGGTCTAAGAGGCCCTCTCTTCCGCCACAGAGGCTCTGATCTCCTCAGAGATCCCAGTGTGCTGTCCGTCTCCAGTGTTAGCATGGAAGCTTTCCTCAGAGGCCCTGCCATATTGCCGTTCCTCTTCCTGTCTGTCCACGATGTTAAGAACTTCTCTAATAAACTCCTGACACCCAATAATCAGTCTCAGTGTCCTCTTGAGTCTGCCCAACCCCATCTAAAATTGAACACTCAATTTGTGCTACTGGCTATCAGGGAGAGTCTCTGCTAGCAAAGAGAAGTTAGCTTTCTGTAAGTGGAATTCCTGCCTACAGAGGAATTCTCTATCCATCGGGGTGCCCCTCTCTGCTCCAGCAGGCAAGGCTGATTTATTCATTTGTGCGAAGGCACCCACATCAATCACAAAGCTAGCCTCACCTTGTCTGCCTACTTGGTCTCATCCCTATCACATCCCTGCCACAATTTCTCTTCCTATTTTAGCGGGAGGCGGTACTACAGCTTGAGCTCTGTGCTACCTTATAAATGTGCAGCTGTCTTTAAGGTGCGTGTGTTAATAAAGCGGTTTGATTTTTGTCGGTTTTTATTGGTTACTCTGCCTATATTAAAAGGATTCATCCCCAACAGGAAGCTGCAAATCGCTGAGGGACATCTTTTGTGTTTTTCTTCACATGAATATGGAGATACATGCCTTATGGAAAAGGCCCAGGCTCAGAGCTGTACAGAAGGCAAAGACTACTGTAACGGGGTGGTGTGAGGTAGGGGCAGTAGCCTGGGGAGAATGTTCTGACCTTCAGTGTTGCGAATGTTTCAAGACCTGGCCAGAGGGCTCTTGTGGAATTGTATACACAGAAGCAGAGTCAGAAAGGCTGGGGTGTAGAGAGGCGAGATGAAGGAACATGCTAGAGCATCATGGGTTAGGACACTTCCCCAAAGGGCTGGAGATGTGGCTCAGGCATTAAGGGAACTGACTGCTCTTCCAGAGGATCTGGGTTCAAGTCCCAGCACCCACATGGCAGCTCGCAACTGTAACTTCAAGACCCGATACTCAAAAAGACACGCATGCAGGCAAAACACCAATGTACATAAAATAAAGGTAAATAATTTTAGTAAAGTATGCTTTCCCAAGGAGTCTTGGGTCTCAGGAGGGTTCTGTGCTGAGCTAGCTAAAAGTGACCAAGGTTCCACATTCTTGAGGAGGGGAGTCTAATAGCTCCATGTCTGATTCGGCTGCAGACCAGCTCCCCAGACTCAGAGCAGAGGAGAGAGAGAGGGGGGAACCAAAATGTCTGGGTGAAGAGCCTCTGGGAGAGGAAGAATTCAGGGTAGAGGGCAGGGTATGCCAGCTACACCCTGCAGCAGCCCTGCAGCAGATAGGGACCTAGGGATGTGTTTCTCTGTTTCTGTCTGTCTGTCTCTGTGCGTATGTTTCCCTCTCTGTGTATGGGTGGGTGTTTCCTCTCTCTTCTATGTCTCTCTGTGTCTGTCTGTCTGTCTTTGTGTTTCTCTCTCTCTCTCTCTCTCTCTCTCTCTCTCTCTCTCTCTGTGTGTGTATGTATATATATATATATATATATATATATATATATATATATATATATAT
>OU015748.1:111037953-111084416 GCA_907169655.1 Acomys percivali
ATATATATATATATATATATATATATATATATATATATATATATATACAGACCTAGATCTATCCCTCTGATTGCCAAAGGTCAGTTACCAATTCCATTGGTCTGTCCAAAATCCTCCTCCCCCAAGTCTGAGCAGGACAAACTCTTATCCCCTGGCCAAAGCCAATGGGGCCAACTGCATGCGCTAGACCCCTGTGACCTTTAAAGCCACATAGCACAGAGAATATCCTGAAGAGGCACTGAGAGACTTCAACCCACTTCCACCTGCCCCCAACCATGTCCCTAAAAGATGACTCAGCCGCGCATCGAGTTGCAGCACTGGCAAATGTCCGAGTGCCAAGTGCCCCACCACATCCACCTTTAGTCATTCTCCCAAATTAGTCCATTCTTGTTGTCACAGCAAAATGCAATAAACTAGATCATCTGAGCCACAACAACTGATTTCTTTGCATGCTAAAAGCAGGAGGTACAAGATCAAATTGCTGGCAGGGGCTGCCAGGGGCTGTTTCCTGTCTCTAAGACAGCTCTTTACCATGCAGTGACATTGCGGAAGGGGAAGACAGCTTTCTGGGCTTTGCTTATGAGGGCACAAAACTGCACTCGTGAAGGCCCCTTCCTCAGAACTCAATTCCCTCCAACCTCAGGCTATCACGGAGGGAGACTCTGCTCTCCATCCAAACCCCATGTCTGTTTGTTCCTCTTCCTCAGTGCCTTTTCCTTCCTTTCTTCTAAAAACCTCATCCCATCCCACATTCCCACTCCTACTCCCCCTACCCCAGGCATAGGTGAACGTGGGTTTGATTTGTACTACCACTAGCCTCTCCCTGTTCTCCTGTGTCATAGGCAATCTCTCCCACCTCCACAACCCATTCTGGGACTGGTTTCCTGTGGCAGCTCAAATGTTCCTATCCTCAGGGAGTATCTCCCTAGGCCCACGGGAATCTCCAGTGTCCCCCTCTCTCCGCATCTCTGGACCTATGGGTATCCTGCTCTTAGAACAACATATATGAAGGAGCCCTCAGCCACTCATCTTTGTGTTGATGCCTCAGTATATGGGGCAGGTGCCATGTGGTCATCAGCAGATCCCAGAAGGATCTCCTGGGGGGGGATTAGTAAGGACACCTTCTTGGACTCAAGTCTGAGTGCTTCTAGCGTCTCTTCAGCTTGCCTGAGGGGTGCTCTCAGGATGTGGGAAGCACCCAGACTAGTCTGTCTTCCTATGATTCAGACTATTCAGACTTCCCAGCCATCTTTAAGTCTATTCGATGCTGCCTGCTGCTGCAGCAAGTGAGCTAGTAGGCAGGCTGTGGTGGGTGGTGGGTGGAAGGTGGTCTTCTTGGTCCTGTGAGGAGCAAATGCTGTGGAGACACTCCTCTGGGGGTGAGGTGCGGCTTTGCTATTTCTCTCAGGGATCCAGATCATGTGTTCCTTACCTCCAGCCACAGAATACCTGCCCCCCCCAGCACACCCCAGGAACTGTCTCTCTGTCTTATCTGTACAGACTCTGCACCCTACCCCCTCCACTGAGCACCACAAGCCACTGCCTCTGGAGATGGCTGGTACAAGAGTCTGGCAGCACCTGTTCTCCACAGCTTCCGGATGCCGTGTTGTAGGCAGATGCCAGACAGTTGTGATCCATTTCTAGCTCTCTTATTGTTACTCTAATTTCATTTCAGAAAATGAGTGATGGAGAGCGAGGTGCACAGTAGAGACTAATTCGCAGCTCATTCTTCAAAACAGAAGGAACCGACCAGGCACGTCGTATAGTAAATGCTTTCTTTTCCAAGGTTGTTGTCTTGCTGGGAGGAACTGGCAGTGGTCCACTCTTGGGGTCTTGACCTCCTGGTGACTCTGATCAAGGAGCTGGGAAGGGTATGGTTGCAAAAAGTCAGCTTTACAAAATGCACGGAAGGCCAGGTACAGAGGACATGGAGAGCCTATTATATACCAAGGTGACCTCAAATCAGTCTCCTTGCCCCAGGACCCTTATGGGGTTGACATTGATGTGGCTCTGTTGACCAGAGCTAGGAACAAGAAGCAATCTTTGCAGGCCTATTTAACCTTTCTGGGCTCTGTTACATAAGAGGTGTTTGTAGGGCGCATACTTTCAAATGCTATGGGATGCATGAGAAAATAGTGTAGACCAGGAAGAGGAGGGAGTGAAGGAAAGACCTCTGCACACATTCCTCCTAGCCTTGTCTCCATCCTCTGCAAGGGAATCTGTCTCTGGCTGTTTTGCATTGCTGCTTGAATCTGATAGACTTTGACTCATGTGGTATGCAATATATTTTTTATCTGCACTTTGACATGATGTTTGGGGAATTCATTTCTGTGGCTCTGCATGTTGATAATCTTTTAAAAATAAACCACCATGGAAGGTTCCACTGTATCCTTATATGACAGTTAGTTGAAGCCCTCCAATCTTGATAGTCACTGGGCCATCTCCAGGTTGGGACTGACATCTATATGGCCATGTGATTATTCCACAGACATCTTGGTGAATCTACCCATGTTGTTTTGCTGAGTTCACATCTAAGAATGAACTTGCTGGATTCTGCCTTCTGTGTGTATGCGTCTTTCCTAAACACTGTCCAACAGTTTTCCAAACTTGCTGTAAAAAACTCACTCCCTTGCCAGCAGAATTTGAGTGTTCCAATCACTCCACATCCTTGCCAACACTTGGTGTCATCAAATCTTTAACTTCATCCTTCTGGGAGACATGTACTGATTACCAATGGGGGTACACATTGTTATAAAGAGTTTTGGTGTTTAGGATATCTGTGGGGGAAATGTCTAGTCAGATTTCCTGTCATGTCTTTTTATGTTCTCATTGCTTGGAAGCCTTTGTTATTTGTGTATGATAAATATGTCCTCCCAGTCAATGCTTTGTGAAGGTCCCTGGTGCCTTGATAAGTTTGAGTCTGAATGCAAATATAAGTGCAGTATTCTTCTGTGTGGCGAGTGCATCTACAGGCTGCTGAGACACTCTCCTCCACTGCCTTTCTTTCACATTGAGATTTATGTCTCTGGAAATGAACTTGGCATGTGATGTGGAAATGACAAGATTTATCTTTGTCCATCAGCAGCTCCAATTGACTCAGCCATTTACCGAGAAGACATCATTTCCCATGCCTGGGACACCATGGCCATCAGTCATCCACCTGTGGTCTGCATCTGCTCCACTCTCATCCACACTGTCCTTGTTTGTCCTTGTGTCACAAAACACTCTTAGCCATAGTACCTTTGCAGTTAATCTTGATTTCTGGAAAAGTAATCCCCCCAGACTGCACTCTCCTTTGGCCTTCACCCTTTGCAGCATTATACAAATCTCAGAATCAGTTTCTAAGTTTTTAAAACCAATTGCTTTGCATTTTTCTTGGGATTACATTAATTCCATGGCTGTTCTAGGAAAGAACTGATGTTTGACTATTTATATACTTTGATCATCCATTTCTTTTTTTTTTTCTTTTCTCAAAGCCTCTAAACAGTATTTTGTAGTTTTCTATGGAGAATATCTGCATATTTTGCTGTTCATAGAAATTCAGATGTCCTTTTAATTATGGTTAATGGTATCCTTTAAGTTTTTATGTTTTTTAAAGTTGTTTTTAGCATACAGAACCAACATTGAGCTTCGCATTTGACCCCATCTCTAGTGGTTTTTGTTAACTAGCTGTTATGGTTCATTTGTAGACATCCTAGCACTTTCTAAATGCCCAACCTTCAGCCACAATTTCTTTTTCATGCCTTATTGCACTGTTTAGAACTCTCTGAGTAGAAATGTTTGGCTCCTAGTGCCGAATAAAAATATTGCATTGTCCTGTCTCCAACTGAAGCATTCACTGTGACCTTTATGTAGCTGTTCTTATTACAACCAGGAATCTCTGTTTACATCAAGCCCAATAAACATTTTTAATGTGAAACTTTGCATTTTTCACATTTACCAAATGTTTCCCTTAAGATGGTCATTTGATTCCTGACAGAAACTGCTCTCAGAATGCATTTTGCCTGTTTCAAAGTTCACCTTGCCCCATCTGTAGCGATGTCACCTCACTCTGTGATCAAGAGCAGTGTTATCTTTTTCACTGTTGACTTGGTATACTTTCATTAAAAAAAAAGTGCTTAAAATGCATGCTATTTTACTTAACTGTGTAATTTTGAAGTTAAGGTTGAAATGCAGAGAAGCAGATTTCAGTATAACATTTCCATCTATATGGGCCATTATGTATTTTTATTAATTAATTTATTCACTTTACATTCCAGTCATAGCCATCTCTCTTCTCTCTTCCCAGTCCCACCATCCCCTTCCCATCTCTCCTTACCTATTCCCCAGAACAGGGGAGCCCCCTACCCACCCCTACCCACCCCAGCTCAACAAGTCTTATCAAGACTGACTTCATACATTTTGCCTATGGCATGGCAAGGCAATCCCATCATGGAGAAATGATCAAAAAGCAAGCAACAGAGTCTATGTCAAAGATAGCCCCCGCTGTCCTTACTAGTGGACCCACATGAAGCCTGAGCTGCCTACTGGCGGCTACATCAATGTACAGTATCTAGGTTCAGTCTATGCATTGTCCTTGGTTGGTGCTTAAGACTCCACAGACCCCTTTGGTCCATGGTTAGCTGTCTCTGTTGGTATTCTTGTGGAGCTCTTGTCACCTCTAGGACCTTTTATTCTTCCCCCACTTTTCACTAGACTCCCTATGCTTTGCCCAATGTTTGGCTGTGAGTATCACTCTCTGTTTCAAACTGATGCTGGGTGGAGCCTCTCAGAGGACAACCCTGACAGGCTCCTGTCAACAAGCATAGCAGAGTTGTCTCTCTTCCTTGGGGTAGGACTTAGGTTGGGCCAGGAATTGCTTGGACATTCCCTCAATCTCTGCTCTGTTCTATCATTATCCCTGTACTTCTTGTAGGCAGGGTAAGTTTTGGAGCAAAGTTTTTGTCCTCCTCTAAGAGTCTCCTCTAGTTAGATTTTTAGCATCAACCTTTTTGTATTTCTGATACAATGCTTACAAGAAGTAGATTGCTTTAATTTCTTTTGATGTGAAA
Source organism: Acomys percivali (assembly GCA_907169655.1). Lineage (NCBI taxonomy): Eukaryota > Metazoa > Chordata > Mammalia > Rodentia > Muridae > Acomys > Acomys percivali. The sequence goes on from OU015748.1 coordinate 111,043,005, forward strand.
AATCTTTATATTTTAATCAGTTTGTTTACTACATGTCCGTGTAATATAAACATGGTTTTAAAGTATTTATTTTTATTTTTATTTTTATTTATGTGTATATGTATTGGGGCAGGAGATTGTGCATGTGAACGTAGTAATCATACAGGCCAGAAGAAGACGTCAGATTTCTTAAAGCTGGAGTAACAAGCAGTTGTGAACCACCCACTGTGGGTGTGTACAACTGAACCGAAGTTTTCTGGAAGAGCGTTGACTGTTGAGTCAACTCACCAGCCCTTAAACACTGTTGCTTCTAAACTTGAATTCCCTCTTGACATTTCTGTTACCTCAATATGGTCTGTGATTCTAATTTTCTCTTATATATATTTTTTGGGGGGATTTTATTGTTTTTATTTGTTTTGACACATTTATTATACACAGCTATGGGCTTATTATGACATTTTCATACTTGTACCTATTCCCATGTACCAGCACATTGAGCATACTCATTCCCATAGCCAGTGTTCTTGCTTCTTTCCTATTTTTAATGATTCTCCTTTTCTTCCTAACTTAGCCTCTCCCTTTTCTAGTGTGTGTGTGTGTGTGTGTGTGTGTGTGTGTGTGTGTGTGTGTGTTTCAATAAGTTTCATCAGGGTTGCTTATAAGCTATAGCAGCATGGGTGCTTTACCAGAGGCTACTTCATGGAAGAAAGTATCTTTCCTTGCCTACAACTATTAGCTACATGTAAATAATGCTCAGAGACAGGTCAGGATCTACATGTTCCCTCTCCTGTCATGACTGGGAATTGACAAATCTGATCTTGGGAGTGGGAAATATATATATATATATATATATATATATATATATATATATATATGTATTTTTTTCTTATTTTGTGTGTATGGGTATTTTGCCTGAGAGGGCATTAGATCCATGGAACGGGAGCTACAGATGATTGTAAGTCACTATGTTGTTGCTGGGACTCCAGCCTGAGTTCTCTGTATGAGCAGCTAATGATCTTAACATCTGAGCCATTTCTCCAGATCTATTAAATATTTTTATCATTTTTCTCCACATCATAATTGATTATACCTGAATCCTTTTGCTACACAGTTAATAATTAGTCTACATTATTACATGTATCCTTGAGCTTCCAACATTTAGAATGTTTATTCATTGCCACATTTTGTTACTTGACAGTTTCCTATCTTTCTCTATGTGTATATACATATTGTATTCTGATTAATCTTCTCCTTTTATTTCCTTCCCATCCTTGTCAACATTCACCCTAAAACCCAGTCTCCTTTGAAGGAGAGATAAACATGTTTTTTGTTTAGATCACAAGTAGGGGATAAGAAAAAGACTTGCAAGAGAACAAGTGATGTTTATCCCTTTAGAAGTCAAACCACCAAGTGGGGGAGATTGGTTATTAGCCAGCTGAAAAACATCCTTAAACAAATTCTGAGAGGAGGTATAAATGTGAGCCAAAAACAGGAGGGAGGGCCTTTGGAGACTTGGGACAGTTTTGGCTGCTCATTGCTTCACTTTGAGATGCTCCTAGAGTGAGCCATTCGAGGGGAGACTTGGGGCTCCAGGCTGGGCTGAGGTTCCAGGTTCTGGTTGCTCCAGGTTCCAGCAGAAGAAATCCTGCTGATTACACCAGGAGAATCGTTCCTTGGAACTGAGCAGGTGGTCTCTCTCCTTTTCAAATTCATGACTTCTGACTTTGTTTCTGTGGTTTCTTTAGCTTACCTATGACCATCTGTGTGGCCACTGGATTGGGACTGTTTACCTATGGGACACTGTCAGGGTGATTAGTGGGTACAGGGCTAAAAGGAACGACTCCAGCCTTCCATGGTCCTTCCAGATCTTACATTTTCTCCTTTAATGTTCCCCGAAGCTTGGAGAGAATGGCATATGGCATAAATGTCTTATTTAAGACCAGGCCTTCACCTGTCACTTATTTTTAGCATCTTGTATAACCACAGGTCTCTGTGTTTGTTGCCATTCACTGAAAAGAAGAAGTGCTTCTCTCATTAAGGCTAAAAGCAGTATTGGTCTGTAAGTATAAACATAAACACCTGAAAAGGTAATTTGATTCCGTGTCAACTTAGCTAAACAATGGTGTGACCAGTTCCTCCCCAGGGCCAATGATTTTCATTGGTATAGCTTTTTTGACCAGGATTACAGTGCCAGGCACGAATTCCCTCTTCTGGACTGTAAGGTCTTAAATCCAATTTGAGAGCATTTGGTTAGCCTATAACACTAATGCCACTATTGCACAAGTGGCCACTTCTTGCCTGGCAGACCTTTGTAATTTGTAGGATTCACAGCTCAGTAAAGACTATTGATGTTTTTTACCTACCAACATCCTGCATAGCACCTTCCAGAACTGTGAATGCTAGCTTGCAGAAAGGAAGTTTCCAGCTTAGTTCCAGCTTGATTTCTCTGTAGATATGGGACTTTTGGCTTTCAGTGCTGTAACTTTGTTATCCACTGGCTTTGTTACTTTGCTTCTGATGAGAAATCAGCCTCTAGCATTATTGTGGTTCCCCTGTGCCTGAGAATTGTTTTGTTCTTGCTGCTCTCAAGATATTTTCCATTTTCAACTATTTGATTAAATGTGCCTCTATATGAGCCTGATTAATTATACCGCACTTGGAATTTGAGCTAAACCTTTTGAATGTGTGCATTCATTCACTTTACAACACTTGGAAAATTTCAGGTGTTGTATCTGCAATTTTTTTTATTTTTTTAAATTATTTTATTTTATTTTATTTTATTTTTTGCCTCTTGTTCTCTTACTGTCCGTTTGGGAACTCCTATTGCACTCAGGCTCATGGTTTCCATTTGTCTGAGATTCCATTCTGTTTTCCTGATTCATGGTTTTATTTACTTTACATTCTTCAATTTGGCTGGTTGCAATATGCCCCTATTTAAATATCTGATTGCCATCTATATTAAATCTTCTGTTCCCTAGACTCAGCTATCATTGAGGAGGTGGAAAGAGTGCAAGAGCGAGATGTGGCACATACCTACCAGAAACTGTTGTTCAGACACATCAGCAGCTGCACATAGATGAGCTCATAGTGACTGTGACAGCATGCAAAAGACCCGTGTAAACTCAAAGCAGACAAAAGCGCAAGATGAAGAGATACCCCACCCTCAAGATGTTGTGATTCTTGTAACCTTTATCATGGACATGTAATAATCTCTCTGAGTTAGTCTTGTAATGTCTGTATAATTTGCCATTTAAGAGTCAGGGTACCTCTTCTCTCAAAGCTCAGTGTTTACCCACTAAATGTTGAAAGTTTTGGCAGCTAGACTCAATACATTTCCTGGTCTGTCTCAGAGAATTTATATTTGGGGAGGTATGTCTTTAACCAAAATGACAATCAATAGCTACTCTGCCTACCCCACTTCTGCTTTTAAGGTCCTCCAGGTCAAAATATATCAAATTTTCTCAGAGACACCGTGGGTAGCTCCTTCCTCTCATCCCCTTTGAACTCTCTGTATTGGCCTCCTGTTTATAACTAACAAACAATATTGCAGGCAATTGAAACCTTAAAGCATGTATCTGTGACTGTTTTCAACAAATGATCTTTGGGGCAGGGGCACAGTGAGCTCCATAGTAGCCTTGTAAGAGCTTGACTCACAGAAACGGTTTGACATTTCAAATACTTATTGTTCTGTGGGAAAATTTTTTTTTAAAAAGCCCTGATCCTGTGCTGTTCCCTCTGATACTGGGGGAAATGTGCTGTGATTTTTCAAGGCTACTCAGAGCCAAAGAGCGAAGAAAGCTACTCCACAGACAAGAATTGCTTTGCTTACATTTGCTGATCTACTTCTCTGGAACAGATACTCCCCAAGCTCTTCTGAATCCTTAAGTAAGTGTGACAGTTGAACAACAGCTGGTAATATTAATTTTTATGGATTTTGCATTTTTTTGAGACAGGGTTTCTCTCTACAGTCTTGGCTGTCCTAGACTGGCTTTGTAGACCAGGCTGGCCTCAAACTCACAGCGATCTGCCTGCTTCTGCCACTCTGAGTGCTGGGGTTAAAGGTGTGCAGCACCACACCTGGCTGATTTTTATGGACAGGTGAATTTTAGGTAGAATATGATATGTTTTATTGACTTTATTCCACTGACCCATCATCTTAAGTTCCATTTTCTTTAACACCCTACCTACAGAGTCATTACTGACATATTTTCCATTGTAAATTTAGCCCTCATTTCTCTAAACACACTCAGTGATTGTAAATGATTCCACTCTCTTGGTATCTTGGTATCTTGTGGGGTCTGTTTCTAATGTTTGTTTGTTCTCTTGGCCTTTGTTCCTTTGCTTGTGTAAGTGTGAGCTTTGAATCAGGTAGGCCTGACTGATTTCCCTTGAATGTCAGTTGTTGTGTATGGAAATTGTGTGGATAATTTGGTGGCACTATCTTACTTCCAGGACTGCTTGCCACGTCGTCTGGCAGGCTCTTGTGCCAGGGCTATTTCCAAACTGTGAATCCATTGATTTGAAGCTTGGCTTCAGTGTTTGCAAATCCTTGTTTCATTTTGGCATGCTCTAACTCTTGTATTGCCTCCCAGACATTCCAAATAAAAGTTTTGGAGTGTGTTCTAGGACCTTTCTTTCAGAGAGATAATAAAATATTCTTGTTTCCTGACCACACACAGGGTCCGAAGCTCTGCTCAGTTTCTTAGGCCCTCTTCTGTCATGTAAAACATTCAATAGTCAGGAAAACCAAGATTAGTCAAGGCTAGCCTAGAGCAGCTGAGAATCCTTAAATCCTCCCTAAACTGCCAGCCTCTGAGTGAGGAGCAAATTTTGGGGATCACATGGTTGTAAGCTGGAGAGTTTTCTTCCCTAAGAAGCTTCTTTCCCCTTTGCACCCCTACATCTGCAAACATCCCATAAGCAAGTCTTTTTTTCCTGAGGTTGTTTTGCTGTCCAGTTAGAAGAATGGATTGTCATAACAGAATCCACTTCAGCTTGTAACATCCATCTATGCTCTTCAATCCTCTCACGGCTTGAATGCAAACATCTTTTAGAACAATTTTTATGGTGTAATGAACCAGTAATGTGGATGCCTTCTTATGCACTGTACATGTTGGTGGCTGTTTTCTTTGGTCTGTTGCTCGGTATATAGCCTCAGTTGTTTTGTTTGGTCCAAGCTTGAAGACTGAGGGGCCACTGTGGCAACATCTGAAAATTGTTGAGAGTTTGTGGTATGTGAAGCACTTTTTCAATCATGACAATCTGAGTCTCGTACTAAGTTTCTGAAGTTACTGTCCTTGTCAAGAAGGAAATGACACTATGCTTTTCAGGCACTTCATCAATGAGGGTATCAGACTTCAATGATGTTGAGCCATTGATTGAAGAGAAACTTTACAGCAGAGCTGGGATTAAGAGCCACAGCCTTTCCATTTTGCCACATGCCATCTCAATATAAGCTGTCTTTCATGGGCATGCCCATGCATTGTGAAGTAAGGCCTTTAGCACTGAGCTTGGCTCTCTGCTAGGGCTAGTAAACCCTGTTATTTTCACAGTCAGAACACAGAACCACTATTGCTTTCAAAATTTGGAATTCATCTACACGATAACTGAATATTCAGGCTCTTCTCCACTTTTATCTGGGAATATTCACAAGGCAAAGGAAGGTCAGCAGCTGTTTCCTGTGCTTCCGTGTGAGTGTGATGCTTGTGTTGTGAGAAACGATGCCAGGAGGCTGCTGGCAGCTCTCATCAGATGACATAGAAACATCTGTTCCCGTAAACACCCTTCCCACAGACACATTGCAGGAAACAAGTGTCTCCTCTAGCAATGTAACTGTAGACCCTGTTCAGTAGCCTTGGTTGGAATTTGGGTATTTTCTGAGTCCCTCAAGTTAAGCATTGGTGTCTAGAGTTATCAATGACCTGTGATAGGAAGGGGTGCCATAGAGTTTGTAGTACCTTTGCAATACAATTGTGATTGTCCCAAAGTGTCTTCCCTGATGAGTAACAGGCAAATGCCTCTGCACTAATGACAGGGTTGGGCCCTGAAAATGATTCTCTATGTAGAGGCAGTGAGAGCAGGACTTGTGGATGAAGCTGGAAGACAGAAAGGAAGAGGTGTTCTCAATTCTGGGGAACACGTTTTCTTTGAACAGGTGCCAGGGAGGGGACTAGCTGGTGTGACTAGTGGCTCAGGCAGATGTAAGTGTTTACGGTGGAACTGCCTCAAGATACTGTCACAGTACTCATGATTTTGACTTCTGAATATGGTACTACAGGGCCCCAATATCTGTGCTTACCTTCACTTCATGCAGCACCAAGCCCTACTCCCTTATCTTCCATGTTCCTCCTCTTAGTCAAACTGGCCTTGACATTGTGTTTGACAAGACATAACAGCTAGAGTTCTTTGTAACCACTGTCAATGAGTTGCCCATTCCCTACCCATTTGTGTTGGTCAGATTTCTGTGACTATGACAAAACACCCAGGACTAGGAGAAGCAGCATCTATTTTGGAGCATGGTTCAGAGATAACCAGCCAGGGTATTTAGATCCATGTTTCTGGGCTGTGGTACAGCAAAGCATCAAAGCTGGCAGCAGGTGGAGAGTCAGCAGCTGACTACTTCATAATTTCCATGGAGTATAGGATGGAATGTGGAGCCCTGTCTGAGGGAGTACCTAACTGGAGGTGGGCTCTTGAGATATATAGCCTCACTCTACTTTCAATCTGCTCTCTTCTTTCTACGTGTGGTTTGAGATGTGATCTCTCAGCTTCCCTCCCCGCCTGCCTGTTGCCATGCTTCCCCCTGCTATTACAGACCCTCCCTCTGGAACGGGAAGCTAAAATAAACTTTCTTCCAGAAGTTGTTTTCAGTCACGGTGTTTATTAAATCAACAGAAAGTAACTGAGACACATAGAAATCTGTGAACTTCCAAATCTTCCTTTAGTAAAATGCAAGGTCAGAGTGATGTGATTGGGCAGGGAGGGAGGGGCCTGGAGCTCTTCTTGGCACATATCTCACATCTCACTGCCACCTCCAACATCTTAGAGGCTTCACTTCCACAGCGTCACTCAATGGGGCTCTTGCAGTGAACTCCAGTACTGTTATATTTTTCCTGGCCACTGTGGCTTTCTGAGTTTACAGGGTAAGGATCCACAACCCCTCACTGTTGCATTCATGCCTCCAAAGGTACTGTCACATAGACAACACTGACAAAGTTCTGCTGCCAGCTTATGATGCACCACATTTGTGGCACCTGTTCTTTGTTGTTACTTCACAAGTTGGGAGGTCGTTGGCCGGGGGTCTTGCTTGGAGGACATCCTTCCTTTTGTTCTGGTGCAGTGCAACAAGCCTCTCCTAATCTCCTCATCTCCTGAGCAACCACAGCCACTCTTTCAGACCGTGCCTTGACTGTAACATTAAGTTTCCAGGTGCATCCTTTTTCTCCAAATTGTACATTTCGTATAGCTTCCTCCATTCCCCACCCCACTCTTGCTGGTTTTTGTTGTAAACCTATGTAAGTCCTACAAATCAATATCCCACTTGATATTTTGCCAAACAAACTAATCCTTTATTTTAAAAATTCTCCCTCACATAAATTCTCAGTGCAAAGGCAGACAACAGCTAGAATTTTGTTGTTGTTGTTGCCAAAATAGTACATGAATGGCCTCTACTCCATTTATAGAGACCTTGTTTCCATTGAAAACTCTTGGTCTGGGTCTCTACTATCTGCATTACTCTCTTCCAGGCTCCTAGTAGAATAGCCTTCTAAGCTCTGCTTACAACATTCAACCATTTTTGTACTCCCAAGTTTCAAAGGCTTCTACATTCCTCCAAAACCCATCTTAGTCAGGATCCTCACATCTGCACCCCACTCTTAGTACCAATTTCTCTATTTGTTACTTTTTTGTTGCTGTGATCAAACATCATGGCCTAAGGCAACTTATAAAAGGAATAATTGATCTGGGTTTATGGTTGGAGAGTCCATAACAGCGGGGGAGGCACAGCAGCATGTAGCTGAGAAGGAAGCTGAGAGATCACATCTCAACCACACACAGATAGGCAGAGAGAGTGAACTGGAATTGCAATGGTACTGTAAACGCTCAAAACCCACTCACAGTAACTTACCTCTTTCACCAAGGCTCCATATCCCAAAGGTTCCATAACCTTCCTAAACAGCGCCACCAACTGTTCAATGTTCAAATACATGAGCCTCCATGGGACATATCTCATTCAAACTACCATTCTACCTCAGAGGGGAAAACTTGCTTTCAAAATCCTTCATTAATGAGTGAAGTACTGCTGTCACTATCTGCTGAGCAAGGTCATCTCCAGGAAAGGAGAACACGCATTTCTTTTATTTAGTGCATTCAACAAAAATGTGTAATTCAAAAAAAAAATTAGAAAAGTGTTAAACAGCCAAACTGCAAATGCACAGACTCTTTCTAGAATGTACTTAATGGTAACTATTAAACACACAAATGAGAACACTGATTAATCCTTTCTCCACAGAGCAGTGCTGGGCTCTGGCAGGCTCTGGCTGCACTCAGTAGTAGCTGCAGATGCACAGACTCTGACCTACATTTCTTTGCTGGTTTGGGTGATTGAGATCACAAATGAAATTGCTGCTAATTGACTCTATAAATTTTACATATGAAAAGAAGCACTTTTTTTAATGAGTGCAACTTCATAATTTAGTTGTGTTTTTAATAGTGGCTTTGAAAATTAAAAAGCAAACAAACACACGATTGTTTCAAAGCCTCACCTCATAAAGCAGAAGAATATGGTCTGGGCTCTGATCCTGCAGGGTAGCTCATGGGAGAAGTCACATGATGCTTGCAGAACCTCTCATCATAGTTGGACACAATCTTGATGCCTGGAGGGACTCAGCCCCACCCCTACGCTGCGTCCCCTTTTCCCATCATATGGATCTGTTCCCCATCTTTCAGGAGACAAATGACTCACTAAGCCACAAATCTTTATCTGAAACCTGTGACAAGATCACCAAATACTCCTGTCTACTTCCAAATCTCTTCCGGATGTCAAAATGTTGACTCCGTCCCTGCTAAAACGTGGCTCCAGAAAAAAAAATCACATCTTTTCAAATTTTGTGCAATTCCTGTCATTTAGAGCATATGTTCATGCATAATGATGTTCCTAAGTGAAGTGACATTTCAGAGTAATGAGGCTTCACTGACAACGTGTGAGAGATGTGACAAGCAGTTTTCTGTAATGCGGAAAAGGAGCATAGACAACCCAAAATCCACTGCGAAAGCCACCCAGCTGTGTTTGTAGCTTGGCCTTTCAACCTGCAAGGGATGCGGCAGAATGGGAGGGGGGAGCTAGTGCTGTCTCAGAGCATGCTTGGGACTGGTGTGCAGCCTACCACATGCTGGTCCCCAGCCATCCCCACTGGTTAGGATGATGGACAAGGCCATCTGCCCATGGAATTGCAGAGAAGGGAGGGCTGAGAAGATTGTGGACGCAGGATGGAGTCAGCTCTTCACTGATGTAGAGTGGGGTTGCACAGAGCCCCACTAGCCAGTGTTGTTGCTCCAACTATCTCTCACTCCCCATACAGTGGTTACTCTCTCCAAGTAGACAATGGCAGCCACCTCACAGGATTGAATGGGTCAACATTAGGAGAGACTTGTCATGGTTGCCTGTGAGAGGGCTTCTGTGGTATGAAGATGTCATGCATGGTCCCTGAACTGGAGACTTGAAATACAAGGCAGAGATATTCAGAGGCAGGACTTTTAAAAACTCAATTAGTTCATGAGAGTTCTGTCTTGATGGGTAGATTAAAACCATTATCTCAGGAGTAGATTGTTTATAAAATAAACAACAAAACAAAAAACTCTGCTCCCTCAGACCTGTTTCTCCTTTCCCTGGAATGACAGGTCTGCTCTTAAACTTCCATTATGTGACACTTTTTTTCTGGGTAGACACATACACAAGTTTCTCATGATGAATACACAACAGACCAAAGTGATGATTGCATCAAAGTCCAACTTGATGAACCGCTGGATTTATTGAGGTTAATTTTGGGAGTATGCATGATGGGTGATTTACAGAATCATAAATGATTCAAAGGTAAAGGTATCAATGAAAAACATACCTCATCCTGAGTGTCAATGTACAAAAGGTGTATCCACAGAGCTCTCCATATGACTGTAGGCAGCTGGACAGGACAGAGAATCTTCTCGCCTCACCAGCCTTTACTGCTTATATGACTTGGGGAGGGAGGGACAGCTAGTCAGTTTCAGGGACTTCCTAGGAGTAGGGAGTTGTTGACTTCCTAGGTCTTAATGAGCATCTCCTTAAAACTTCCTGAATCTTAATAAGCTCTCTCCAGGCTGGAAAGTTTTAACTCCGAGGAAAATGCTATTTAATACCTTCCACATTCTACTATGGGATGCCTCAGTAAGGAGGCTATTTTTATATATCAAGTCCTTGACTTTCTTCCCCTCCCCCACCAGACCCTAGAACTGTAAGGAACAAATTATGTGATCCAGCCTCAGGTATTCGGACATGGTAACACAAGATGGACCAAGAATATCAGCTATTGTCTTAAACTGTGTATTACGTCTAACAAAGTGGAAGGATGTTTACAAATAAGACTCAGGGAATAGAGGCCTCACCTGCTCACTTCCATGGAAGAGAGCTGCTCTTCTATCCTTGGTCTTGCTGGCACCAAGGGAGCTGGGCACTGACAGTACAGGATTTTTCTGCCTTGCTGTTCCTCTTTCACACCTTAGCACTCCTTAGCCAGAGAAGCACAGCTGACCTCGTCTGTCCTATCTCAGATCTCTGAATAAGAGGGTCTTCGCAGTACAATGAAGGTATCTAGACAGAAGCAATCATGGCTCAACCCCAACAGCAGCGGGTACCAGAGACACTGTCTCTGCTGAGCACCCAAACAGCTGCCTTCAGGGATTGGAAGGTTAGCACACTCAAGCCACACGGGGAACGTCTGGGACTCTATCAGCTCATTGCTCTGCCAGGTCCTTCACGTGATCCCTGGCAAACGAAATTTGTCTTAGCAAGGCCCCCGGGGCAGGTGAGGTGGAAGCGTGCTGGTGGAGAAGATAGCCAGAGGCAGATATATAAAATTGTAAGGCAGAGGCAACTGCAGTGGGGGTTCAGAGGGAGCTGCAGTGGAGAGCAGTGGGGTAAGAGATGAACAGGGTAACTTAGTGTTTCATTCTTCACTGATCCCAAGGAGAGAGGCCTCCTGATGGGTCTTTTGTCTAACACTCATTTGTTTAATTCTTGCCTTCTCCAAAAGCCTCCAAAAGCTACATTAATAATAGGTGATATTTATTTAGTACTCTGGGAGGGCTCTGGGCTCAGAGGTTGACACAAATTATCGCATTTTGTTCTCAGCCTATCTTGAGGAAGTCTTGTGAGTTTTTTTTTTTTTTCCTATACAATAAAAAAAAAGCAAGAAGCTAGGCTCACTCACAAAAGCAGGAAGGGACCTCTTGGCTAGTAGGTAGGGGTGCCCAGCCTGACCCAGGCCTCTAGCCCTTTGCTGGAGACCCCATAATCCCCCTGATCCAAAGGCTGCTGGGCTGTGGTTTGCTCTTCCACCCTGGAGTGTCTCCAGCTCTAAGTGCCAGCACCTGCCGACTTCATGTTCAGTGAACAAAGGAAGAAAGGAAGGAACGGCCCAGATGACCCGATTTCCCATCTGTCAAAGCGATTGTTACTATAACAGGTACCCAGATCTCATCAGAACACTATTCAACCCATCACACGCCACGGTGAGGCATAATGACTGACACCCGGATTCTCCCTGTGTAGGGTGGGTGTGGAGGGAATGTGCAAAGGGTATCCTTGAGCTTCAAGCATTGGATTAGGCCTCTTCATCTGAGGTAGGCCTTGGGGAGAAGGCTCTCAAGGTGACCCTTGGCAAGTCCCACAGGAACAGACAGAGCATGCGATGTCTTCGTGGAGTACAGGACAGGGCAAATCACTTAAGCTTGAGACAGTACCTTCAATGCTGGCCTGAGGACCCTCCTGTCTTGATGCTTAGGGAATTAAATATGGTAGAAGTGATCATCAACTACCCACCATGCCTTAGGCATTTTAATCTCCACTACACTCAGTGAAGCAATATCATCTTATCGAAGAGGGAACAAAAAACAGGCACATAGAGCCCACCAGGTTCGCAGAGTCCCTGGGTCCCATTGTTAGGTGCAAAGGTGGACAGAAATTCTGGAGTGCAGGGGAAGGCGCCTGGTCCTGGAGCAGGAGATGACATTGCAGTCTGTCTCTGATATTTGCTGGTTCTTATGACCAGTCACCAGCTTCACGCACGTGTACAGGACGTGGCCTACCTCAGCTGCAGCTTCCAAAGCCTTGATCACCCAGAAAAGGGAGCGTGTACCTCCCACACGCATGCAGCAACACACCCAGGAGATATATTGCTCAAAGGGTACCCTGGTCCTGAGTTCACAGAGAGCTGCCTATCCATCCTGGAGACTCCATGATGAGCCAACACAGAGCCAATCCATACAGTGCTCTCATTTTTCAATGCTGGTCTGCTCTGTGGCACTGGGTCTGTTTTCAGGGTGCTGTCTCCCTGTTGTTGGTGTGTATCCCTGCTTAATGTGTGTACTGTACAAGGCAGGTCTTGTCACCTGCACAACACCCTTGTATCTGGCCCATGAGGACTTGTGAGGACTTGGGGCCTGTGATGGCTAGGTTTTTGTCAATTTGACAGAAGTTACTGTCATCTGGAAAAGAGGAAGCCTTGACTGAGCTAATGCCTCCATCTTTCGGCACGTCTGTGGGAGATTTTCATAATTAATGATCTGTGTGAGAGGGCCCAGGGCATTGTGGGTGGTGCCATCTCTGGGAAAGTGCTCCTGGGCTGTATATAAAGTAGCCTAAGCAAGCCATGTGGAGCAAGTCAGTAAGCAGCACTACTTCATGTCCTCCTTGAGTTCCTGCCCCGACTTCCTTTCACGGTGGACTGTCATGAAGATGTTTCCTCCTCAAGTTGGTTTTTTTTTCTTCTTTTTTAAAAAAATTTTTTATTATTAATTTATTCTTGTTACATCTCTATGGTTATCCCATCCCTTGTATCCTCCCAGTCTCCCCTCCCTCCCATTTTCCCCCTTATTCCCCTCCCCTATGGCTGTTCCTGAGAGGGATTACCTCCCCATGTATATGCTCATAGGGTATCAAGTCTCTTCTCGGTGACCTGCCATCCTTCCTCTGAGTGCCACTAGGTCTCCCCCTCCAGGGGACATAGTCGAATGTGAGGCACCAGAGTACATGAGAAAGTCATATCCCTCTCTCCATTCAAGTGTGGAGAATGTCCTGTCCATGGGCTTTACTCAGTGTTTTCCTAACAGCAACAGGAAGCAAACTAGGACAGGACTTTACTGCCACTTGTATAGCAAACAGGTTTTTCTCATGCCCAGAGAGTGTGCCTGTCACCTTGGACAGCAACACTCAGCCTGCCAGGTCGTCGCTGCTCCCACTTAGCGCCTATAGCCATTTTGTCCCAGGTGGAGAAGTACCTTAGGAAACTGCAGGCAAAGGGGCAGGCTTCATCCATGTCTTCTCACATAGGAGTTGAGGCTTCTGAAGATGGCTGGAAAGGCAGTGTGGCCAGGGATTTATGCTGCCCTTTCCCCCAGGAGCCCCAGCTTGCACAAACCCCATCATTCCAGCTTTTATGTACTCATTACACCGGTTTGGGAAACATTTCAAAATTAGACAGGCATTAGCTTAGCTTATAAAATTAAAAATAAACGGTAACAGCTTTAATGGTGTTGTATTAAATGCCAGGCCTAATAATACCCCCACATTACTTTAATATTTTATGGCTTTAAACACACTTTTAAATAACTTTTCATCTTGTATGTTTTTTTTTCCAGAACAACCCCATCTGGCGAGAGCAGGAGTTGCTGGCCCGTCTCACACGTGGGGTAGCTGGCAGGCAGCAGGGAAGGCTGATTTCCTTGTCCCCAACCAAGGCTTCTGTGTGGACCAAGAACAGGTTTGAGATTTGATGGAGAACCCAGAACTACTCATTTGGGATCTTCTTTCTCATATGGTGTCCCTCAGAACACCTCTGCCTTCTAGCTACATCTCTCAGGAAGACAAGGGCTTCAGGACCTCACCCACTGCTTCTCCCAAGGGCCATGGAGGAAAGACTCCATGATGACAGCTCACAGCACTGCCTTCCTCCCCATTCTTGGGGTATGGCTGAGGTCATCTGAGGCTAGGCTTTTGAACCGCCCATGTTCTTAACCAATCCTACCACTCCTTCTTCTGGTGGAATAACTTGGGGGCATTAGAAGGACATTATACAGAGTCACTGTGCAGTCAGTTGTGGTGAGCTTCCACTGATGGCCAGCATCTTCCTCCTTGACTCTCCATCCGATTATTTTTTTAACATCTTTTTGAATTTACACTTCATTTATTTGTTAGCATTTTGAGGGTGTATGTGTGGGTGTGTGGGTGTGCATGCATGCATGTGTGTGTGTGTATATGTGTGTGTGTGTGTGTGTGTGTGTGTGTGTGTGCTCATGCACTTGCCATAGTTCATACATGGAGGTCAGAGGACAGCTCTCCTTTCACCACGTGGATCCCAGGTTTTGAACACAGGTTGTTAGGCTCGGTAGCAAGTGTCTTTATGTTTTCCCACAGTCCTCATCTATGAGTATGGTACAACAAACTCCATAAACTCTGACGCCGCGGAACCCTGAAGCCCAGGGTCTACATTAGATGCAGGTATACCATTTGGAGGACTCAGGGCTCAATTTGCAGAGTTTGAAACAGTAGGGATTTTGGGCTTGCGCACCTGCAAAGGTGTCTATGTTTCAATGAGGGCTGCTAGAGGCTTGAGACACAGGGCTAGCCAGCAGATGTAGATAACAGTGGCGGCAGCAGCTACCACTGGGCTCAGCAAGAGCCCCTGAGAGGAAGGCAGGACCTCTAAGCCACTGTGACCCTTTCTCCAAAGAAGCCTTGGGCTAAGGAAGGTCCCTATGCAAGGGTAGGGGCTGGGAGTCATTAGGGGATTGTTGCCTTGCAGGCTCACGAGGCATTGGCCACCACAACCACAACAATAGCATACTTGGAGCCTCTGTCTCTGACTGCCCTGAGCACTTCTGTGAACTTCTTTTTCAGTGTGACAGGGGCTACCACAGCGTTTCTGAGTATGCATGCCTGGAGTGGAGCCCGGACCTCACTCTGCTGCTCATGCGCACGGCTTCATTAAGCAACACTCAAGGCCAACTTGATAAGCTGGAGATCTGAGTGACCAGCCTAGGAAGTGGAGGCTAGGATTGTGGTGTGGTCAGGGTTTAAAGCCATGTCTCCACCTGCAAGTGACCAAGCTCTTGATTACCTTCCATTCTTGCTAGGAATGTAGGCAGGTGGGAGATCCCAAGCCCTAAAGTGGCCACCGAGGCCACACAGACTCCTCTGATCCACTGAGTGACTTTGAAAACCTTCCATCACTTTCTCACATCTCACTCTCAATCTTGGGGAAAACATCCAAAAGAGTGTGGCTGATGAGATAGGTGACATCCTGACTTCACAGTACGAGTGCTGCAGACTTAGGGCAGATGTGGCTGGCCTGAGGATTTTGTACAAACCAGAAGATTTTATAGCCCCCTAATTGCATTGCCCCATGCCCAAGTCCTCATAGGCTAAGTTCTTCATAGAGGTCCAATCATCTGCATCTACACTGCTCTCTCCCCATTGTCCCTATATTACTGGTTTAGGACACAAAGCTTTATCTAAAGTATATCCTGGGGCTGGACATTCCCTCCTTTTCTGATATGTGAGCTTGGTCATGCGGCAGACTCTCTGTGGTTCTTTTAATCCTAGGATGAACATGAGCAGGCAGCAACATCTGGAGAAGACAGGGGCCTCGTGTCTTCTGGTTGTCAGTGACTCTCTAATGAGATCCAAGTGCACCTCATACTGAAAATGAGCTACACGGGTTTATTTCTTACACAAAGAAAACAGAAGGAAGGCCAAAGATCTGGCTCTACTGTGGGACCCAAGAGAGAGGAGAGTAAACACTGATATTTTCCCTTCCTTCCTCAGCTGATGCTCCCATCAGGGAACGTGCTCAGGTCATTCCCACACCACAACCCCTGAACCTTTAAGCACAATGCCCTGGGAACAGTGGCTTTGCTCTGGTTCTTTCAGGTTCCTGAAGATTTCAGAGAGGCCACAGTTGGATCTTGTCAACTCCTTTAGCCATGGAAGACTCTCCCCCTCCAGGTCAACTGTCCAGGAGTGTGTCTATAATCCACTTGCCGTGTCGGCATGGCTGCTCACGGTGTCTGAGTTGCCTTCTTAGAAACTGCATTGAAATAAGACGGGCAATGAGGTCTTTCATCCTCTGGTTGTGACAAGGGAGGGTCATACTTCTTTCTATCGAGTGATACAGGAAAGCAAATATGCACAATCTCATGAGTAGGATCCTGAGCTGGTCCTGAAGCAATCGGGAACTCTGGTGATTTGCTTGGCATTGGCATGGCTGCATGTGTCTTTTAACACTTTCCAGTGTTCCCAGCAGCTGGTTGACTGCAGGGGACACTCATTCCCTACTCTCAGGAAAGAGGAGGATCCTTAGAAGAGTTGCCCCTGAGATTTCTGTGTCCAGTGCTTCCATAGCAAGGCTTCTAGGAGGGAAATGAAACCAGGAAAAATGCCCTAAGCCAACACTTGCAGGTTTGGCTTCTCTTGATTTACAGCCTTCTGGCACCTGGGCCTTGACACCTCAGGGCTCATGTCCTGTGACACCCACATGGGCTATGCCACCAGTGCTCCCCGAAGCTGGTGCAGTTGTACTTTCCTATGCTTTCCACCAGTAGTTCTCAACCTTTCTAATGCTGTGACTCTTTAATATGGTTCCTCATGTCGTGGTGACCTCCCCAACCATAAAATCATTTCGTCGCTGCTTCAATAGCTTTAACTTTTCTACTGTTATTAATCATAATGTAAATATCTGATATGCCGGGTATCTGATATATGACCCCCGTGAGATGGTTGGTTGACCCCTCCCCCAGAGATGTTGTTACCCACAGGTTGAGAGCTGCTGCTTTAGTGACTCTTGATTGTCAACTTGACAGGATCTTAAATTATCATGGAAATAGTTTTCTGGATGTGTCTGTGACTGAAGCTTAAGACTGGGTTAATTGGAGTTGAAGAACCCATCCTATGTGTAGAAGTGCCGTGCTATTAGCTGGGAATCCCAGACTGCATGAAAAGGAGGAAGTGAACTGAGCACAGCATTTATCCCTATAGCTGTTTCCTGAATATGGAGTCAGTGTGACAAGCTGCCTCAAGCGCCCACTGCCATGTCTTTCCATGCCATCTCCCTTTGAAGGTATGGATCAAACCTTCAAACTGTGAGCCGAAATAGTATATTGTATTTGTTAGGTATTTTTTCAGAGCAAAGAGAAAAGCAACTAATAACTCCAATCACTCCTTTCACTGAGAGCTCTGCTGGGAACAGGGCAGAGGGGCGGGAGGGGGAAGGGAGAGAGAGAGGGAGGGAGGGAGGGAAAGAGGGAGAGGGAGAGGGAGAAGGAGGGAAAGAGGGAGGGAGGGGGAGAGGGAGGAAGGGGGAGGATAGGAGGGAGGGGAGAGAGAGAGACAGAGAGAGAGAGAGAGAGAGAGAGAGAGAGAGAGAGAGAGAGTTCTGCTACCAACCTTGCTGTACTGTGACTTTTGTGTAGGCTCAGGGCACTGTAGGCAGTCCTCACATCACACAAACCATGCTCAGGAGGTCATAGGCCCCTCCCCTCCATGCTCTTTAGCTGAACTGCTTCTTCTAGACTCACAGCTGCCCTCACACAGCAATGGGCAGAAAACCAGCCTCCTGAGTGTGTCCCTGCTTCCCAGACACTGAGCCTTCCCATGGCTTATGCATCTGTGAAATAATCCTAGGGACTCTTTCCAGTGGGGATTATTTTTTTATTGTCACCTGTAAATTTACTTCTTTCCTCCCAGAGCATGCGTGCTTGCTCTAGACGTCATAACGTCCCCACCCAAATTTCTAATCTCCAATTACCTAGCCTTATAATTTTGAACTGTGCAGGTTGAAAAGAGTCCTCAAAATCTTTATGAGAAATATTCTATGAATTATACTTCCAGGGCTAAAGGTTACAATTTTATAAATATCTTTAGTTATTTCAGTATAATAACATACTACAGAATAATAGATTTGTAGCATAAAAATAAAACAGACTAATATGATTTGTTTATATTGGGGATAAGTGATTCTGAATGGGGCTTGCAGAATATCCATGTAATTATCTGAGCAGGGAAGCAATGTTTTAATCCATATAAAAGCACAGATTTATTTTAGTTGGTTACGAATGCTTAGCAAGTACTGGCTGCTTTATAATCCTTCTCACCCCCCAGATCAATACGGTATTTACAACGGACAGATAAAAGTATCATTTGAAAATGAATATAAGGCAAGAGAATGATCTTACCAAGCATTGTTAAGTCTCAGTCAATCACACTGAGGGTTAACCTCTAAAACGCCTTCATCTTTCCGTCTCCTGGTAGTGGAAGAAATATGTGTCCTAAAGCTGTGTACGTATAAAGAATCTTCAGATCTGAGTGGTTTTCTTTCAGCTCCTCTCATATTTGATTTTCCAGTTTTCTCCCCTGGGATGGTCTTTATCCCATTTTAAAATACACTTTCTACTTAAGACAATGTAATATCTACAGGAAAGCATATGAGGTAGTGCCTGGCTTCCGCCAAGCTCACGCTTTCTTTCCCGATTAGCATCGCCCAGCCACCATGGACGCTAAATTCTCCACTTTATTTTTATTTAGTTTTCTCCAAATTCCACTTTTGGCTCCAGGACCCTGTGTGGCTCACACATGGTCTCTAGCTGTGTCTTCTGAAGGTTCCTCTGGGATGGCGCAGTCTTTCAGACTTCCCCTTCTTGCTTAGGGTACTTGATGCTTTCCCATCATCTGAAAGGGATTATGAATTTTCAGAGAAGGTTCAAGTGGTGAGGTGCCACACCTTCCACATGAAGCTATAGCCAGGTCCTGTCACTCCTTATTGGTAAGAGTGGCAGAGCTCACCCAGCTGAGGGTGAGGAGATACCTGGTTCCTTCCTGCGATGTACCCTTTCCTTGCTAGTTTTCATACAAAGTCTGACAGAAAGTCACGGGAGAAGGGAGCTATGCGTAGCCACAGAGAGAATCCACAAACTGAAGTTGTACTACATGAGCAGCTCATACTATGGTAGTATGTGTACGTACAGACTCAATGTAGCCTTAATGTATATGCTGGATAGTAATAAAAGGCTCCTTCTTTAACTTTATCCAGATTTGGCCTTTAAACCCCCTTTCATGGGTACTGTGTTCCTTTGACATTATTTATTGTGTGTGTACATGTGTGTGTGTGTGTGTGTGTGTGTGTACATGCATGTCTATGATTGTGTGTGTTTATGTGTGGAGGTGTTTGGTTTCTTTTCTTTTCTTTTCTTTTCTTTTCTTTCTTTTTTTCTTGGTTTTTCGAGATAGGGTTTCTCTGTGTAGCCTTGGCTGTCCTAGACTCACCTTGTAGACCAGGCTGGCCTCAAACTCACAGCAATCTGCATGCCTCTGCCTCCCAAGTACTGGGATTAAAGGCATGCACTACCACGCCGGCCCATGTGGAAGTATTTGTATGTTCATATTTGTGTATGTTTGTATATGTGTGTGGGGGTATCAGTGTCTGTGTGGGGTATGTTTGCAAATGTTTATGTGCAGATGTGGGCAAATTTATGGGAGGGTGTTTGTATGTAGGAGTCTGTGTGCCAGTGTGTATGTGTGTGTTTGTATAGGTGTGTGTGTTTAAATGTAGAGGTACTTTTGTACAGATGTGAGTATGGGTGAGTTTTTGGGAAGGTGTTTGCATTCAAGGGCTGCTTGTGTGCATGTGTGTTTGCATGTGTTGGTGTGTTTGTCAGGGGTGTGTCTGTAGATGTGTAGGGTGTTCATGTGTAGATGTGAGTGTGTAGGTGTGTCTTTGTATATGTAACTCTTCATTTCTTTCTGGCATTCAAAGAACTGTTAGCAATCTGACATCCCAATTGTTCCCAATCTGACATCTTCCCCAACATGCCTTGTCCTCTTTCACGAGAAGTGGGGTCTTGTTGCTATGCAGAACCCTCACCTCTAGAAGAGCTCAGAGCTGCACATCCTTTCTCTTACCATGTATAAATGTGTGTGTGTAAATTTTCCACCTGTGACTTCTCTGTGCATACCAAGAATTCACTGCCTACACTTCTAACTCTTAAAGTCTGCGTGTGGAGCCCACAGGCCCGATGCCTTTGCAAACCTTTACCTTCTCCGGCAGTGAGACCCTTTACTTCATTGCTCTGTTTCCAGTGTCCATCTGGAGTGGATTTGGAATTGCCAGCTCATGCTCCTGTGGCAAATAACTATCCCCTAGAGCATGGTGACTGGCTACAGCTACTTCTGTGTTCAGCCTCTAACTCCCTTAGCTCGAGAGGCACCAAGGTCAGCTTCTTCCTCTCCCCTCCCTGGCGAGAAGGTGGTGCCATCCTTGTAAATACACTTCTGTACAGCCAGGCTAGCCCCTCCACCATGAAGCTCTATGAGCTCTAAAAAATGCTGTATGTCACCCTTTCTACATCATAAGGATGGGGTACCCTCCAAAGACCCTCACCCTCTCTCCCTCAGCCTATGTCAACTACTGAAAGATTGAGTTTTGACCTTTCCAAACTGCCACACAGAGTCTTTCAGATGATGGAACTCCTTCAGACTCACTTCTTGCTTAGCCATGTGCACTAGGGTTCCTGAGCAGGAACAAAATGATGCTCAATTCAGGGTCCATGTTTGGTTCATCAGTTTGCTCATTGAAGGCCATCTTGCTCATGCCTAATTCTTGATGTGCTCGAATAAAGATGCTGCAAATTTTTGCATGAAGGGTTTTGTTTGCTTGCTTGTTTGATTACAGGCTAATTTTCAAAACCTGGCAGTGCCAGGAGGTTTGTCAGGCATTATAAGACTGTGTTGAACTTGGTTTCTGAACTATCTTCCCAAGTGTCTATTGAAGAGCCGCCATGAATGATCGCTCTAGTATTAAGTGGAAGCCTGAGCATGGCAAATATGTTGCTGACAGGTTTCGGCCTTTACCCTCCCCCCACCCCCAGTCTCTTTATCTTGCTAAACCACTAGATTGCATTCTTAAGGCTGGCCACTGCCATCCACAAAACCTTCCACACAAAATTTGTCCTGCCTACAAGAAGTGTAGGGATAAAGATGCAGCCGAGATTGAGGGAATGGCCAACAAATGACTGGCCCAACTTGAGACCCACACCGTGGAAGAGAACCAATCCCTGACACTATTAATGATACTCTGCTGTGCTTGCAGACCAGAGCCTAGCATAACTGTCTTCTGAGAGGCTTCATCCAGCAGCTGATGGAAACAGATGCATTGACCCATAGGCAGAGCTCAGGGAGTCTTGTGGAAGAGTGGGAGGAAATATTGAGGGAACTGGAAGAGTCAAGGACACCGTAAGAGGACATATGGTGTCAACTAACCTGGACCCATGGGGGCTCACAGAGATTGAACCATCAACCAAAGAGCATGCGTGGGCTGGACTTAGACCCCCCTACACATATGTAGCAGGTATGCAGTTTGGTCTTCCTGTGGGTCCCCCAAACAATTGGAGTGTGACTCTGTTGCCTGCCTTTGGATCCCTTTTCCATAGCTGGAGTACCTTGTCTGGCCTCAGTGGGAGGCAATGTTCTTAGTCCTGCCGCAATTTGATGTGCCAGAGAAGGGGACCTTCTCTGAGGAGAAGGGGAAGGGGAGTAGCAGGAGAGGATATGAGGGTGGGACTGGGAGCAGAGAAGGAAGGGGGTCTGCGATCTGGTTGTAAAGGGATTAAATAAATCAATTAATGAAGAAAAAAGCTATCCACCAAGCTCTATTTCCTTATTTGGCCACCTCCTCCTCCAGAGGCTGAGGCTGACTACCAAGGGCCAGTTATCAAAGTATTGAAGTCCAGCAATCAAAAGCCCCTCCCCGCCCCGCTACCCTAATTATTGTGCCCAATCAAAATTAAACACACCTCATCCTAACACAGGTTTTACCCCTTTTACTTTAATTAACCGTTATTTGCCTATGGGCCATGTCTGTTTCTTCTGGATCCAGAGGCAGTCCTTTGTCCCTTTGGGGCAAATATCCCTTTCTTCTCTTCTTTGTGCCTTTTCTTTTCTCCCTCATCTTCTATCTCCTGCCATTGTCTCTCATTCCCTGTCCTTTGTCTCTCTGGGGCAAATCTCCTTTGTGCTGAGAGCTTGGCCTTGGAGTACTTCGTGATGACTTCAAGGTCCTTTCACCATATACTTATTCTAGAAGTTCTATCACTTGTGATGCAGATAACACTCTTGCTTTAGCTTGCAAGTTTCTAATGTCCACAGTCTACACATTTTCCTCTGTTTACTTACCCTGAAAATTCTTCCTTTCATGAAGCGTCCGCTCAGTTACTGTTTCTTAATTAGATTTCTTGTTTTATTACTGTGGTTTTTGGAGTTGGTCCTTTAAATTTTTGGATATGACCCTCCATCGGTTTTTCCTTGTAGGAATATTTTCTTCCAGCCCACAGCCCTTCATTGACTAGGTGTTTTAAGACAAACGTGTACATGTTTTTGTAGTGGTTAAAGCCCTGGCTGTCGACTTGATTGTATTCTCAAGCACCCAGGAGCTCAGCAAAGCATAGTCTGGCTGTGTCTGTGAGGACATCCACAGAGAGGATAGACAGAATATGTAAGAGTTGTCCCAAATGCTGTGAATGTGGGCATAACCTATCCTCCTCAGGTGGAGACTGGCTAGTGCAGGCATCCTCCTTCCTCATCCTCCCTTTTCCTCCTTCTCCTCCCTATCCTCGATGATGTAAGCTCCTCTGTTCCCTCACACCCTTCCCCACACACTGGATGAAACGCTTAGGCAGAACAGACCTTTTCCATCTCAATTTTCTCAGGTATTTGTTGAATGTGGTGGGAAGGTGACCAGCACAGTCTTTGCTAGAGGATATTTCTGTTGTTCCTAAGGCTGCCTCGCCAAAGCCAATATCACATGTAACTTTTATGAGGGCATTTTCTGTCTTCTGTGTTGTTAGATATTTTTCTTCATTCCGCATTTAGGTTTTCAGTTTTCTTTTAGCTCCATTGCTCCTATTGAGCTACTGTTTGCAAAAGGTTTAAGGCCTGTGTCCAGGCTTATGTTTTTAAAATATGGAGAGCCAATTGCTACAGCAGAATTTCTTGAAAAGATTTTTTTTTCTATATCAAATTGCCTTTGTCCTTTTGTCAGAGATTGATGGGCTGCTCTTGTGTGGGCTCTCCACCCTGTTTCATTGATCTGTATCCATGCTTTTTGTCAACACAACACTTTCTTGATTATTGTGGCTTTAAACTCCTGAAACCAACCAACACGAAACCTCACTCTCTCCCCCTTTTCTCAGTGTGCCGGTGTCTCAATTTCTATGTCCTTTTTTTTTTTTTTATAACTTTATAATCAGTTCATCAATATCTATAGAATACATTTCTGGGGTCTTGATTTGGATTGAGCCTGTCCTGTGGGTGAAATGTGAGAAAAATCAGGATCTAAACAGCATTAACATTTTTGACCCATTAGCACAAGCTGTCACGCCAATTATTCAGGTATTTTAATGTCCTTCGTGTAATTCTCTTCATTCGTGATTAGATATATATCTAAATAGTCCATGTGTTATGCTTTTTCATGTAGTTTCAAATTACAACTGTCTGCTGTCGGTACACAGGAGAGCAACTGTCTTTTGCTTATTCTTCTTTTGCATCAAGTCCTTGTTAGAAATGCTTATACTTTTTTATTATTTATTTGATTTGGGGGTTGGATTTTTTTCAAATGCAATTTCAGGTATATGCTTTGGCCTTTTCAGGCTTTTTGTGGCTGCTATGTTTGACATGAGTGTGTGTGTGTGTGTGTGTGTGTGTGTGTGTGGTGTGCATGTGTCTGTGTGCACACTTGTGGAAGTGTTTGTATGTCCATATGTGTGTGTTTGTTTGCACGTGTGTGGGGTGTTGGTGAGTTTGGGTGAAGGTGTGTTTGCAAATGCATGTGTGCTGTGTGTAGTTTTGGGAGGGCATTTGTATGTGGGGGTTCTCTGTATGCCAGGATGCATGTATGTGTTTGTACAAGCATTTGCTTATACCTAGGATGATATTTGAGTGTAGGTATAGGTGTGTGTTTGTGGGAAGGTGTTTGCGTGCATGGTCTGCTTGTGTGCATTTGTGTTTGTGTGTGCAAGCTCTTTCTATTTCTTTATGCAATAATTAGGGGTTTGCATGATAAAAGGGGTACTTGCCAGTCCCAGGGAGAGAGTCCATCTCTCATCATGAGCTGTGGGATAAGCTGCTTCTTTTTAATGATGTTCTTATCAAGGTGGCTTCTCTCCTGTCCAAATTTCTCAGGGGTTCCTTCATGAAGGACTCTGGATTTGACAGGAGATATGGTACAATTCCTTTTGTTGGTTGTGGAGGCTGGGTTGATCTTACACACTTCTGCAAGTTCCACTCAGCTCATTGTGTGTAGTTATTGCATATGTGGTTGGATTTAATCAGGTATTATTTTGCTGAGAAATTCTTTTTTAAAGATTTACTTTATTATTATTATTATTATTATTATTATTATTATTATTATTATTATTATTATTATTTTGTGTGTGTGTGTGTGTGTGTGTGTGTGTGTGTGTGTGTGTGTAAGTACATCTGAGAGCAGAACCCTTTAGAGACCAAAAGATAGGGTTGGATGCCCTGGAGTAACAGGCAGTGGCAAGTCACTTGACATGGGCACTGGGAATCAAACTCTAGTCTTCTACCAGGGCAACGAGTGATGTAAACCACTGTGCCATCTCTTTAGTCCTAGTTGAGGAATTCTGTTTTCTTAACCAAAGGAGTAATTCTTTATTATTTTGCACAATTTACAATGCGATGGTTACAAAAAACTTAGATCATCAAGAAAAACACAAACCACGCCCTGAATGGTAACATTTGCCCATTTCTATGGCCACCATAGTAAGACCAATTTCCAAAAGATATCAATGAAATATTTCCACTTCCTCCATGTATATTAGCTGTAAATAATATAGATAAAAGTAAATCAACTTAAATGCTTAATGACCTCCGTGCATCTCCCCTTTGCTGTGTCTTCTGTGTTGGTGTTACTGAAAGGCTGTCCTCAGAAAATGCACTACAAGCTCCTCCTTCTTTCTGTCCCTCTAATTAATTGGTGCCAGGTTTTAATTAAGTGGTTGGTAGAGGGAACCAATGAAATCATCTTTGATTTGGTTTTTGTTTTGTTCTGGTATTGTCAGCTTATCGAATTAATTAGTGATTTATTTTTTATTTAATTCACCTAATATAGATGTTTATTCAAACATATTCAAGTGATCTTTCTCTGCTGGTGTAAATATTGGTTCTTTATGGGTTTTTTGTTTGTTTGCTTGGGTTTTTTGTTTGTTTGTTTGTGTTTTGTTTTGTTTTGATTTTGGATTTGGTTTTCAGAGACAGAGTTTCTCTGTGTTGCTTTGGCTATCCTTGACTTGCTTTGTAGACTAGGCTGGCCTCGAACTCAGAGATCCGCCTGCCTCTGCCTCTGCTGGAATTAAAGGCATACACCACCATGCCCTGCCTTTGTGTCTTTTAAAATTTTTATTTGTTTAAGCTAAAGAAATAATTTTATGGACATAGCCTTATTTAATGTAATTTTTTAATACAATATACTTTGGTGATTTCCCCTCCCCAATTCCTCCAAGATCCTTTCCACCCCCTTAACTTCATCATCATCTTCTCTCTCTCTCTCTCTCTCTCTCTCTCTCTCTCTCTCTCTCTCTCTCTCTCCCCTCTCTCTCTCCCCCACCTCTCCTTTCACTCTTTCAAAAAAGATCAAAACAAACAAACCCTGCTATATCAGTCATGCTCTAGGGCAGGCCCTATGCCCAGGAGTCATTGGCCAACACAAGATGAATTCAATGTGTTTTGTTTTGTTTGGTATCTGTGTTTGTGTTGTGGGCTTTTTGTTTTGTTTTGGCATTTGGGATAGACTTGTTTATGCTCTTTCACTTTCATCTTTTTATTACATATGTCACAGGGGACCTTCCTGTTTGTGTGGTGATCAACAGCAATGGCCTCTGTATAATTTATGATATTGATATTTTATCCTCTTTCTCGATTTTTCTAAATAGAAGTCTATCAGTATTATAATATCTTTCAAAGGATCAACTTGACTTTTGTTGATTTTCCCCATTATTTTCCTGGCTTAGTTTTATTATTTCTGTTCTGTTTGTCCTGATTTATTTTCTTCCCTACTTAAACACTGCTCTTCCCCCTGGGCTGTGACTAGGGGAATCTGGATTATTTATTTTGTATCTCTTCTAATTCTCTAATATGAATTTACTTCTATTGATTTATTTTAAATCACTAATCTTATTACCTTTTGCAACTTTTAATATCCTATCATTTGTATTTATTTTAGAAGCCCTTTACATTTCTCCTATACTTCTTCAATCCAGGTATCCTGTAGAAGTGCAGTACCCGTATCTTTGTACTGGAGGGTTCTACAGTTGCCCTTCTATCATTTTCAGTATTCTAAGAATAAACATTAAACATTGACATATATATATATATATATATATACATATATACACATACATACATATATACACACACACATAATACATGCATGCACATACATACATATAGTGTATGTTGTGTATGTGTGTGAATGTATATGTGCCTGTGAAGGTACACAGCACCTGTATACCCCTGTGTACATCCACGTGAAACTAAAGATCAATAACAGATGTTTTGCTTTCACTCCCCACCTTAAGTTTTGAGACAAGTTCTCTCATTGTACCTTGCTCACTAACTGGGAAGGACTGGCTGGCCAATGAGCCTCAGTGGCCTCCCATTGCCAGCTCTCCAGTGCTAGGATGACAGGAGTACCTGCCACACTCCAATTTTACTTGGGATCCAAACATGGGTCCTCATGTTTGCATGGTAGTCACTTCACCACTAACTGAACCATTGTCCCTTTCCTCTTCATCATTTAAATTTGTGTAGATGCCCCTTCTCCCCACTTCCCCCCTGACGACATGCCCATCCCCCAAATGCAGGCTCTATTGGGAAATGTGCTCTTGAACTTGAGAGGACTATGTGTTCTGCTGCTAGATGGAGTGTTCTGTAAATGTCAATGAGATGTGGCTGATTGATGGCGCTGCTCAGGTCAGCTGTCCCCATAGTGATTTTCTGCCTGTTTGATCTATCCGGTGCTGACAGAGGGGCGTTGAAGTCTTCCAGTGTGATAGAAGTTTTGCCCCTTGCTTCTTTCCTGTGTTGCCTGGAGTGTTTTGACACTCCACTGGGTACATATACTTTTAAAATTGCTGTGTCTTCTTGGAGAATTGACTCCTTTATCATTATGTAGTACCTTCCCCAGCCTGGTAACTGTTCTTGTTTAGGAGTCGGCTTTGTCAGTATTTGTACAGCTGTTCCAGCCTTCCTTTAATTAGCAGCACTGTCTCTTCACTTTTAACAGAGTCTTTATATGTTAATTAGAGCCTTTGTGGGAAAACAAGTCCTTGGGTCTTGTTTTAATCTACTTCGATAATCTCTGTGTTTTAATTCGCATATTTAGACCATTCACATTTAAAGTGATTTTTAAAAATAAACGTATTAATAGATACCATGTTTGTAGTTGATTTCTTCCTTCCTTCCTTCCTTCCTTCCTTCCTTCCTTCCTTCCTTCCTTTCTTTCTCTTCCTCTTGGAGAAAGAGAGAGAGAGAGAGAGAGAGAGAGAGAGAGAGAGAGAGAGAGAGAGGAACTTGCTAGCATAGGCTTGTGTGTGTGTGTGTGTGTATGTGTGTGTGTGTGTGTGTGTGTGTGTGTGTGTGTGTGTGTGTGTGTGAATGTTTGAGTACAGGTACGCCAAGGTCAGAGGAAGACTCCAAGTGTCCTTCTTAACACTTTCCATCTTATTGCACTGAGACATGATCTCTCACTAAATGTAGAATAGGCTGTTGGCCAGCAAGCTCCAGCAACCCCCTTTGTCTAAACTCTAGAGGCACACAGCCAAACCCCTGGTGTTCTCGTAGGGGAGGGGTGCATTCTAGGATCCAAAATCAGCTCCTCAGGTTACAGCAAGTGCTTTTACCCACTGAGCCTTTAACTCCTCAACCCCCATGTTTATGTTTTAATTGTGATTTTTTTTTTCTTTTTAAGTGTTTCTTTTGCTATGTTGTTTTGCCCTCACATATAAATGAAAATGATGATGCTTGCCTTTCTGTGTCTGGCTTTTTTCACTTAACATAATTTCTTTTTGTTTCATCTATCTATAATTGGGTAACATGTTTTTTTCCTTATGCCTGAATAATATCCCATCGTATTTTCTTTGAAAGATAATTTCACTGAAAATAGAACGTTGATGTTTATTTTCCTCTCCTCCTGCCATGTCACATTCTGAAGAGAAGACTACCAGATTCATGTTGTTCTCCCACACAGGAATGAGGCTTCCTCTGAGCTTATCTCTTTATCCCTGGCCTGCTGGTCCTGAATATAAGATGAATGTGATGTGCCCAGGTTTAACTCTTTTCTCTTGTCAATGCCACTTTCTGTTTGGTAAGCTTCCTAGGTCTGCAGTTTAGAAGCTCGGCAATCACATTGGTTGTCTTCCCCTCACTCTGTTTTTCTTTCTAGTACACACAGGTGACACCCTGCCATGCTGTTAATATCCATGACTCCCTCAGAGTGATTCCATATTGATGCCAAGTCCTCAGGGTGATTTCTTTTGAGGTGGGTGTTGATAAGGGGACTCTGACTACCAAGAAGAGACTTGATACCCTATGAGCATACACAGGGGGAGGAGGTCCCCCTCAGGAACAGTCATAGGGGAAGGGAGTAAGGGGAAAATGGGAGGGAGGGAGGAATGGGAGGATACAAGGGATGGGATAACAATTGAGGTGTAATATTATAAATTAATAAAATATATTACAAAAAGAAGAAGTGATCAAGGGTGGGGGGAGAGAGAGAGAGAGAGAGAGAGAGAGAGAGAGAGAGAGAGAGAGAGAGAGAGAGAAAGAGAGAGAGAGATCATGTTTTTGGCTGTGAAGAAGGAAGCATCTATGGATGAAGCAACAAACCCTCAACTTACACAGTTCACTGACACCTTGGACTTGTAATTCTTCACAAGTAGTTCTGCCACCCAAAGAAAGTGTTTTTCACACAGGTGGATGGACTCAGACTGCCTTTGAGGTTGTCACGTGGCCCGTAGGTACTCCCTTACTTGTCCATTTCCTTTCTGCCTCTCACGTTATCAGGTCTCTGCCACCCTGTCCCTGAGCTCAGACTGGCCAGTAGCTCATCAGTTGGACTGGCCAAAAGCTTATCAGTTGTGTTTTTCCGTCCTCACTGAACGTGTTCCTCACCACCAGCCCCATTCCCCAGATTCTCTAGTCCATTTGGTCACTAATTTTTATTTTTATTTTTTGTTTGTTTGTTTGTTTGTTTTTTCAGTTTTTTTTGAGACAGGGTCTCTCTGTGTAGCCTTGGCTGTCCTGGACTCACTTTGTAGACCAGGCTGACCTTGAACTCACAGCAATCCGCTTGGTCACTAATTTTTCATGCACATTTCTGAGCCACCTTTCTCAAGAGCATACAGAAAGACCTTCTCCAGATGAAAGCTGCTCTCCCAGGGCAAAGGAGACCACTCAGGGGACCACAGAAGACCATGTGAGGAATCCACTGGAGAGCTGGTAAAGACTGATAGGCGATCATGCCAGGAATTGACAGCATGAGTATTCACAGAAGACCACACAGGTTATGCACAAGGTGAGCCACAGGAATCCTTAAGAAACAACACAGAAATCCACAGGAGATCCCTTGGGGAAGTGAGTGGTGAGTTAAGCAAAGCTTAGCAAGTTTTGCCCATTGGCTGAGCATTTCCATAGCCACAATCTGATGGCTATTTCTCTGGGGACTTTGGATGAAGACAATAAGATCTAATTATTCAAGTGCACAGTTCTTGCCCCTTCTCCTTCTCACAAAACACACACTCTCTCTCTCTCTCTCTCTCTCTCTCTCTCTCTCTCTCTCTCTCTCTCTCTCTCTCTCTCTCTCTCTCTCCCCCCTAGTAAGTCTTAATGTGAGAAAATCTCTCCATGTAAAATCCTGAAAACCCTGGTTTTCTCCTTGGGGAGACTGAGACAAAGAATTTTCCTTCTGCTTCAGGTTTCTCCATCAAGGCAGCCATGACTCTGCAATCCAGGCTCAGGGTTGGAGACTTATACCATTTAACTACTTCCTGTTTCTCTGACCTCTGCCTGATGGAGCATGGCAGAGATCTGTGATAGCCAGACAGGAGTGGACAGTGGCATTCACACTGGGCTTTGGTGACAGGCGAGGCGGGGCCTCTAGGACTCTTCTTGAGACTGACGCTCCAAGACTCCATCTGAGTCCCCAGACATGTAAGCTTCTCCCAAGGATGCCATGCCAACATCAAACCAACGCTCTCTCCTCCCATGTTCCTTGCAGCGTTCCCCCTACAGTGTAAACGTTTAGCAAATGTTTGTTGAGGGAAAGAATAGAAATTATATCCTGGAATTTTCAGAAGTGCTGTCTTGGGGATGATAATGAACAAATAGAGTAATTAAAACCAGATGCCAAGGAGATTTTTAAATGTCTCCGGGGAGGGCATTCCCGTCGTTTATTTGGTGAAAACGGCTCTCTGCTCCGTCTTGAAGCCAGCGTTCTCCTGGCACTGGAGACACGATCTAAACAGCATTTAATTCCAGGACGTTCTTCCCACTTTCTGTTCCTGATCCAATTTGACTTTAGGCCAATTCTGATTGGCCCAACATGCTGGAAACCCGTCTCCTCTCCAGACAGTACTGCAGGCGGCAGCGACTTCTCAGCCTCACGAGCTACAGTTAAGACCCAGAGGGGCCTCACAACACCCCGTGTGGTACCCATGCCACACAGCAGGCTCTGGTTCTTCATTTGTTTAGAGAGCAGAAGCTGAGCCCCTGCCAGGGATGCTGCTTTGAGAGGAGACTGGAGCTGGCTGAGAAGAAGATAAAAGAAAGGAGTAACTTGAGACAAAAGTGGAGAACGGGACCCAGGAACTCCAACATGGGTGTGGTGCTGAGGGGGCCAACCAGGCACAGGAAGGAGTGGAGTGGAAGGAAGCACTACAAGGTCTCCTGGACGTCTGCATACCACAGTGTTGAGGGCTCACAGAGACCTTGGGGTTCTGAAGGGGGGGATTCTGATTATTGAGTTTGGAACAAACAGTATAAGATGATACGGCAGTTAGGTCTGCTCTTTCTGGAGGCCAGTGGTCCAGGAGGAACTCAGGATCCTTGTACCACAGGGAGCCCAGAACCAAGTCCTGAAGCATGGTGCGCTGAGAGCCCAGCCAAGAAGGATCTGTGACTGGGGAGAGATAGGAGCATGGGGTGTTCTGGAAACCTGGGGATCTAGTGATAATGTAGGGTAGTCAACCACACTGAATGTGCTTAGAAAGATACACAACACACACACACACACATACACACACTCACACGCATGCACAGAGTTGTTGCACACAAGCATATACGTATATATACAGTTGTGCATATATACACAGAGAGAGAGAGAGAGAGAGAGAGAGAGAGAGAGAGAGAGAGAGATGAGAAATTGAGGCTGCAACGAGGGGGAGAGAGATAAAGTCAAGGGTGAATTACATCTGTTTTAAGTTTTTGAGGTGGTGTATGCACATCAGTCTGCAGGATGTTGGAGGATATTGGGGTTCACTGGGCACCAACCATGACCGTTAGGTTCTCATTCCCTGACACAAGGAAATGGACAGGGGTACATGGATAGTAGCAGCATCAGAGACAGTCAAGAAAGAATACACTTTCAACGGAGGATCTATGCTGGGCCAGGAAGAGAGGTTGGAAACTCAACAGTTTTCACCTGTACACAAAAGGTGGGGCCGTTCATGGGTCATTTGCATAACATGGGCTTTTGCCAGCATTGTCTGACTGTTACATTTCCTCAGGCATGGTTGCTAGGAGGGTATTTTACGGCCTTCTTTTTTTTGACAACAGAATTGTTATTGTTGTTGACACAGTCTTACTCGATGAGGCCTTTGGGGCCTTATTCTCTATCGTATTCCTCAACCATATCCAGTGGCTCCCATCTTACTGAGCACCAGCGGATCCCACTGTGAACAGCAAGGATCCAGGGCATTTGACCTATTTCTACCATCACACGTCCACATAGTAACCATGCCTCTGCTGTACCTCTCCCCATTCTTGCCGGGGCACATGTTCACTCTAGGTAGGTTCTGTGCTTCTTCAGGTCCTCCAACTGTTTGTTCCAGTTTCGCAACCAGCTGGCAGTGTTGGAGCCACTGAAGCTCTCCTCACTCTACTTCCATGCCCCAGTCTTTCCCCATCCTTCTGGTTCTCCTATGATGTAGATTTATTATTCTGCATCTGGCTGTACTTGCGTGCAAACATTTGGAAAAGGCTTTCGTCTTCCATTTCACCTATGTGGGTTGTTTCAGTCTCTGTGTTCCAAACATCGAAGCAACTCCACGCTTCTGTTTTTTAATATATATTCAATACATGCACATGGCTATTTACAATAATATCAAGGAACACAAAGATATCCCCTACACGACTTCTGACTTCTTTAAGCCAGAGTTAACTTTGAGTTTTAAATATGACACAACTCCATTTCCTCAGAATATGGTAGAGACAATATGGTAGGTTGGGGTGTTTCACAGTAACTAACATCTACACACACCAATAGCTGCATCTATAACTTTATTATTTTACCTACTTTGTCAGAGGCTATAGAGTCACTGTTCTGTTCTCGTGGGCACATAACACATTTTTTCTCTATTTCCACCTGCCTTTTCTCTCTCTCCGGGTTGAGTCTCCATTGTTTGGCTCATGATGGCTCTCAGCTGTCATTTCCATGCATTGAAATGAACACTTTGTCAATAAGTCACTGTCTGTTTTGTCCAGTTTAATGCTTCTGCCCTTTGATTTTACGCTGCCTCAGTGTAGATTGCTTCTTGAGCTCTCCCTGAGTTCTGTGTGCTACACATCTGTCCAGACCTTCACTTTCAATCTTCCCAGACCTCCTCGCCTTGCCCATGTGCCTGCTGGTGCGCAGACTGACTCAGTTCTGTTCCAGCTTAAAGGTCTCTAGTGATGAGCTTAATCCCTTCAAATGTTCCGCCAAAGCCTTTCATTTGGTCCAATTCCTTGTGCTCGGTTTACTCTAATTGATCTCCTTTCATCTTTGTAGCCTTTTCCCTTTGTGAATTAGGACAGTGAGAGTCTCTGTGGTGCTGGTTCAGTTGGTTGCCTTCAGCATGGCTTCTAAGTGGTACATACACAGATGCAGACATACATACTTATACATACATATATACATACATACATACATACACACATACACACATGGACACACAGACACAGATACACATATGCATAATTGCCCGTTCATGTTCAGACACACATGTACACACACTGGCCTACACATAGAGAGAGTGGATTCTCACATCCACTCTCACTCTCAATTCCTTGTAGACATAAACCTCTAGATTCCCAGGTCCTACTGTATACTCCACAATTTAAAGTTTAACAATGTTTATTAGCTTCACACCCTGCTCCTTACATAGATTCTAGTGTAAGAATTATTGATGATACATGGCCGGGAGCCACAGCCACAGCAAACATTAACTGTGTATTTCAATTGCTTGAGGTCAGAGTTAGTATCCCCTCCCCCATCCTCCTCTCTATTCCCAGTTGGCTCTGTTTCCTTGACTCTGTTTGCAGTTGATTAGCATATTAAATTGTTTGTCTAGACAGCATGGCATGCTGTAACATCTTATTCTTTCTGAGACAGAGTATTTCCGTGTACCCCTGAAATTGTGACCTGGAACCCTGAATCCTCCTGCCTCAGTTCCCTAGTGATGAGATTACATCTGGCAAGGCTGCTGTGTTTTTCAAAGCCCCTGCTTATCTAAAACTTGATCTTTTTTAAGGCTCAGCTTCAGACATAACAAGAATGGGATATGGAAAACTTCATACATACTGTCTTAGTTAGGGTTTGTGTTGCTGTGATGAAACACCATGACCAGAAAGCAAGTTGGGGAGAAAAGGGTTTTATTTGGCTTATACTTCCATATTGCTGTTTACCATGGAAGGAAGTCAGGACAGGAACTCAAATGGAACAGGATCCTGGCAGCAGTACCTGACATGGAGACCATTGGAGGAGAGTTGCTTACTTTCCATGGCTTCTTCAGTCTACTTTCTTATAGGCCCCAGGACTACCAGCTCAGCGATGGCACCATGAACCATGGGGCTGGGCTCTCCTCCATTGATCACTAATTGAGAAAATGCCTTACAGCTGGATCTCATGGAGGCCTTTCCTCTTCCAGAATGCTGTGGACAGCACTTTAACATGGCATACCAGTAAAGGATATAAAGTGGGAAACAGCAGGCTTTGCTCAGGGCACCAGGCACCCAACACCCAGAACCAGACAACAGCCTCACAGAGGATGCTAAGGAGGTCCCTGGTGTCTGGATGACTAAAATCTCTCATGACTTCTTATATACAATGCATTTCACCATCCTTGCCTTAGTTGATAGTGATGCCAAGCTTATGGGAGTGATTAGGGTGTCTAGGTCCTCGCTCATGACCAAGTCAAAGGAAGGAAGGGCTTATTTTGGATTAGGGTTCCAGAAGGACAGAAGCCATGATGGTAGGGAAGGCATGACACAGAGGCAGGAGCAGGAAACTGACCACATTTTCATTTCCACTGCAGAACGGAAGAGCAGGAAGTGGAGCAGGGCTGTAAACCCTCAAAGCTGAGCCTCAGTGACACACTCCCTCCTGTGGGCCCCACCTCCTAAAGGTTTCATAACCTCCACAAACACCTCCATCAACTGAGGCTCAGATTCAAGTATATGAGCCTGTGGGGCAAGGTTTTTATTCAATCCACAGCAGCGGTTATGTTAGGAATCTACTAAAATTCAAAAGATCCTTCTAGCAACATCCTGGGAAACTTCTACACGGATCAGCCACAATCTGTAAGTGCCATTGTTGACATATTGAACCAGGGTCTCCTGATATGGTCGATGGGAATGAATCAGGCTGGATTGGAAAGGTCTCAGCAAGACTGAGGCTGAGACAAGTTTATTCCAAGCAATCAGACTTTCTATATACTTATCAAAAACACAATACAATGGCAATTGCCAGGATGTAATGGCAGTTGCAAGCTAGACAGGGTACATAAGATTAATGTCTAATGCTATTTGTTTAGCCAAGATTCTACAGGCATCCTTTGACTTGTAAGGGATACAAAGAAACACAGTCACTTGACTATTTCACTGCCCAAGGGAGTCCCTCAGTTTCTCAGGAACTGAAAGGCACACTGCCCCAGAAGCTGTGGACTCAAACATCAGAAATACATGACACATGCCTCTCAAGGTAACTAGATCATGCCATCTACATGATTTCCCCCAACCACGTGCTCTAGTTACTGTCTCATTGCTGTGACCAAATCTTCAACAAGAAGAAATGTAAGGACGGGTTCATTTCGGCTCAGGGTTTGAGGGAACAGGCCATTATGGAAAGAAGTCGGGAAATAGAGAAAGCAGGGAAGTTCCTGAGCCATCTAGAGTGACACATGAAAGAAGCCTCCATGCAGCAAGGCTTGAACCCCTTCCCCACCAGGGTTACAAGTGTGCTATAGTGCATGCTCACAGTTTGAAGGTGCAGTCAGTCCATCATAGCAGGGATACAAGACAGCAGGATCGCGAAGCAGCTACTTACATTACATCTTCAGTCTGGAGGCAGAAAGCATGCTTATGCTCAGCTCATATTCTCCTTTTTATTCGGCCTGGGACCCCAGTCCTTGGTATGGGGCTGTCCAGCATCAGAGTGGATTTTCTTTTGCTCACTTAAACCCTTCTGGAAGCACCCTTGTGACACACCCAGAGATGAGTTTCCATGGTGATTCTAAATCCATCTGAGTTGACAATGAAGATGAGCCGTAACAGCTACCTAGCATTATGGCTTCACAGAGCTGACAGGGCCATAATACTGTCTAAGTGCAAAGAATCAGTGCCCTGGAGAGGAGGTCCCTGGATCTGCTGTAAAGCAAGAAGACTGCAGTTACAGAGCAATGTGGAGACTTCACACATGCTAAGAATAGATGCCATAAAGAAATGTCAGTGCCTGACATGCTCAGTGTATTAATTAATTAAATTATTCCACAATATGCATATAATATCACCTTGTACTTTATAAATGTATGCAATTGTACTTGGCAAAATTTCAAATGTCTCATACCAGAAACTGACAAGTGAATGAAATATGAGTATGTTAGTTGGCTTTAAGCAGTCATTTCATATTGTATATAAATATAATAGCACAATATATGCCATCCATTTATATATAATTATAATTTGTCAACTAAAAATATCATTAATTTAAAATAAAATACACAAAGGGAATGAGAAGCTTCCAAAAGCGAGAGGAGTAACAACGAAATGGATCACATAATACGTGAAAATAAAAGAATGTTCAAATTCGCATGCTCACATTTTGATTCAGTATCTGTTTGAATAGAACATCCATGAACTAAAACATAAACATCAAAAAGTTATAAGAGAGCAATGCATATGCACATGAAAGGGAGATTTTGAGACTTGAGTAGTAGATTGAGGTTTTGGGGAACTGCAGATATCAAGGGGAAAGAGAAAGAAGAGACTATACCCAGACAATGAGCAAGATTTCCAGAGTTTATGAATGTTAACAAGTTCCACGAAGCTTGCCCTAGCCTCAAGCAAGGGTGAATAACTGCAAGCCCATGTCCAGATACAGCATAGCAACAGAGACCAAGAGAAGACCTGAAAGGCAACAGAAACACACAGGAGACATTATCTGCAAAGGAGCTATGACAGGCTCTTCTGTGGGGTCCTGGCATCCAAAGGTACCATAAGACACTGGTCATGTATACAGAGAGAATTATTGCCACTTGATGTTGTAGAGAGGCATATTTTCACAGACACATCCCCTCTCTTACATACACACACACATAAGTACATGAATAAGTCAACTTGTATGGATGGGCTAGGGAACCATTAGAAGGGAAATGTGTAAACAAGACCAGATGGAGATCAACAGGGGATTGGCTCACCTGATTCCGGAGACTGAATCCCACAGTAAGCATCTGCAAGGGGAGGCCCTGGGATACTATAGCTCAGCTGAGTCCCAGAAGGCTCACTGTTAGACAGGCCCCCCCGCCCCCAGCACATCTCCCTGCTTGAGGCTGAAGATCTAAGAACCTAAGGAAACACCGGGGAATGTCTTGTGGTCTAAACTCCGAGATCCTGGAGTTCTGATATCCAGGAACAGGAGAAGGCTCTCTGGCTCCAGAAGCAAGAACAAGGGTTTTCCCTCCCCCATCATGACACCCTATGTGGGACCCAGACATTGGCTGGTGCCGGCCTCCAGCAGGAACACTCTTACCCGCCTTGTTCACTCTGACTCATGCACTGATCTCTTCTTGAAGCATGCCTGGGGGCTCACCATTTTAGTTAAATTCTAGCCCATCTGTGCTCCCAGTTCAGAGAAAGGGGATGGGTTCTGTGTCCAGTGGAATAATCAACAGGTCACTGAGAACAGGCCATGGTCTGGAAGATACTCAGAATCAGCCGCAACTCCACTGAGAGTTACACTTTAGTTATTAAAAAAAAAAAAAAAAAAAAGCAATTCCGGAAGGGACACACAAGGTCCAAAGAGGACATGGAGGACCTGGTGCTTGGTGGTAGAGTGCTTGCCTGGCATGTGGAAGACTCACAGACACACAACGCAGTGTGCACTCTCTTCAACAAACTGGCAACTGTAGTCTCAGGAGTCGAAACAGAAGGTGAAGCTAAAAGCTTAAAAATCCCCCAAAATAGCTTCTATGTGTGGCGTAGGAGGAGAGATCACTGCCACTGAAGTCTTTGCACGTAGTGTTTAAGAAGCAGTTAGAGATATTGATTACCTTGAAATTTTGTGGAGTTCAAATTCAGTTCAACGCTTATGGGATATCCACAAAGATATAAATAGAACACGTAGTTTCATAAAAGAAAAAATAAAGTAAAGGGATGGGATGTAGTTCAGGTCTGATGTAGGTTTATGGTTCATGGACATAAAAATGACTACACATCTGACATGTGGCATGGTACAGACCATGGGTGACAGGAGTCAAGATACTGTGTCCCTGAAAAAAAAGAAAGAAAGCTGGTATGAAGTCCTTGTATTGTTTGACTTTGCGTCTTTGGATATTTTGCAGCGAATACACAGGAAAGGGTTCCCATCAGGAGAGAGGGACCTGCATCAGCTGAGCAGGCAAAGATTCCAGTCTGGTGGGTACCAAGATGAGTGTGATATCCTGAGATAGTCTTCTAGATATATAAGGTAGCAAGAGTTTGCTACCAAATACTGTGTCCTGATGTCAGATGGCTTTTCCTCAGGAGACAAGAACAAATGCCTATTCAGACCACATTGGGCACCAAAGATATACCAAAGAAACCATTTCATCTAAGTCCACCTTGAACAATTATGAGTTTACTTGGCATCTTTATAGGAAAGGAACGTGGGGGGGTACTTAAGGGACATGGTAATTCAAAAACATCTGCATCATTGAAAAGTCCCACTCCTGCCAGGGTGTCAGCCTCAGGAAACAGGATCATGGAGTCCTGCCTTTGTGCAAGCTATATGCCGTATCCTCTTTCAAGACCACCTGTAGCTGGGGGACAGAGGAGAATAATGGCTGTCGTCATCCCAGGGGAGGCTGGGGGACAGAGGAGAATAATGGCTGTCATCCCAGGGGAGGCTCTTGTGACTCAAGCCCCCCCCATCCTTCTACCAGGGACTGTAAATAGCTCCATTTACAGTTTCCAAAGACCTAGCTATTACTGCATTGTTCTGCTTATTTTGTTGCCATGACTACGGGGTCAAGCATTCTGTAGGTTTCTGTAGCACCCACCCTCTGCTCCATGACAGTGGGGTCATGCCAGGAGGAAATGACTTCTTCCAGACACCAGCAAAGACGTGTCACATGGCCAAACCAGCACCAAGGGGAGGTGAGCTCAGTTCTCCTGACCCCCAGAGCTGGAGCGGCTTAAGTATAATGAAGCATCTTTTCTCTACAACTAAGACATTAGTAGAATCCCCAAAGGGACAAATTAGTGGCGGAAGGGGAATGGTAAGCAAACTACCATAGAATGCTTGCAGATGCCCCTAAAATGAGTGGAATGGTGCTTATCTGCAAGAAAATACCTCCTTCAAAGACCAGGCTGTGCCCTTCTTCAAGTCACCCCACCACCACATTGTGTAAGATAGTGGCTTCAGGCTGGCTCTCTCCTGGCAGACTCCATTACGCATGCAACATTTGGCTCCATTTTGAGTGTGAAAGTCGCGAATAGATGACTCCACATCTTGTTGCACATAGACACCACCTCCTTCCTAGCACCATTCATGGAGTCAAAGCCCCAGCATGGACCCCAGAGTATTATGGGCCTCAGAATGATACTCTGGGACTGTTGGAAACTAATAGACTTCTGTACTCAGAAATTGCTGAAACCAAGGGAGTCATTTTCTTTTCACATTCTCCTTTAAAAAATAAATGAAAAGGTTTAATCTAGTTCTGTTCCCTCTCTCTCTCTCTCTCTCTCTCTCTCTCTCTGTGTGTGTGTGTGAGAGTGTGCGTGTGTGTGTGTGTGTGTGTGTGTGTGTGTGTGTGTGTGCACGTGCGCGCACCACATTGTGGGCAAATGCTCACAAAATTCAGAAGAAAGCACTAGGCCCCCTGGAGCTAGAGTTACAGGTTGTCTGTATGCTTGGACTGCTTGATTTAGGGCCTGGGAACTAACCTTGGGTCCACCACAAGAGCAGCAAATATTCCTAAACACCAAGACAGCTTTCCCCATTTGAATGGGATAATCCACAACTAAAAACATCCAGTGCTGGGCTCACAGCTACCCTCTTCTCCTCCTCCCGTGATGCAGGTGACTTGTCCCTTGACTTGTACCAAGTAAAAGTAGGAAGATTTCTGTAACTTCAAAGGCAGCCTGGTCTACATAGTGAGTCCTGGGCCAGCCAGCAATATATGTCTAAAAAAAAAAAGTGATTTTTTTTTTCTTCAAGATGATATATATGCTGAGCCTCACCCTAAGATTGCATTGCTAATGAGACTCCGGATGTTGAGCTAAGGTGGTAACTGGGTGAGAATCTGAGGACCCTGAAACTGGGTGAAGGTATTTTGCATGTGAAACAAAACCAAATTCAGTGGGCAGAAGACAGAAGGCCCTGCACAAAGCAGCACCTTCCCAAATGTCCATCTGTAGTCTTGATTTCCTTGAGCTTCTTGTACTCCTTAAATACTTAATGTGCCTAGAAGAGATGTGTGGTAATGAGTGTGTTTTATAAGCCACCACATGTGTTGCATCTTGTTACAGAAACAAGAGAAGACTAATACAAATGGGAAGTATTGAAGAAAAATTAGCAATTGAAACTAAGGGCTCAATGCAGTAGCTTCCTTCTGCTAATTCATTCCCAATAAAGGACACAGTAGGGACATCCATGCTGAGGTTGACACCAGGAAGGGTGAAAGAGACAGAAGGTCACCTCAAAGAGAGAACAAAAGGCCAGAGAGGGACTTAGCAAAGGGCCTTACAGTGAAATTGATAAATTAGGTAGTATGGATACCTTTTAGAAAAATACGAATTACCAATTACCTCAAGATGAAATCATTAAAGAATTTGAAACAGTAATTTAGAACCACTCTATAGAGATACCTCAAGGTCCACTCATTCTTCAAAAGTATTTGAACCATTTTGAGCAGAAAATAATTCATTTTTTTTCTCTTCCAGATGATATGCAAAGACTTTTCATGGAGTTACTGTGAGCCTGTTAACCAACTTCCAGAACAGACAAGAAACAAAACCACAGTGGCGAATGGAGTGTGAACCTAAACAAAACATGGCTGTGCTCAATCCAGGTACATTTTTATTTTGTTGTGAGTGTTCAGATACCTGTGGAGACCAGAGGCAACATCAGATGTCTTCCTTATCACTATCCACCTAATTGTTAAAACTTTGTAATTAGTTGATAGTTGCATAATTTATTACTATAATGAAATTTAGTCTCTGGTTTTATGTTGAGGTCTTTAATTCACTTGGATTTGAGTTTTGTGCAAGGTGACAAATATGGGTCCAGTTGCATTTTTTTTACACATAGACATCCAGTTAGACCAGCACCATTTGTTGAAGATGCTATCCTTTTTCCATTGAATGGATTTGGCTTCTTTGTCAAAAAT
>OU015748.1:111091004-111102127 GCA_907169655.1 Acomys percivali
TGTGTGTGTGTGTGTGTGTGTGTGTGTGTGTGTGTGTGTGTGTCCGCGCACGCGTGCGCATGCATGTAGAAACCTGAGGTTGATATTAGGAGTCTTTGGTTTCTCTCCAGCTTTTTCTCTGGGGCAGGGTCTCTCAATTTAACCCAGAGCCCCCTGATACAGGCTACTGTCTCTAGTCGGCTTGCTCCATGGATTCCAAGTACTACAGTGACAGCTATGTCTCCATGCTCACTCAGCATCCTTGTGGGTTTGGGGGGAATCCTAATTCTGGTTCTCACACCTTCAAAATGCTTTCAGTATGGAGGCATTTCCGTAACCTGAAGTTTTAATTGTAAGGGAAATGTTACTGTGAACAGCTAAGTAAAGCAGGCAGGTGGGTTGGTGGCTCCCCCAGCCACACAGCACAACTGGCGAGTGAGGTCCAGGGATCTTAATGCCTCTGTCCCCTTGGGGATTGAGTTGCAGACATGTGCTAGCTACTGTACTCCATATGTACACGGTTCTGGGGATCCCAGGTCACATCTGTATGCTTGTACAGCAGGTGATTTACGACTGAGCCATTCCCACAGACACCAAATTTTCACATTTTCTATTTCCGTATCTCTTCTTCAACCATAAAACCAAATCCATAGCTTTCTACATGTTGGGTTAATGATAAAAAAAAAACAAACCCTTAAATAAATACTGCAAGTTTTCTATCAATATCACCAAATACTAAAAAGAACAAATTAATTAAATTATTCCTTAAATGAAGATTTGTTTAATTCAATTAATAAAATTTAAATTTTTGGAAATTTATTGTGTCATCTTTCACTAAATACTTAGGCAGTAATTTGTGTTTGTTGACACTTTTGGTTTTCACCATGTGGCCCTGGTTAACCTGGAACTTGATAATGTAGACCAAGCTAAATTTTAACTCACAGAACTATATCAACCTCTGCCTTCTGAGTGGTGGGATTAAAAGGGTGACCTACCAGGCTCTGCCTATAAAGAAATTTTAAATGAAAAATTGATGTCATCAGAAGTTAGGGAAAAACATTTACCACGTTGAGATACCATGAAGATTAGAATTCACAGTGGTGGATTTGTGATTTCCAGTGGCAAATTCAAGTTTTGATATAACACCAATCAAAAATTCACAAATGTTCCAACACATACACATACTCAAGTCACCTATATGCATCAATCAAAACATGTTTTGTGACAGAGTTAACTCTGGATCTAAATCGCACCCTTGCATTTCCACAGGTACCTAGACTCAACTGAACCCCACAGACCAGTGTCCTGTGGGTCTGCCTTGCAAGCCAGGCCTGGGGCTCCATGATGGCACTGTTTCTAAAATAATTTTCTGCACTTCTGTTACATTTTGCTCAAAACTCTTCAATCAAATTATTCTACATATTAAGTCCCAAAGTATAATTGAGGATTTAAGGCTTTGGGCAAATTGCAATTATTGTAATATTTATCTGTCTTAAAGCAAGCAAGAAAGGGATCGTGTTAAACTGTAAAACTTTAATGGAGATAATATTTAATTTCAAAAGTCTGTAATTCATTTTGAGATATGTCTACTCTTGAGCAGAGAGTTTCGATTAAAGTATTGCTTTCTTATCATTCTATTAAGAAAAGTTTCAAATATACACAAAAGCTGAAAAAAGTCTGTTGGGACCAGAATGTGGTCCTAGTATCTAGTGCAATAATAGCAGCTACCGTTCTCAGGTTTCCACAGCTCCGCCCATCATTTTATGAGTTATTTCAGTCATTTGAATGTAAGTTTTAGATGTCACACATCACATCTCATTGATGAACATTTAGGTATGGGACTGGTAAGATGGCTCACTAAGTAAAGAAGTACTTTCTGCCAAGCTTGATGACCTGAGTTCAATCCCCAAGACCACCATGGCAGAAGGAGAAGACTGATTCTTGCAGGTTGTTCTTGGACCTCCACACCTGTGACATGACATACATGGGCTTGTGCCAAATAAATAAATGTAATAAAAACAATCCAACACGATTAGTAGTAACTTCTTGTATATTTATAATTTTTCACCTAGACTTTTCATACTGTTGATGGCTCAGTTTTTGGGTTACTTGAAGAGTTTTAACAAGGGCACTGGTAGATCTGGGAAGGTACAGACCAGTGGTTCTCAACCTTCCCAATGCTATGGCCCATTAATTACAGTTCCTATTGTTGTGGTAACCCTCAAGCATAAAATAATTTTGTTGCTACTTTATAACTAAACTCGCCACTGTTATGAATTGTAATATCTGTGTTTTCTGATAGTCCTGTGAAAGGGTCATTCGACCCCTAAATGGGTCAAGACTCACATGGTGAGAAATGCTGGTATAAATGATTTCTACTTGTGCCCCACCTCACCAGGCAGCCCCTGAATAATGCTGTGGTGTTGTAGAACTTGGTTAAGCACAGTTATAGAGTAACAGAAGGTTTTATCAAAAGGATTCTTTTACTCAAAATAAGAATTTATGCAAATCCTCCTTGCATTTGTACCATGAGAAGTTCCCTAGTGTGCATCGCTCATCACACTACAGTTTGTCTGTGAGGTGGGTGAGTTTCACTGTTGAACTATTGTTGGACACATTTCCAGTTCAGAGCCAAATGAAAAAGGTGTCAGAACACTCTTGAAAAGGACTTTTTATAGACATATGACTTCTTCTCTTGGACATATGTTTGCTTTAGAAGAAACTGTCCAATATTTTCCAAAGTGATGGTAGCATTCAAAAATGTTACCCAAAGTGTGTGAGCGCCAACTACTGCATGCCCTTTACCACCCCACACCAGGCTACCTTTGATTTTAGATTCTGGGCATGAGCCTTGTGGCTTGAATTCATTCCTTGTGACTGCTAAGGCCAATCATTTTTTTTATGCATTTGCTAACCATTTGTAAGTCTTTCTTAAGATATTTCTAAATTAGTTTTGTTTTTTTGTTTTTGTTTTTGTTTTTTTGCACATCAAAAAAGAAATAAAAAGTCATTTTAGAAACATTCTGGTGCCGTTGGTGGCTTACTCATCAATTTTATTAGTTTTGTCTTTCAATGAGAAGACATGATTTGATGACATGAAAGCATTTTTCTTTCCTTCTTTTTTCTTTCCTGTGACTGATAGTGCTACACTAAGACACGACATAGCCTTAGGATATATTTTCATCCTTTTTCTTGGACCTTTACAGTTTTTAATATATATATTTAGCATGCAGTAGGAGGCAAGCATTACAATTTTCCTATACACACCTTGTTCACTCAACACAATGTGTTTAAGTGACTATTTCTCCCTATTATGTTGTTACAGAGGTTGTTGTGCTCACCTGCTTGAACTTATGCCCACCACATGCATTTGGAAGCATATGGGGCCCAGAAGAGGCCATTGGATCTCCTGGAATGAGAGGTTGTGGCTATCATGTGGGCACCAAGAAGGAACCCTGGTCCTCTCTGCAAGATCATTTAGTGCTCTTAACCACTAGCCATCTCTCCAGCTCTTG
This sequence comes from Acomys percivali, assembly GCA_907169655.1. Taxonomy (NCBI): domain Eukaryota; kingdom Metazoa; phylum Chordata; class Mammalia; order Rodentia; family Muridae; genus Acomys; species Acomys percivali. The sequence goes on from OU015748.1 coordinate 111,094,499, forward strand.
GGTTATTTCTTTAGGACTTTCAACACTTGTGCTTTGGGGCTTTGCCCTAGTTATCTCAGATGTCTCTCTACACAGCCTGGAGCCATCTGAGGAAGTCTCAGTTGAGGAATTGCTCAAATCAAAGTAGCCTGTAGGGATTGTCTTGATTGATGATTGATGTGGGAAGGTCTAGGCAGGTAGGTGTTTCTGGAATGTATAAGAAAGCTAGCAAGTCAGAGAGCTAACCATTAGCCATCACTTCACCATAGTTCCTCAGTGAAGGACTGTGACCTGGAAGTATAACTTTCCTCGCCAAGTTGCTTTTGGTTAGAGTGTTTTGTCTCAGTGACAGAAAGGAAACAGGAAGAGGTTTTCTATCTAAGCACAAGAATAAATCTCTGTATTTCTGCCTCAGCATCCTAATTAAGTTTACTAACTTGATAAACATATTTTTCAAAGATTAATTTCAATGGTACAGGTATTTACATTTCTTCACAAAGTTCTAAACTAAGCTATCAAATTCTACAGGGATTCTTTATGGTATTTTGGTTTATACAATGTGGAACTCAGTTTGGGGAGCAGGAGAATGTTTCCAAATGGACTGCCTCTGAGACATACCTCTGTCTCTCTGTCTCTTTTTATTATAGATTTGGGGCTAGACAGGTTTTCTATGCCGTCAACAAATGTAACTAGTTTATTAATCTTCTTGGCATAAAGGTTTTAAAAATATGGGATTATTTCCTTTTACTATCTATAAGGCCTTCAGCGATGCCCGCCCCCTGCCCCCCCCACCTCCATTTTATTGGTGCAGCTGCATGAATCATACACCAATTTCTGGAAATTTTTGGTCTTCAAAAATCCAGTTTCAGGAGATTGTAAGCCCAAAGCCTATTAGGATATAGAGTGAGTTCAAGGCTAGCTTGAGTAAATTAGTAAGCTCCTGTTTCAAAATAAAATAGGACAGAAATGGTGAGGGCTGATGACTGGCGTAGTGGTGGGGGGGGGCTGCCTGCCTAGCATGCAGGATGCCCTGAGTTCTAGCTGAGAATCACACAAAAAAAGCTGATTACCTTCCCTGTCGCTTTTTCTTTTTTAAATGTATGGGGCAGGGTCTCACTAAACTCTCATAGCCATATACCTGCCTCTGCCTCCAAAGCGCTGTGATTAAAGGGGCATGTCACCCTGTCAGGCCAATTCTTCTTCCTTTTTTCCCCTTTTGTCTCTTATCTTTATTCCTACTTATTGTTTTAGCTTCGTTTCTGTTTCTAGCGTCTAAAGAAAGCTGACTTTCTACCACTACAATTTTGAGACCTTTTACTGTTACAGTTTCCCCTTAAGCAAAGTGTAGTTTCAAAACTACCCTGTTGGAGTTTAATCAACTCCCCTGATGGGGCTGGTGAGATGGCTCAGTGGTTAAGGGCACTGACTGCACTTCCGAAGGACCAGAGTTCAAATCCCAGCACCCAGATGGCAGCTCACTCTTTCATAGACACACTTGCAGGCAAAACACCAAAGCACATAAAATAAAGGTAATCAAAACATGAACTCTGGTGCCCCATATTTGACCACATCCCCTTGATGAGGAGGCCCGGTGGCACTCAGAGGAAGGATAGCAGGCTACCAAGAAGAGACTTGATACTCTATGAACATATAGAGGGGGAGGAGGTCCCCCTCAGTCACAGACATAGGGGAGGGGAATAGGGTGAAAGCGGGAGGGAGGGAGCGAGGAACAAGAGGATACAAGGGATGGGATAACAACTGAGATGTAATATGAATACATTAATTTAAAAAACCTGAAATCTTTATGAATTTTCATTTCCATTGTGGCCAACATGTATGTATGTATGTATGTATGTATGTATGTATATATGTATATATAATGGTAAGTCATTACTTGATATCATTTAATACTATGTTCATTCAGCAGATGTCTTATTTAGGGCTACAATTGCTGTAATGAAACATCATGACCAAAGAAACTTGGGGAAGAAGTGGTTTATTTGACTTTAATTTCCATATCACTATCATTGAAGGAAGTCAGGACAGGAACTCGAACAAGATAGGAACAAGACCCTGTGGCTTTACAGGTCGAGACTCTATTGATATTATTTTGCTGTGCTGGCTGCTTTTATGTCAACTTGATACAAGCTAGAGTTGTCTGAAAGGAGGAAATCTCTAATAAGAAAGTGCCTCCAGAAGATCCAGCTGCAGTGCATTGCCTTAATTAGTGATTGATGGGGGAGGGCCCAGCCATTCTAGTGGGTGGTGTTATCCTTGGGCTGGTGGTCCTGAAAGAGAAATTTTAATTAACATTAAAGCAACCAGAACAGCAGAGCTCTCTAACTCATAAGCCCCAAATAGTTGAGAGTGCAGGTCGGCAGGTATGCTAACCCAAGGCCCCAGATGATAAGTCACAAAGAATGCAGAGCTAGGAGACAAAGGTCTATTGAGTGTTCCAGGGACCAGCTGGCCGTAAAAGATAGGGAGGATACACAAGGACAAATTCCTGAGAGAAACAAGTACCGGACATGATCAAGTGAGTAATGAGCCAAGACCCCTCATCTGATCTTATGGTGTTTGCTTAATCCCCCCTTGAGGCCTGCACACAATGTTCCAGGTTTGAGTTTAACCAGATGTGTCGTTAGCTCAGATAAACATCTACCCTCGGGTTCCAAGAAAACCAGGAACCAAGGACTGTTCCCGTGTGATTAAGTCTGGCCTTACCCCAGATCTGCCTACGCAATTTGCTGATGTTCAAATGTTTAAAACAACCAATCGTGTGTGGCCACACCAAAGTTTCCCACTCCCCCAGTCCCTTGCCCATATAAACCCCAAGCCCCTGGGCTTCTGGGTCGACCCCTCTGTCTCCTGTGTGAGATACGTGTTGACCTGGAGGTCCGCCAATAAACTGCCTCATGTGTTTACAGCAAGACAGTCGTTTGTATGTCTTTGGGTGCGCGCCATCCTGAGGCTTGAGTGAGGGTCTCCCTTTGGGGGTCTTTCAGTCCTGGGTTCTATAAGAAAGCAGGCTGAGCAAGCCATGGGGAACAAGCCAGTAAGCAGCACCCCTTCCATGGCCTCTGCATCAGCTCCTGCCTCCAAGTTTCCCAAGGCTGTAAGGTAACTCCATTTAAACTCTTTTATATGTATATGTTTTAGGACGCTTCTACAGTAATAGGTTTCCTATGACCTTTTCAAAGGTCCTTTAAGGTTAATTTTCTCTCCTCACACTCTCTTCTCTACCTTGCTCTCCCAGCAGTTCTATGTTAATGGCAACACTGGGCGAGAATGCAAGGTTCCCCTGTGGCTCCTTTGCAAAGCTTCTCCACTTCGGCTCCTTGTCTCAGTGTGACACCTTAGCTATTGTTGATGAAAGGAGCTGACACTTACCCTATATTATGAACGATAGCCCAGGATGGTCTCACTATGGCTTTGAGATTCTGTGGGTTTGGGTAGAAGATGATGCCCTGTTCTTCCTTACGGCAGCACACATCAGTGTTGCTCCATCTTCCTGTGATGCTGGCCCTTTTTGGCCTCGCTGCCTCACAGTTGCATCTTTTCCCATAATGTCCCATAGTTGTGATCACACAGCCTGCAGCCTTTGAAGACTGGTTCCTTTCACTAGCAACGTGCACTCCCATTCCCTGTGTCTTTCCACAGCTGACAGCTTATTCACACAGTTGCTTGCCCCTTTTGCTGGGGGCTCCTGCAAAAAGATATTGGATCTTCTGCTAATCTGCCCAGGCATATAACCCAAGTAAATGGATTTCCCTACCCTAGTTTTACAAACACTGGGGGGCAAGAAGTGAACCACAGCACAGACCCATGAACCAAGCCCAGGACCTCTCATGCTACAAGTGCTCCAAGAAGCAGCAGCAGCAGGAAGAGGAGGAAAACTATTTGAAATAACCCCCCTCTCTCTGCTCCTATGGACCCTTTTCAAGCTGCTTTTGCTTTCAGCATTGCTTGCCTGCCTGCAGACTTAACCTGATGCTTTGAACGGTGACGTAACTTGTTATCCTTGAGTAATCATTATCATTTCTGGCTTAAAAATGGACCCCAGGCTACAAGTTATGATCCCCACATGCCAAACCTTCTGCCAGCATCATTTATCCCCATGTAGAGCCCCATTCCATTTAGAGACTGGAGTTAAAAATGGAAACTTGACTCAGACAGCTTGATTTGAAAGCTCAGCTGAGCCTGAGTGCAAGGTCAAACCCAGAAGAGAGAGGTAGGAATTCCCAGCTTGCCTCATCCTACATGGTTCCTGGGACCCCAAATCCAGGGCATGGGAGGTGTGGGGGGTGGGTTGGTATGACCTAAGCATGGGTATAAAACAACAGCTGCAGTGAGGTGGTCTATGCATGACTCATGGAGAGTGGAAGTGACCTTGGGACAATGAGAGATGGCATCTTTTGGAAGAATCTTGGAGCTGCATCTTGATTAATGAGAAGACAGACTCAAGCCCCATCTCTCAGATGAGAGACATCCTTCTGTTTCTACCTGGCATAATCAGAGCCACCTTTACCTCCCTTGTGTGGTCTGGACTGAGGGAAAGGGAATTTAGCCTCTAATTTGCCACTGGGACAAGCATTGTAATGAAGAGCTAGTGGTTGTGTCTCTTCTAGACTTCTACACCACCAATGAGCTCAGTGTTAGTTCACAAGCAGATCCACTAGCCTGCCTCTAGGTTGCTTAGCAACCTCTGACATCATCACCTGCCACCAGGTGTTTGCTGGACATGCTTCAGCTGAGCAGCAGATATAAAAGAGCCAACCTTCCACCTGGTCCCCCTATCACTCTTGCGCACGCTCTCTTGCTCTCTTTCTGTCTGTCTGCCTGTCCCTTTCATTGTCTGTCTGTCTCCCTCCCATTTTGTACATTTGGCTCTCTCTCTCTCATGGTTCACTCAGATAATATCTCCTCTCTCCCTCTCTCCCTCTCTCCCTTGTCCTTCTCACAATAATAAACTTCCTCGTACCACATCTGTTGCACTGCATGTAATTTATGTATCATTACAGTATCACAGATATCTTTTGGGGAGAGGAAATCTGAAGTCTAGAGGGTATACATGGTGCTCCCTAGGTAATCCAGCCACAAGTGGGAATGTATCAAGGATGCCAAAGGCATCTGTGAGTTGAAGTAGAGACTTTGGATTCCAAGTGATTGGTACTTTCCTGTGTCCTGTCCATTGAGCTCCAGTGACTAGTGTTTATCAGGGTGTGCATAGCCAACCAGTGGACAGATTCATCCTGTATGAGAGTCTTCTAAAAATAGATTTAAATCAAGAAAGCAGTTATAAAGTGACACTTGTGCACATCAACTCAATCCAGCCTATACTGCCCATTTGGGAACCAGAATGAGTTTGTGCACCCAATACGACCCCTATTAGGGATTAAAGGTATAGTGCTGAGCAAGCTGTCTGGCTTTCTGACAGACTAATTAGCAGTACTGTCCTGAGCATCCACAAAGTACCTTGTCCCACAGGCACAGAAGTGAACGTAGCCAGGTCCCATTGGAATTTTATTCCAGTGGTGGACACTTACTTTAGCATAGATACAGGTTAGCACTCATACCTAAGAAATGAGGAACATTTGCACCTCCATCCTGGCTCTGAGAGATGCTATCAAACCCAAACTTGTCCTGGGATGGAAGTTGTTTGAAATCAATGATATGCTAAGCAATTCAAGCTGTGGTGACTGTGTGCTCAATGGCTTCTGACTGAAGGTCACAGCTGAATGGTGCTCATATGAGCTTTCCACATTGCTCCTTTGGCATAACCTGCTAAGCTTCGGCTCGGAGCTTTCACCTGTCCATCAGACCTGGATTCGCTTGGGATACTGGATACTAAAGGACAGTGCTGGATAGGGTTGTTTGCACTCAGGGAGAAAGGTGAAGCTTCAGGAAAAAGGGTTCAAAGCTGGGGTGGCACATTTGTAAATAAATGAGATTGCACATGAAGCTGTTTGCAGGCTGGGAACTGGCCCACACCTTATCACAGCCTGATCTTGTTATAAAACTGTCAGATAGCACCTGGATCTCAGAGAAAAGGGAGTCCCAAGGTTTGCCAGCCAGGCTGTGCTCATGCTTTGCTTCAACAAGGCTACACATTACCACCATATCAGAGATCAGCAGCTACAGACCAAGCATCCCCATCCTTAGGGGCTTAGAACAGAGCAATGGACTGTGGTCTCTGGACTCAGGTCTGCTAGTCTTAGCTGGAAATATCTTCATGGCAACTCTGAACAGCCAGGTGGACCAGTGATGGGGCTTCACAGATATATGAGGTTCTACTGGTCACCATAAATCCTCTCATTTCCCAGGAAACATTTTTTAAAAGCCCATGTTGTAAAAGGAGCTGTCCAAGAGGCTGGGTGGAAACCCTCAGAAGCAGATGAAAGAGCACTAGGCTTAGAAACAAGTGTGTACATGCCTCCTGTGTCTTTTAAGTTAAACTTTCCTTAAAAAGTTACAGAATCACACTAGCAAGGAAACACAGTGTCCCATCCAGGGAGACCCCTCATGTATTCTTCACTCAGCTTCCCCTAAGCAACATCTTATAAAACAGTGGTGATCCATGGCCAATAACATAAACAGGTTGTCAACACTGACAACATCAAGAGAAAACACCTCTCCATTACTCAGCAATTCCCTCTGTTGTCCTTTTATAAACCCACCTGTCTCCTTCCTGTCCCTTCCACCCTTCTGGACCCCTCATAACCAGAAAAGTGTGGTGTCTCTAAATGTCATTTTGAAGTTGATTATATTATTCTATAGAAACATCAGATCATAATATTCTGGTTTCATTTCTATGGCTGTGACAAAAAAAAAAAAAGTCCTGGCAAAATGCAACTCAAAGGAGGAAGGACTTATTTTCTATGAATTCTAGGTTCTGGACTACAATTGTGGGGAATTATGGGCAGAAACTTCCAACACATGGTCACACCACATCCAAGAAAAAAGCATAGGGAAATAAATGCATATATGCTTACTTAATTGCCTGCCTGTGCTCAGCTAGCTTTCTCCACTCATACAATTCAGAACACCCAGACTAGGGAATGGTGCTGCCCATAGTGGGCTGAGTCTTACCTTGTCAATTAAGATCAACCTGATCTAAATAATTTCTCATGATCTTAGGCTATGTCAAGTTGACAGTTAAAATTAACCAGCACATTCTTCTGGAACTGGCTTTTCCTTCACAACATAATTCTCTGGGAATTTACTGAAGCTATGTGTAATAACAGCTCATTCCTCCTCACCACTGACCTAGGACCTATGGTGTGCTGAGATCATGGTTCCTTTGCCAGTTGCCTATGGAAGGCTTTCTTAAATGTGTCTTCACATATTTTTGAATGTCAATCTTAATTTCCTTGGGATGAGTGTTCAGGAATGCAGTTGCTCCATTATGTGGAAGGAGAGTGTCTGGTTCTCATGGAACAATGGGCATCTCTCTAACAGCGGTTCTGTCTGTACCTAGCATCTTCCCCAGTGCTTGACTTTGTCAGCAATTACCTTGACTATTCCCATAGGTGTGTTGTAGCACCTGAGAGATGATGCAAGATAGGTAGCTGCATAAATACATAGATGACACATGGATAGTTGGATATATATATATATATATATATATATATATATATATATATATATATA
>OU015748.1:111102137-111118813 GCA_907169655.1 Acomys percivali
ATATATATATATATATATATATATATATATATATATATATATATATAAGATAGGGGTGATGATGGAAAACAAATAGGTGATAGGTAACAATTGATAGATTGATTAATAGATGATTTCTTTGTTGACATGGGAAGGGCCTAACATCAGAACTCTTCCCATTAGCCACCAGAAGCCTTGGGGCCATGGAACAAGGGGATGCTTCAGTGCTGACCCACACTGGACCCAGATGGAGCCTGCACTCCTGAAGCTTCATAAAACAGAGCAAATGAAGGGAGATGGTGGGAAGTGCTAATAATACACAAGTGTTTCTGAAGACACCTGTAGTTATGGCATCAGGGAAGTGACAAAGAAATGCTGTTTCCCCTTGTAATTAGTATTGGTGGTGACAATGGCCAGTCCTGTATATTTTCTTGTATGGAGCATAATACAAACCCCAGAACTTCACGTCCATCCTATTCCCCTCATGAAGTTTGTATAGCTCTCAAAGGATGGGAGAAGATGCTGTGTTTCTTATCAAGAACTTGGCAGGAAACTCAGGCCAGGTATGGAGGTGTGAGACTTGTTCTTGTATTAGCCCAAGTTTTAGCATGGAGATGAGGGAGGTTGGAGTCTTCATTCACTCCTGCCATGCAACCACATCTTCGCACAATCTTGGTGGCCATTTCCCTCCTGACTGGTCATCCCGCTGTTTTCTGTATGTCTTTGGTCATGTTAGGACATGAGAGAAGACCTGGCAGCCAGTCTGCTCCTATGGGAGTGCCCAACATGTTTCCAATGCAAGCTCTGGTTATCCCAGAATAGTGGTAGTAAATTTTCCCATTAATGAAGAGGTATGTGGGTGGTGGTGGTGCAAGCCTTTAGTCTTTAATACAACACTTGGGAGACAGAGGCAGGCAGATATCTGTGAGTAAAATGTCAGTGTGGTCTACAGAGTGAGTTCCAGGACTTTCAGGGCTATACAGAGAATCCCTGTCTTGAAAAACAAAAACAAAAACAAAACAAAACAAGACAAAAAAAAAAAGGTAACATTGTTTAAGAAGTATGCAGTGTGCTGGGGAATAGCCTCAGAGCATACTCGCTCAGCCAGGTAGTTCTGGTCACACTGAGGTTCATCCATACGGGTCACTCCCAATTCTTAAGGTGTCTGACCACTCCATTAGGGGCCCCATCCTAGCCTTTCTCGTTACATCCCCACAAAGCCCACAAAGTTTCAAAGCTGTTGTGCCAGAATCTGTCTCTGTGCAGAGGGCCCCAGGCTTCCTCAAGAGGGCCAAGCTTTGTGGCAGCCTTACAACAAGCCTGAGACTTAATTGTTGGCAATGTTCGGAGATGCTCTATGTGAGGATTGTTCATGGTTCATGGTTGACTTCTGAAATCAACGTCTGTGGAGGAAATGGGTCATGCATAACTACAGCAAGGAAGTTGCTTGGGAAGCAACACCACTGTAGATACCCTTCTCCCCACAGTGCTTCCTGGTAGCAACTCTGGGCAGGATGCTCTATGACCACACCCTTAGTGTGGCCATCTCTCCCAGCTCACCCGCCCACCATCCTCCTTAGTGTCATCCGTCCCAGGGCTCCTTCTTTTGTTGAGTCCAGAGAATATTTTGTTCTCAGGATAAATTAAACAGCCTCCAAGAAAATACATTTGCACAACCTAACCCCTGGGCCTTTGAGTGTGACCTTGCTTCTGAAAGGTGTTTATAAACATGGACACCATCATCCACACGCGAACTCTAGGCATGAGAATGTGGAGGCAGGCACTGGGTCAAGATTTTCCCACCCTCGAATCACCATATAGCCCAGGATGGCATTTCCTCCAGAGCCTCCAAGACAGACCAACCCCAGACTGGGTTCTCTCTCACCCTCTCTCCGTCCACTACCTCCTCATAACTAAGGAACCACAAATGTTGCTTTAAACTAGTTTGTTTAAATGGATTTGCATGGCAGCCCCATGTAAGAACACAGACTGAAGCCCAAACCCTGAGGATACTTACATTACTACAGATACTCCCTGGTTTCTTCCTAGCTGCCCAACACACAGGACTGGAGTACCCTGGTGGACAGTCTGGCTGGCTCAGTGTGGACATTCAGGTCTGTGGCTTCTGTTCACAGCTGAGAAAAAGTTTCTGTGTTTGATTCTTCCCAGGTCCTGTCTTCTTTTGGGGCTGCTGGGGACCAACTCCCCGTGTCGCCTATGCCACCTCTGTCACTTTTCTGCCTGTGCAATTTTTCACTCATTGTCACAAGTGCCCCCACTGCACTTCTTGTTTAATGCCTTAGGGAAGTCCTCTTCTCCCTGATCCCCTCCTTCAGCAGGAGAGGACCTTGGCCGAGTGACCATCCTTACACAAAAAAGAAGATGCTTAGGAAGAAGAAATGGAATCCTGTCTCATGGTCACAGGCTGAAAGTTGCTAAGCAATGCTTGCCACATCCAGAGCATCTGCACCAAAGTCCAGGAAGTAACCTAGGCTAGACCCATGTGTGCATCATGCATCAAGCCATGTGGACTCTAGAAGTCACCCTGCCCATGTTCAAATGGCACACCTGCCCCCATGAGCATGGCGCCAAGCCACTGCCAGGAGCAAGTGGGACATTTTCTGGACTACTATCCCAGGAATCAGATGCTGGTGAACTCTGCCAGTCTTGAGAATTCTTCGCATGGACTGGTGCCGAGTACCAACCTGTGAATATTCACCATTGTGCCTTATGTAGAAATTATAGATCCTTGGTGCTTCTTCACGGGAGACCTCGGTGTTGTTCAGGAGGAAGACGAAACGGCACAAATTTTTAGAAAATGTGATATTTAAAAGGAAGTTGGTCCTCAGTCAGAAAATTTGACATTTTAAAGCCACCTTCAATTTTTCTAAAGGAAAAATTTAAAAGGTCTATTTCTGCCTAGAGAGAAAAATGTATAAAACAGGGAATTTTGCCTCGGAAAAAAAAAGTTGCATTTTCATTTTCTGTCTTTGTGAAGTTGGAATCCAGGAGAGAAAGGTGAAACTCTGCCAGGGTAGATGAGCTTGGGGGCAAAGAGAGTGAGGAGAGTGAGGAGGGCAAGAGGGACCCAGGGCATCTCCAACCCACAGAGCCCAGCTGGCCGCTCACTGAACCTGGAGACACTGCCTGAAATAAAACATTGAACAAACTCTGTAAATTAGAGTCCCAGAGGTGGAAATCTTTGTAAAAACACTCTAACTAGAAGATGCATCTGGTCTGTGGCCACACCACCCTGAACGAGCCCGATCTCCTCTGATTTCGGAAGGTAAAGCAAGGTCCGGCCTGTTTTTTACTTAGAAGATGCATCTGGAATCAGGGAGCTGGACTTGTGCTCTGCGCTGCTATTATCTGTGGCTTTGGTTGTTTCTGCTTGGAAAGGGCAGAGGTCCTAGGTGGGAGGAGCCACCCCAAGTTCAAAGAGAATGGGGGTCAAGGAGGGAGCTTTATCTCCCAGTGGGGACAGCTGTGTCTTCAGGGTGGCATGTGTGGATTTGGCAGACTTCCTTGGGAAGGCAGGTGCCCCAGATGTCACCCTCACAGCAAGTCCAGAAGGCAGTGAGGTGCGAGTACAAGCATGTCTCTGGTCTGCAGCTTGGCGCTGGACTTAGAATTAAACTGTGTGGCCTTGACCAAAGTCTTCACCTCTCTGTCTTCTGAGTGTGTGGGAAACACTGGTCATACTTTCTATAGGGTAAGATGGTGCACACTATTCACCATATGCATCACCATGACCCACAGAAGTCGATGAAGGTGAATGCTATTGTCACACTCGGAGAGGATGGAAGCTAGCTGACGGTCCACAGCAGAAGGCAGATATTCTCACCTTCCAAAGAAAGATGGCCACCTTGCTACAGCTCTGATCTTGGGTGGCTAATAACAGCCATCTGTTTAATATTAGTCACATGACAGGGTAAAGGCTCACATCATTCACAGACACAGTGCTCCACCACCCCAGGACCAAAGACCCTAATCAGTTGGGAAAGTCTCTGAGCCTACTTCCACATCTCCAATTGCAGTTCTAGTGAAACCTTTACGGAGTCACTCTTGCACAATCCTGCTTGAATTCAAGCCTGACCAGCCATATCCCAGAAAGGTGAGAACTGTGGGCCTCATTCCAGGAAAGTATGGCGCATGGCACCTGGATGGTGTAGAGGTCATAATGGAAGAGATCATGTGTCTTCTGGGTGCATAGCTGTGGACATAGGGGTCTGATTAGAAGAGCCTCCAGCCTATGTTCCAAGAGAGTCTGGCGGAAAGGTGAAAGCCTGTGGGTGCCTACAGTCTTCCTAAAACACACAGGAGAGGTCCTCCTAGAATTTAGGAGGGATGGATTTGGACAGGTGATTTGATTTTTTTTCTAGTTTAAAACATTAATTTTGTTTTGTAATATTTTTTACTGAGGATTTTTTTAATTTTAAAATATTTTCATTCTTTAAGTGCACTCATGCTTGCCTGTGCACGCGCATGTGTGCATGCATGTGTATGTGTGTGTGTATACATGTGTGTGTACATGTGTGTGTGTGCATGTGTGTGTGTGGTGCACGTGTGCAGATGGAAGAACAGTGGAGGGCATCAAAGCTCCTGGAGATGAAGGTAAAGGCAATGAGCCACCCAACACCAACATGGGTTCTGGGAATTGAAATGGAATCATCTCCTATTGACCACTGCGCCATCTCTCCAGCCTTAGATGATTTCATTTTAATGGAGGTTATGTCATAGGTATAACTCCATCTGGGCTTGTGGAGGAATGGTCAAGAATAATAAGACATTTCCACTTCATGGCTCCTAGTTGCCAGCTGTGTGGGTTCAGTCAGAAAGTGGCTCCTCATGCCTTGTCTCATTTGCTCAGTTTCTGGAGACAGTCCTGGTATGTTCCCATCTGACTTCCCACCTCCCATCTGAGCCCACATTGTTGCTCACTTAGACCCCTGTATGGTTGCCTACCTGGGCTCCTAGCACAGTCTCCCTTGGTAGCTTTTAGAAAGGTCTTTCTAGATCTTCTGATTAGGCTACTTCCCTTGTCAGCAGCCATTCCTGGACCCTTAATCAAGCACACAAGAAAATCCAGTGTCCTCCGACTGGTTGTTAAATCTTGACATTTCCCTCCACTTTTTCTGCCTCAGTCCCTGAAACTCCTTTTTCATGCCCTCTCCCAGTGCCTGGCTTCCATTTGGGGAGTTCCATCCACTCTGCCTGCTCTTCTTCCATCTCACCCTGTTAAATCTGTTTCCATTCTTCAAGGCTCCTGGTGTACATTGACCCTTCCCCCAGAACACCTTCCTCCCAGGATGTGCATGTGAACCAAACTGATGTGTGTTTGCAAATCTCACGAGCACGCATTATCCTCTTGCCTGGGGCCAGCCATCCCCACATGCACCACACTCCTCCAAGGTACCCATCTGTCTCCTTGTCCCCCATGCCTCTCACCCAGCAAGGGCCCGGAAGATTGTCTTCAGATATAGTTAAGGCTTCCCTTTTCCCTGGCATGAAGTGACCAGCCCTTTGACCTTTGGTGCCAACTCTTTCTCGTCTCCTATAGCCTGTGGAATGAGAGTGACATATGCAAGCTGTTAATCTTCTTTGTCACCTTCTTCACTACAAAAGGTCTCTCAGGTCCTTGCACTGATCTTTCACTCAAGCCTTCCCACTGCCATCAAAACTCCTGGTTCACAGTTAAGGAAATTGATCAGACCTCCAGATTTCTACTTCAGACCACCAAGTAGCCTTCAAACATGGATGACTCAGGAAGCTAAGCCAGACAGATTTGGCCTCCTGTCAAGTCCTCTCTCTGCTACTGATGCCTGCCTCTCCTGCTGAAATCAGGTCCTTTACACTGATCAGATCTCACTTGCTATTGACTCAAACTGTACCCCAGCATGTGTAGAACTTTTTATGTGGTCTGTGTGCTCTGACCCAGGCATGGCAGAGAGCAGTTCCTAAATCAATATTTTTAAGTGAGCTAGTAAATGAGTGTTTGAGGCCCCAAGCATTGGCATGCCAGAGCTGATCACTTAGACATGAAGAATGAAAGGAAAGCCCCAAGGGTCCGAGCCACTGGGATTTTAATATGCATGGTCCTAAGTGGAAGCTCTGACTCGTCGCAGAAGAACATACACAAAATCTGTGCAATATTATATTTATGGTTGTAAGCCTAGCCTTTAATGGCTGAACCATCTCTTCAGCCCACATCTGAGCAATATTAAAGCAAGGAAAAACCTCTAGCACTAAACAGGAAGGGAGGAGGAACCAGGAACAAGGGCAAATTATAGAAAAATGATGGGGTAAATATTTAGGAACCTCAAGCTCAGTATCCTGAGAGCACGGTGTAATTTCAGACAGGGTAAGTCTCTTCCACAGTATTCACAGAGGATATAGAAAAGCCTCCAAAGGTGAAGTGTGACGTGCAAGGCAATGATGGACTCCAGGAGAAAGAGAATGTTGCCTGGTTACACCTTGATCCTCACAGCGCAGAGCTCCAAGAACATACCCAGCTCCAGCACTCATGGTGACCACAAACCCTTACAGCAATCGCACTGGGACACAGCCATGCTTGCTACAAACACACACCTCCACAGGTTATTCTCCAGCTCAAGGGCTTCTGCGGCTTTCTCTTGTCATTGTTGACAGCTCAGCTTCTAATTATTCTGAAAAAAAAAGTCATGGGGACTGCTAGTGCACTGTGCAGTGCAAATCTCTGTGCCTGGCCTGCTTCAACCACACCCCATATGTCTTGTTTCTATATACCTATTATAGTTCTCTGCCTGTAAGCGTTCCCATAAGACAGCAAACAAAACGCACAGGATTGTTTTCTTTATTTCTTGATGCATGTTACGTGTGTGTGTGTGTGTGTGTGTGTGTGTGTGTGTGTGTGTGTGTAAAGTCACTTTCTCTGTGGATGGTATTTGGAGTCAGGTGTAGCTCTACATTGCCAATGGGAACTAGTCCTTGTGCCAGAGGATTCTGGTTCAGCGTTGAGTGTTCACGGATTCCTGGCACAAGAACCCCATGGGAAAGAAGCCAGAGCCTGATACATGCTTATTCCTTTTATTGCCAGGAAGGAACGTGAGGGGTGTCTGTGACACCATAAGAAAGATAGTGCTATCTTGGAAAGAGACCATCCAATTACAGGGCCAATCTGAGTCACTGCTCCCTTCAAACCTAGTGTTGCCTAAAATAAGCCCTGAGGATGACTTTGTGTCAGAAAGATAGGTCTTGGCTACTCTTCTAGGGCCTATGGGTAGACTAATGAATGAAGACACACTCCAGCTAAACTGAGGAGTTATTTTCAAAGTTTGCATTAGGAAGTTGCGTTCCTTGGGACACTTGGGACACATGAGAAAGAGTAGAGAAGACAGAGATAACCACAGTGCCCTCATTCTTCCTCCAGGGCAGTGGCACCAGTGAAGGCAAGGAAGGGTGGCACTTATGTTTATAGGTATCCTGATGTCAGGGTACTAGGCATGTCTTTGCCCTAGGTCTGCTGTAGTAGCTTAGTGGTGCTAAGCCTGTCATCCAACACTACCACGTCATCTCAGTTATTCCCCAGTTGGAGTTGGTGCATAATAATGTCCCCAGGTCATTACTGAGGACATGGAGTCTGATGGGGTCAGATGTTCCCTGCTCAGACCCTCTGCATCATGTCAGAGTTAGAATTCCAGATAGATCTTAGCAAAATAACAGCTCATCCTGTCTGGGGCACTGCCTGCAGGGGAGTGTACCACAGTCTCCATGGTCACCCCATTATCATGGTCCTGGGAGCCTGCAGGTGAAGAGAGTGCAGGCCCTGCCCTTCTGTCAGTGTTTCTGATGAGGAGCTCCATTAAATATTAAGAGTGTCCATCACTAACAAAACTGTGTGCCCTGCAAACACCAAGGATAGAGAGGTGTGGGCCCAACCTGCTCGGAAAGGAAAGCTGTCCCTCTTGCTCAGGGTGTAGACACTTGTAGACTATGTACTGGAGACATTTTGGAATCAGGCTGATGAAACATTGGAGTGGGGTGCAAATGTCAAGGAGGTGGGCAGCCTGGGTAATGTGGATCAGGGAGGGCACTGAGCCCATATGGAGGCCTTCTTCAAGAGGTCTTCCTCCACACCCATGCAAAGGCTGCCTTACCCCTACACCCACACGAAGCCTCTAGGGCAGTTCAAAAACTCAGCCAAAGGACCAGAGTGTCACTGCAGGTAGGGTCCCTTTTACCTACGGCCAGCACTTTCAGAATGTAGGGGACAGCCCTAGGCCCTGGACATGAGATTACATCGCAGTGAGCCACCTCTGGTGAGGTCAACAAGGAGGAGCAGTACACAGGCTGAGAGTCTTCAGTTAGTTACCTGAGCAGAGGGGGAGCTCGACGAGGTGTTGAAGAAATCTTTCCAGGTACAGGACTTTCAGAAACAGAAACTTTCAGAGATGTAACGGAGGGATGCTGATGAACAGCCAAGGAAAGAAAGGTTGTGAAGTTCCATAGGAGATGAATGAGGTGGGGAACCATGACCTATAGAGGTGAAAGGTAGCCTGACACCCATGGAGCTGACATCCAGGAGTGAGTGGTCATCCATTAGTCTGAGAGAAGGTGGCTGTAAAGTGGCAGAATGCAGGCAACAGGGTTGGAGGTCATCCAGGGCAGCTCAGCCTTTCAAGGAGGCAGCTGTCTGAGAGAACTGAAGATCACCTCAGTTGGTCTGGAACCTCAACTCTTCTCTTCCATGTCTTGTTGGGTCAGTCTTATCTCTGGAGAATGTGGGCTGATGGCAAATCCTGTCGCCTCTGTGGGCTTATTGAGAATTAAGGGGGCAATCTGGAAAGGTGCTGGTGGTGGGCCATGCTGGGTAGAGTCAGTTAGGGTGTCAGCTGTTGATGTCCCTTGTCCCATACCCAACAGCTGGGGACACTGGATTTGGGAGGTCATCTTCCAAGTGACCTGTGTTGCCAACCTCTCCATATTTGTGTTGACATGAACTTCTTAGTACCCTGTTGCCTGCCTGAGCCACCTGTGCCATCTGCTTCAGTTACTGCTGTTGTTTTAATTTTCTTTCACTGCCCAGTGTATACAGTGAAGAGAAACTCTATTGGTAAAAATAATGACATGGGACACATGTCCTTTGTGCCATTTATTCTCTGCCTGTTCTGAGCCAGCCTTGGGGGGTGTTTTGATCTCACCATGCCTTCATCACTTATCATGAGAAAGAGATGCTTATACATTCTTCCCCCGCAGCAATTGGTGGCAGTTTGGGGAAGGGAGAAGGAAGAGATGGCTGAGATCAGGCATCCATCCTAAAACTGAGACACCCATCCAATGCAGTTGAGACCAGCTGGCTTTGGGTAAGCCAGGACACAACAGACACATGTGTCTTGTACTACGTGCTCATATTGGGTGACTCTTTCTCCTGTTTTCATCCCTCCTGACTCCACTTCTATCATTGGGACTACTTGACTCAGCAGTCAAGCCTGTCTCCATCCCATTAGAGGAATCTGGGCTGCCATATTTTGTACCAAAGCGGGTTCAACTAGTGCTGTCATTATGTAGGTCTTTCTTAGGTGACCATAGTGCTGAGATTTCATGGGCACAGTTTCCTGGGTGTTTCTAGAAGTCATTGTCTTGTAGCAGGCAGCCTGGCCTTCTAGCTCTTTCCACCTACCTCTTCCTCCATGGTCTCTCAGTCTTAAGTGTATGGGTTGCATTATCGCTGTCTCTGCTGGGGCTGAACACTCCAGGAACACTTAGTCTCCACATTTTGACCAGGTGGATGGCCTTCTGTAATAGTCCCCATCTTCTTTTTAAAGGAAGTTTCTTTGATGAGGCCTGAGAGCTGCACTTAGCTGTGGGTATAAAGACAAGCATTTAGAGTTTAGTTGCAGGTCATGAATTTGAGAGGGAGTGAGGGCTAGATACAAGGGAGTTGGAGGGGGAAGATGTTGTAAATATAGTACTCATGCATGAAATTCTGAAAAAAAAACCACATTTAATTCTTTTTAACAAAGGAGATAGTGTTGAAGCATCCATCATCCTGGATGGGGTCTGACCCTTGGCTGCTCTCTGGCCTCAGCACTGTATTGTGCAAGGAAGCTGACGGACGGCACTTGTCATCACAGAAGGATAGCCTCTAAAGATTTCCTTACTCCACGGCACAGGGTCAGCTCTAGACTCAGCTTAACACTTTGGGTGTGGCAAATAAAGAGGATGTGATCACAAAAGCCAACCCATGGCACTGGAGACAGCCGTATACCCAGGTCCACCATGAGGCAGGAGCTTTCAGCTTCAGCAACCACAAGGCAGACTAGGCTGAGAACAAGGCCTGAATCTGCTGACAGGAATAGAAAGATGCACAGGTGATTCTCCTCAGTCCAAGTGGGCTTGTGTCATCAAGTTTAGGGCCTTGATAGCAAGGCCATCGACATCCTTATTCTAGGCCCCAATAAGCTTAACCCCCATGCAAAATCCCTGAAAAGTCAGGCTTAGCAGAAGAAGTCCTTCTCCTGGGCTCCTCATGACTGGAGACTGAAATGCTCTCGATGCCCTCAACTGAAACCAATGACTCAGAGGGGACTCTCACACCCACTGTGATGGATCCTCATATCCCGCACTTTCTCTAACTTCAGCAATGAGGTCTCTAGACTCAGCAATGTCACTCTCCATACATTCTGCCAGCTCCTCGTAACTGACACCTGTGTCCCCTCTGTTATGCTTGCTAGCACTTTTTTGACTGTTGCCCGGGATCTAGGTCAGGGTCTCCAGGCAGCCCATTTTGCTTGGGAGGAGCATCTGGGTGATGACTGGCTAACAGACACTGTCAGAACCTAGAACATGCAGGCAGAAGTGACTAAATGGTACAGAGGGTAGAGAGGCAGCAAGAAAAGTCATTAAGGAAGAGCAGATGGGTATAAGACATACGTGCATCATGGTTGGGGTTTAAGGCTTGCATCCAGGACCAATGAAACAGGCCATTACACTCAGTCAAGGACCTCCTTGAAGCTTAAAGCTTGACAGACAATGCAAATGAGTAGTTCTCCCACCTTGCTCTCTCTTTTTGAGTCAGGAGGGTGGGACCTGAGGGCCTAGCAGGTGGCAGGGCAGGTGGATCTTTTCTTTAGGCCTGTGGACATCAGCTTCTCTGTGGGGCTTGACACTTCCTGCCTTCACAGCCTAGAGCCGGTCACTACAGATGCTGCTGTGGGATGAAAGAGGGAAGAGGGAAGGTCAAAGCAGCAGATGCCAGTGGGGGTGGTAGGCCACGGATGTCAGAGCCACATGACCCTCTCAGGGAACTTACCCAGTGTGTCAATCAGTTTCTTGACCACAGGAGGGCCCTTAGTTCATGGAATGAGGTGTGGCATTTCATTTGGGCACTACCCACATATCAAGATTTTAAAATGCAGGAGCTTCAAACAGGAGATTGCCATCTATTGCCATATGGGAACCGGTGGGTCTGATGGAATTTCAAGACCACAGTCACACAGACAGACACCTTTGTCAAACCCACCAAGGGCAGCTGAGAAGGTATCATTATGGTAGAACAAACAGTGGCTCAATGTTGACAAACCATATGGCTCTATAAGAGGCTGCAAACAGCTTGCTGTTGCAGACAGTATAGAGCAGCAAAACACCGGCTGCAGAAAAGCATCATTAGCCACAGCATCTGACCCCACCCCTTGCAGGCAGGTACCACGTTTAGTTCTGTTAAGATGGACCATCTCTGACTAGACTCTGTGTCCTTGCTTTGGTGTTGTAAGGTGCTTTGGTGCTCCAGTGGGGGCTCCAGAAAAGCTGTGCAGACTGAGAAGGGAGAAACGAGGTAGGAAAGATAGCACCAGCTGGCTTGCTATGTCCAGAGTCACAGACTGAGAGAGACCATAAGCTAGCCTGATGGCTAAGGTACCACATGGGAGATGGGAGAGGAAATGTCTAAACCTGACTCCCTGGCTTCTAGGACACAGATGGCTCAGACACCTCTGCTGGAGTCTCCTTGGCTGGAGATCTCTGGGGCTCCAGCTCTGTCTCCCAGAGTTCTCAGTGTCACAGTGACTTTAAAACTTGCAGGGTCACCAGGATTGTGGGATTTCAGAGTAGAAGGTGTTTGCAAAATGAGAGCACCCCATCTCTGCTGCCAAATGGAAGAGAGAGGAGCAGAGAGGTTAATTAATTTTCTCTGAGGTCTCAGTAAGAGTCAATAGCGCAGTAGTAAGAAAATTCCTCCCTCACCATCCTACAAAGGACATTCTCTGTCTACTTTGTACTCCAGATACCCCAGTGTGCCCACCACATTATCCCACTCATCTCCACCCTGAATAACAGTGCAGATGATGAGGGGATGCTGGTGGGTCTCTGGAGGCCCTCACATGAGGTTGACACTACTTCAGAAATGGCTCCACTCAGAGTCCATTGGCCATTGGGCCTCCTTGAGCTTTGGAAAGAGATCACTAGATGGCAGAGAGGGTGTTGGGGAGGGAATCCAGTGGAAGGTTGCTCAGAGGTTCCAGTGTAGGAGGCCCCTGTATTTCATCAGCATACCGGCCTCTGTCGCTTAGGTTACTGGTGTAGGCACCTGAGCAGGACCGCTGAGACTTGGCGTGCTTCTGTCTTCATCAAGGTAGACAGATTTGGTATCTTTAGACATAGGAAGTCATCAGTGCAGGTCGTGGGTAGCCAGGGCCATGGGAGGGAGAAGGCAGTGAGAAGGCAGTGAGGGTGAGAGTGTTGTCTACTTGGGTGCCCAGATATCCAGGAAGAACCGCACTCATCATTTTACTACCATGAGAGGAAAGGACTATAGCCACAGTGTTTCTGAATCTGTAGCCTCCTATCACCTTGGCCTGGTCAACCTTGTCCAATTGGTAGCCATGTCTGGTATAACCGGAAGGCCAGCATAGGTGTGTTTGGGGCCAACCCCAGTTGGGTAATAAAACTAACTTTCTTTCCACTTCTAATGGTCTGGACCAGGGCTTACTCTCTCTTCATCAATAAGCATTTCAGGAACACCTATGTTTCTGGGATGGAGCACTACCAATGGGGACCTCTAAGTGATGGGCAGCAGCCATAGTCTACAGCTCAGGCTTGGCAAATAGCTGGTCTTCAGCAAGCATCTTCTCCTCCTCAAGCTCTAGGGAGATCTCTGGATTCCATAGGAATGAGGCTGCATGATCTCAGGGTCGCCCCAATCTGTGTTCTGAGCTGAAGAATCATCAGCTAAGAGGCTGAGGTCTGGTCCTCACCCTAGATGCCTGGACACATTGCTATGTGTGATGTGAAAAGTTCTCAGATATGTGTGAGGTGGAGGGTCTGAATTAACCTGGAGTGTCCTGCAATCACCATGGCCTTTCCAGGAAGAAAGCAGGGGGTGTTGACTAAAGCAGAGAAGGCAGCATGAGAACTGAGAAAGATGCTTTGGTGCCAGAGTGATGATGGAGGGTAACGAACCAGGGAGTTTTGGTCTGGACACTGGATAAAGCAAGGACATTCATTGCTCAGCTTCTCCAGGAAGGGCTGAGCCATGTCAACACTTTAATTGCTGCTCCGTGAGTCAGATTTCAGACTTCTGGCTTCTGAACAGTAGCAAGACATGCATGTGTGTTGGTACCCAGTTGCCTTATCACAGCAGCCACAGTAAGGAAGATCAAAGGTCCTGCCTATACAGTGCCCCCATGCTTTCTCACCTCCGCTCTGTGCTGAGGACTTGAGCACTGATTCCAGCTGTGGAAGCTCCTCTCACTACTCTTCTGTCAAGAGATGCAGTCTCTCTCTTCCCAAGGCTCTGTCATCCACACCTCATCCACTGGTCCAAAATCTTTGCGTCTTGTAAGGGAGAACTCCATGGTATGACTGCTTTCTTCTCCTTAGAAGCCTCCAAAAGCTCCAAGCCCCAGATAAAAGATGGTCTGTTGTCCTCAGGCTGTATGGGTTTGCCTATGCTCACTTTTAAACATCAGCAATTAACCTGACAACTTCTCCTCATTGCTGTTAAATATTCCATCCACCAGGTTACTCTTAATCTACCTATTGTGGCCATAAATAAGCACTACCAGACACATGCCAAGAAATGCCAGGCATTTATTTTTTTTTTAGAACTCATGCCAGGAGAGAAGAAGGCACACAAAGTGGGACTGGCTTATCTTTGGATTGACATTGTATCTGTCACTGTCATTCACAGGAGAAAGGACCTTGAAAATCCTACTTCATTGTAGAAACTACTAGAAATTATTTGGCTGCTCACAGGAGTCTGGCTACTAGCCCATGTGCCTGAGCAGACCACCTGATGGAGAGCTTGCTCGGCTCCTCGGAGGGCTTCTAGAGGCAGCAGCATCACAGCCAGAGGAAGTGGCAGTGTTCACACAGGATTTTCCCCCAGAGCCAACTATGAGACTATCCGTGGGCTCTCGGATGGATCCCTCACCTCCCTCACCTCCTTCACCTCCCTCATTAGCGGCCAGCTCGATCTGACCACTGTTGGAATGCAGCATATGGGCTATAAAATATGGAGCAGCTTCCCAGCCTGCACAAACTCCAACCGCAAGGCAAATAAAGTCTGATTAATCACCTGGAACAGAAGCCGACACCTCCAGCTTATTGAAAGGGTGATCATTTCTGTGCATGGTGGAGAATCTTACAGAATAGCAAAAATATTCCTCTCCATGGAGGAGAGCTCCATGCTGAATAGGAGTGGAGGGGGAGATGCCCTCACCCGCACCTTCATCCCTCCATCCCCACAGCCCTCTCCATCCCTGTGTTGTCACTAAGTAGAGGCTCTTGACTGCCTCCGAGAAAGCATTTGGAGAGAGTTATTCAGGGCATACTGGACAAAAGGTGGGGTCATGGCAGGGACTCCAGAGCACAAAACTGTCTTGAGAACAGACCTCAGGGATGCCTGAAAGATGAGTGGCTTCCTAGGTCCCTAGGAGGCCAGAGGGAAGAAGGGGACTTTTCTATAGGCAGGTGGGCTTTCTATCAGTCAGTTCTAAATGCTAGGTGGGAGGGGTTTTGCCACATGTGGTGTTACCTGAACTGCAAGAAGAGACTTAAAACAACAATGAACATGAGATTATTCTATTCGCACTCATAGGTCCATCTTCCTTCACTATCGCTAGGTGTGGTATCAACCCGAACAGAAGTCTTTTAGGCCACCAGGATATGTTTTTTTATGGTTTCTTGGTGTCAGTGCCCTCTGGTCCATGCCTTATGGAAACCCCTAATGCTACCTTACACTTTCCTTTTCTGTTACCCCTGTAAATGCCAAGGCCGAGTCGACCTCTCCATCCCACCACTGAAAAGCTCATACACAGGACCTTTCTTCCGCTTTTGCTGACATCACAAGTGTCTTAGTTAGAGTTTCTTCTGCTGTGAAGAGACAACACGGCCATGGCAACTCTCACAAAGGAAGGCATTTAATTGAGACTTGATCAGAGATTCAGAGGACTAGCCCTTTGTCATGGCAGGAAGCACAGTGGTGACACACAAGTAGACATGGTGCTGGGGAGGTAGCTGAGAGTTCTACATCCCTATCAGAAGGCAGCAGGGAGAGAGGGTGGCACTGGGCCTGGCTTGAGCACTTGAACCTCAAAACCCACCCCCCAGTGGCACACACATCTACTCAAACAAGGCCACACCTTCTAATTGTGACACTGCCTATGAGCCCGTGGTTGTGTGTGTTTGTGTGTGTGTGTTGGTGCGTGTGTCTGTTTGTGTTTGTGTGTATATTTGTGTGTGTCAGTTGGGGTATTTTAATTCAAACCACCACAACATGCGCATGGTCTCAAGCAATTACAAAAAAAAAAAAAAAAAAAAAATTCAAACACCAGAAGGCCACACACCTCCTGCCAGCTGCAGAGACAGGCCCTTTCAGCCTTTTCTACTTTGATGGGCTCCCAATATCTATGGCTTTGTGCTATCCAGGTTCTGCCATTTCACCTCTTCTCATCCCCACTTTCTCTACACGTCAAGCTCACCCTAGTCCAGGGAGAGCTCGCCTTGAGGTCTGTAATTATGTCTGCAGGGACACTCAGAGGGCTCTGTCATCAGTCTTCCCTCAGCACCTTCAACCACTCGAAGATGAGAAACGCTTGGAAAATGGCCACAGTCCTTCATGTGCTGCATAGTCACATTTCTAATGGTGGCATCCCATACACAGATCCTTGTCATTGTTCTTCTATGGGTCACATGCTGGACTTCTGGGGATCAAGAATTTGGTAGGTGAATTTTCTTGCTACATATCTCAGCCCATAGCACACCCTGTAGCTGACTGGCTGACTTACACAGCCTTTGCGCTAATTCTTTCCGTAAGTTCACAAATCCCTGACAAACAACTTGTTGGAGCGAGGACTTGTTTAGAGTCACAGTCTCATTCAATCCACAGTCCCTGGGGTCCCATTACTTCTGGGCTGGTGCATGATGGGAAAGAACATCATAGCAGTGGTGTGTGAGGTGGAGGCAAAGCTGTGAACATGAATGGTGATGTGTGAAGGGATGCCAGACATCACAGCTAAGCTCTGTCCTGAGATGTTGCTTTAAGTGGACCCATAGGCCCATGGTACACACAGAAGTGGGATTTTAAAAGTTAGACCTCAGATATCCCTTGCTGACTTTCACAGAAGAAATATGTAAGTTAACTTGATGATGCAATAGTCAGGGCAGTAGCAGCAGGTGTGTGTGTGTGTGTGTGTGTGTGTGTGTGTGTGTGTGTGTGTGTG
>OU015748.1:111119543-111129543 GCA_907169655.1 Acomys percivali
TAGAGGACCAGATGTTCCCCCACAATCACTCTGATTGGGAGACAGAACAAGTCCACTGGAGGATCAGGGTCTAGGGCTTTCTCTTCTTGAATCAAAAAGCCTTAGCTCAGTTGTCCCACCAAAACCAACAAAGTCAGAGGACTGTGCAGAAAATAATCTCTCCTTCCTGGTCAGCCACGCCTGTCCCCAAAGACAGATCAGAGGATGCCAGGCAGGTGAAGTCCCATTTCCACCCTGAGGATTGCTTTTCTTTCAGTTTCTGACTGTTTGTCCTTGATACCAGGCTTACATAGCTGAGCCCTGTGATATAATTTTTGGAGACTCGTTACACTATTTAACTCCTAAGCATCATGGTGGGACATTTGCATGACCCCATGTCACAGGAAGCCAAGAGCAGAGACCCAGGTCATACCCATGGTTTCCCAGGGGCAGATGGTTGCTCAGACCTCCTCCTTGGAGCTGCAGGCTTCTCCAGGCTCCTGCCCTCTCTGCTTTGCCAGGCAGCTTCCCCATCATGGCCTTATTAAAATGAGATTATAAAATGGCCTGGGAGAGGCTGAAGGGACCACAAGCCCTATTGACATTTTCAACACATGCTGTGGCCAGGGGCCAGGCTGGGCTCTCAAACATTGCAGCAGTCTGAACATCCCCCCAAAGTAAGTCTATGTCCACATTTAACCTCCACTGTGGCGGAACTGAGAGTGGGGCCTGTGGGAGGTAACCAGGCCACAAGGTCTCTACCCTCACTAATGGGGTTAGCTCATAATCACAGGGCAGGAGGGAGCTAGTCCCTTGTTATAATTTCATTCCATTGCTGTGATAAAATACTCTGAGTAAAAATAGCATGGGAAAAGAAAGGGTTTATTTGACTCACGGTTCTGGTAACAGTCCATCTTTATGGGAAAATCAGGGAGGTGAGTGTTTGAGACAGCTGGTCACACTCATGGTCAAGGGCAGAGGAAAAGGAATGTACCACACTGCCTGTTTGCTTGCTGCTTATGCTCAGCAAGCTCTATTCACTTTGATACAGTTCAGGGCCTAGCCACAGTGGGTTGGGCCCTCTCCACATCCATAAGCAATCAAGACAACCTCCTACAAATGTGCCAATCTAATCTGAATAATTGCTCAGTTGAGACCACCTCTCCAGGTGATTCTAAGCTGTGACAAGTTGATAATTAGAACCAAGCATCATAGCCCTCCCTGGCCTTCAACCTCCAACTGGGTGAGAATGCAGCTTCAAAGGTGCCCGCGCTGAGGAGGAGAGCAGCTCCCACCAGATCCAATATCTGTCCCTGGACCATGGATTTCCCACCCTCCCAGAATACGTGAACTAAATGTCTCTTTACAAGTTACCTGGCCTCAGGAATTTTCCTATAATCCTATGAATGGATGAGGGAGAACTGGATGAAGATACAGGGGACACATGTTGTTGGCACAAAGCTCCCATGTCTATCATGTATGCAGAAGATTCATGCCCACTAACAGTCTAGAAGGATGTGCCACAGACAGAAGCTGGACACACATCTCTCAAGATGGATGACTGAACAGTGAGTGAGTCACACACCATGGAGCTGTGTAGAGTCATGAACCCTCTGGGTCAGCCTGAGGCTACTTAGAGCAATTTGTTAAGAGAAGTTCCCCCATCTCCCCGATTCTTTTGCCATCCAGGACTTCTGGATCCCAGACAGGCCATCTTTGAAGCCAGAGAAACTTCATTCCAGGAGGAGGAGAACATTAGAGCATCTTTGCTGCCCCTCTGCGTACTTCCACCTCTCCCTTCCTGTCTAGAGGTCTGACCTGTGCGTGCACATCATAATCCCACCCCATCTTCTGTCTTCCATCTGGCTGTATTCAGGAGGTACAAGAAAGATTGCCATGGCAGGTAGGAGGATGGAGCCTGAGAGTGAGCATCCAGTCACCTGCCCACAGCTGTCACTGAGTGGGTGTGTCCCTGTATAGCAGGAAGAGGGGACAGCCCAGCCTCTGAGTCATTCTCCATCTGCATCTCCCCTCCATGTCTCTAGGAAGCTTCACCTTGCCTTTCCTACCCAGTTGGTAGTTGGTAAACTTTCCTTTACTATTGTCCCTAGCGTACCCAGTGGCCTTCATGCCATTGGCTGCCCTTAACCCCGTCATCTCTCTGCAAACACAGACCACATTAACCATCTTTAATTACCACTGTCACCCTGCCAGGACTCCAGTTGATAATGTTCCTGCAGAGTAAATCTCTTATGAGTCACTTACTTAATCGTCGTGCTGGGAGCTAGGAGGTGAGGGGTTTTTAGGGCTGTCACGTTGTACAAGCACATGGCCCAAGGTCTGGAGCTGACCTGATCTGGTTGCAGAGGTGGGAATCCATCTGTCCTGCCAAAAAATAAAAAGTTATATTCGTGGGGAGTGGAATAGCCAGGGGTCTTGATGTATTGATACTTTGGCGTAGCTGGAGAGAGGAACAGCTGAAGTGCTGATGGTGACCAGTGACTAGTGTGTCCCTTTCTTGAGACACAGGTGGTTTGATGTTACATACTGGTCTCATCTGCAGAGGGTCTGTGTGAGGTAGCCTCTTGCATCACCCCCCTCCACTTTTGTTTTGGGAGACTGAGGTCTAGAGTAGACTCCATGACATAGCCAGGTGAGCAGGTGCTTGCTTCTCTTACAGAGGGCATGAGCACTGAACCCCATAACCAGTCACTGAGAACACCCTCCCCAAGGTGGCAGAGTAGCCTTCATGCCTGGCTGCTGCTCCCCATGAGAGACGGGCCTTCCATGAAGAGTCTCTCTCCCTTATTAAGGTCTCGAAAGCCTTTTCCTCTTCCAAGTTCGCAGATGATGAAAAATGCATTTAATTCCACCGCGGCCGTGCATTCATTTCTACTTTTGCCTACACCAGCCCGTGGAAATTAATGTGTTCCTGAGCTTCCGAGCATTTATCAATAAAAGCCCCGGTCTCTGTACCTTTGAACTCTGTGAGAATATTAACCATTGCCAAGAGGACAGAGCCCTTGCCTATCTGGATTCAGCAAGGTAATCAAACTCCATCGATCCCATTACTGCCCAACTTTAATTAGCACCCTATTCAAGTCTGTGAGGCCCCGTACAATATCACAAGCAAACGGTGGGCCTTCGTGCTTGCTTTTTAATTTCCAGCAATGATCCGATGATTATGAGAGTGTCCGTTCTACATATTTACACTGATTGCTTTTTCATTTACTCTGCTTTCTATTATGGAACATAAATGGAGAGGTGTCCTGGAAGCAGCTTAATTGAGTTCAAGTTGTGTCGCTGGACACTCGCGATGCTAAAAGCACGTTCTGCTTCAGCTAAGTTGCTATTTGGCCCTCAACCAAATGGATCTCAATTTTTCAAAGAGAATACATCAATAAATACATGTGTGTGTGTGTGGGAAATACAAAATAAACAATCTCGTTCACGTGGACTGTTCACATGGAGACAGTGGTGCTGGGATTAAACACCCAGGCTTCCAACGAATGCCTTACAGAACTGATTTTAAAACCATCTGAAAAAGAGAAAAAAAGAAGGAAGAATTCTTCACATCAAGGAGGCTATCTGCCATAGGCAAGATAATCTGTTCTGAGCTTTTGGATGCTGGTGACCATTATCCCAGGCTAGCCTTAGCACCTGTGCTTGCAGGAAAGAGCAGCTGAGGTTCTAGAAGGCGACAGAGTCAGTCCATGGGCTCAAAATCCAGCTGTGCTACCACCCTCTGTCATCACCACCACCCCAAGATCCCGACAGGTCAGATGGCTTCATCAACAGTGCTATTAGACCTCCTGCAGGTCTCAGTTTTCAGTGTCCTTGGCATCCATTGCTGATCATTCTGTCCTTGTCCTATGGGAAGGCCGGCGTGAGTCATGGCTGTAATGGAGAATAGTTCAGAGCCACCATGAGGCCTGAGTCTGAGATGAGGCCCCAAGGCAGGAAGTGAAGCTGCCTACAGTGGATTCAGATGGAAAACTACGGCACCAGCCAAGGACAATACAGGCTGTAAACTTCAAACCCCTACCCAGATCTAGCCACTGGACAGGACATTCTCCAGTTGAGTGGAGAAAGGGGTCTGACTTTCACACGTACTCTGGTGCCTCATATTTGACCATGTCCCCTGAATGGGGAGACCTGGTGGCACTCAGAGGAAGGACAGCAGGCTACCAAGAAGAGACTTGATACCCTATGAGCATATACAGGGGGAGGAAGTCCCCCTCAGTAACAGTTATACGGGAGGGGAGTAAGGGGAAAGCGGAGGGAGGGAGGAATGGGAGCATACAAGGGAGGGGATAACCATTGAGATGTAATATGAATAAATTAATAAAAAAAGAGGTCAAGCCTGGGCAGAGATGCTTAATGGCTGCTCCACTGTACAGCTCCAGGAGGCCTGGTCATGCATGCCACTGTGAGCTTTGATCCCACCATGACATTGGCCACCCTCCCTGCATGTCTGGTGATTGTGCCAGCTTCAGGTTCCTCTACAAGGCCAAGGCCAAGTTCCATGAAGCTATCAGGCAGCCAGTGACTAAGTTGACACACCTCAGCAGACCCCTAGCTTTAGGTCTGTGTCACACAGGCAATATGGAATCATCTCCACTGCTTCCCTGGGGACCACTGATGTCTCCTCTGCCTACACATGAGAGGTCCCTAGAGGTGGGTGCCAGAGTCTAGACTCAGCCTTAGGGAGTTCAGACACAGGTGAATGAAGAGAGAGGGCAGTGGCTCAGAGGCAGGATAGGGAAATATAGAGATGGTACACACACACACACACACACACACACACACACACACACACACACACACACACTGCCCTGAGGACCACTCTCAGGGTCCCTCTTCTTATTATCTTCCACTGTCTTTCAACGGCACCACACTACTCTTGGCAGGGGACCCAGCCTCCATATGAGATGCCACTGGGGAACATTCTAGATCTGATCCATAGCAACCTGTAGCAGGAACTACAGCTATGAGAAAGGAGTGTGTATGACAGACATTTCCCTACAAGCATAGCAATGAAACAGCCATCTTGAGAAAACAATAGGCCATAATTATAAGCAATTTGGTTCCCAGTACCTAAGGCAGGATGCTCACAACTGCCTGTACCCACAGGCCCAGGAGATCCAGCACCCTCTTCTGGTCTCCATGGGTACTAAACTCATATGCACCCACCCGCACCCAGACACACCAGTATGTATAATTTTAAAATCAGATAAATCTTTAAGAAAAGAGATTCCATAGAATCCTGGAAGTATTTTTTAAATGTTCTTCCATTTTTTTTTCACCATACATATGATCTGTGTACAACCAAACCGTTTTTGTACAATGCAAGCAAAACAACATATTGCAAGTTAGAATGCAGAAGGGAATTGAAGACCCATCTGTCTCCTATTAAGGCAGTCACTGAGGAGATGCACAGAAACGTAAAAGAATGCCATGCTTCTAGCTAGCTTATGCTTTTTTCTAAAAAAAAAATATATTTAATTTTCATTAAAAATAAGTTATGTTTGCTTGAAACGGGTTGATTGCAACTTTAAGTTAATAAATAAACAAGTGTTTTAAATGTGTTCTAGGTTAATTCGCCATATGGTAAAACATAAACAGACGTAACCCATGTGGCCCGAGGTTTGCCTCGCTCTAAATGGATATGACAAGCAATCTAAGGGAAGCGTCAGTGGCATAGTCCACTATGGTGGTGAGGCAGACAGGGCAATGGGAGTGGCCCTCATCTGTGGCAGCAGGAGTGTGAGGCTGCTTGCTTGAATCTTGCTGGGTCAGGCAGCAGAAAAGAGGGATTTGTGGGGCTCACCTCCATTTTTAGTTTTGCTTTGTTCAGTCAAGGACTCTAGCCCATGGCATGGTGCTGCCCACACTCAAGGTGTATCTTCTTTTCTCCACTGAGACTCTCTTAAACCGCCCTCACCGACATGACCGGAGGTGCACCTCCCTAATGCACATCAAATGTGAGGTTAGAATTAACCATCGCGGTCATCAGTTGTACATGGTATTTGAAAGGGTCCCTAGGAATAGAACATCTGAGAACAACTGATCCAGAGGCCATAGTGTCCCGGAGAAGTCACTCCTTTGAGGCCTCTGAATTTTTTTTCTGGGTTTTTGTTTGTCTGTTTGTCATTTGTCCCATTATCCATGACTTGTCCCTTCCTTATCTCCAGATTTACTAAGGTATAATTGACAAACAAACTGTATTGACTATTGTCCTGGCTGATTTTTATGTCAACTTGACACAAGCTAAAGTCACCAGAGAGGAGGGAGTCTCAATTGAGGAAATGCCTCTATTAAATCCAGCTGTAGCCAAGCCCGTAGAACATTTTTTTAATTAGTGATTGATGTGGGAGGGTCCAGCCCATTGTGAGTGGTGCCATCACTGGGCTGGTCATCCTGGGTTCTATAGGAAAGCATCCTACGACCTGTAGCCAGGACTCTAGTACCCCATATTTGACCATGTCCCCTTCGTGGGGAGGCCTGGTGGCACTCAGAGGAAGGATAGCAGGCTACCAAGAGGAGATTTGATACCTTATGAGCATATACAAGGGGAAGAGGTCCCCCTGAGTCACAGACATAGGGGAGGGGAGTAGGGGGAAAGCAGGAGGGAGGGAGGAATGGGAGGAGACAAAGGATGGGATAACAATTGAGATGTAATATGAATAAATTAATAAAATATTTTTAAAAAAGAAAGCATACTGAGCAAGCCATGGGGAGCAAGCCAGTAAGCAGCACCCCTCCATGGCCTTTGTATCAGCTCTCGCCTCCAGGTTCCTGCCTGGCTTGAGTCCTTGTCCTGACTTCCTTTGATGATGAAGTGGAAGTATAAGATGAATAAACTCTTCCCATTGCTTTGGTCATGGTGTTTCATCACAGCAATAGTAGCCCTAAGTAAGACAACTATAAAGATATTGAAATAAATACTTCAAGGAGCCACCTGCCCCATCATGGCAATTGATGTAGAAATCAAAAATTTAAAAAAAAAAAAAAGATGAAACAACCATCTGGAGACCCAATAAGAGACTATGGCAACACACCAAAATATCTTTCCACCTTTAAAAGGAAATCCTACCATTTGCAACCACATGAGTTGGGTAGAGGACATCGCGTTGAGTTAAATAAGCCAGGCAGAGAGAGACAAATACCACCCCATCTCTTTTAGCCTCTTCTTGGCAGGGTATCTCTGGAGACCTCCCATTCACTTTGCTCCCTGTCTGCAGTCTTGTATCAGGGGCAGCCTCAAACTAGAATGCAGCAGTAGCCCAAACGTGCAACACAGGAGCATCCCAGACTTTGTGTCCTTCAGTTGTAAAGATGTTAAGGAGACAGAGCCCCTGGCTGGACAGCTACCTCCTGGCACAACTAGGCACCATGCATGAGAGCCTGGACCTCAGCTGCCTCCACTGCGGACACACATGAGTGGGGACTGGGAAAGGCCTCCTTGAACTCCTAGAAATCATTTGTATCTAGCAATAGGGAGTGGATGCTCTGTTCTAGGGGGACCATGGACAGGGATGAAGACCAGCTCCCCTCTTCAGGCTAAACACAGGGCATTTAATTGCTTAGTTAGGATCCACTCAGGTCAAGGCACCTCAGCTGGCCTTCTCTGAGAGGCAACAGAGTTGAAAAGAAAGATGAGAAGATGTGAGGGTCACACCTTGACTTGAAAACTGGGATACGGGAAGGTGAGGACCGGCATGACCCTGGGACAAGACACGCCACCAAGAACCTGAGAGTCCTTCTGGATCCCATGTGGCTATGTCAAAGTGTGCCCTCTTAGGAGCCAGCTGTAAACAGAGAAAAGGGAATGGAATGGAATAGGCTAGGCAGCTTTCCCGTAAAGATTTAGGAGTCTTCATGCAATGAGACCCTGTTATGAAGCAAAAAGCTTGGCTGAGAGAAGTCGTGAAGCAGAAGTCGTGAAGCGGAGCTGCCTGTTTTCTTTTGGGCACATGAACAGACCAGGGGCTGCACAGAGTTCGAGGAGAGCCAGGTAGTCTCCGCTCTCTCTAATTGGTACTTATTGCTGGCACAGATGATCAAATCAGGGAGAAACCCCAAAGAGCAGGTAGATGGTCTGAAATAAGTGTTTTCCCTGTAGAAATAGGAAAGGAGAGGCAAGCAAATGAAACGCTGAATCAGAAATCAATTTAAATAGTCACCTTTGGGGTAGCCAAGGGTAGAGATGGGGGAAAGGGAAGAGCTCCAAACGGGTCTTATTTGAGAGATTTGATTTGGAAACCATATAACGTTTAAATAATTCTTAAAGATTGAATCCAAAAGAAAATAAAAGCATGAAAAATTTAAAACAACTCCAAACAAACCCTATTTGAAATTAGAGGCCTAAACACACAGAGAGCTGAGAGTTCTTTTATAATTGACTTTAAATTCCATATCCTAACAGCTCCTTCCCAGAGTGGCTTCTCCTAAGAGCACTCGCTGTATTCAGAGGCTCCTGACTGTAAGTAATCCTGATAGTTTGAAGCGAGTCCATGTACATTTGTGTGACAAAACATGCTGTAATTGCATTGACATCATTGGGGGAGCCAGGGTTTCCAGCATAAAGGGAGCAAGATACAGGTGCAGTGCCAATGAAGCTGGGAAGACTCGGCAGTTGAGCATCTGAGTGGGGTATGTTGGCATACGTTAGTGATTTGTTTCTGACTAAAAAAAAAAGCATATCTGGGTCATCAAGATGGCTCAGTGAGCAAAATGCTTGCCATATAAGTCTGGGCAGTTGATGTAGATCCCTGGAAGCCATGTGGTAGTGCCCATCTGTAGCTTAGCATTCCAATGGGGAGACGGGAAGTAGAGACAGGAGAATCACCTGGAAGTTCATGGGCCAGCTGGACTGGAGTATGTAGTGTGCCATAAATGAGGAGCTCTGCCTTGCCCAGGTGGAAGGGGAGAGCTGACCCCCTAAAGCCATCCCCTGATCCTCACATGGGCCCTGTGGCACACATGTACCCACATCTGCCCACAGACACGTGCAAAAATGCATAATGAAATAAAAATGGAAACACGAATCTGTATTTCCACATCTGCTCTTATAAAGATGGCCCAGAATGATTGGCAGTCCAGAGTGCTGAGCACCCCAGAATGGGTTCACAAATAAATAAATAAATAAATAAATAAATAAATAAATAAATAAATAACCATGGCCTGTTGGAGAAAAATAGCTAATGTCCACTGTGGAGGGCGTGCAAGGCAAAGCCAAAGAAATTGCAAGATTGCAGACTGAAGAAACCACCCACGGATCACTGTTTAAACATGGAGCCAGGAGACAAATCGAGCATCAAAAAGGATGACTAGAATTGATTGAGAGACATTTGTCACTTCCTAAGGACAAGCTAAAGCAAGATGAAGCAACCCGCAACCCCCCACCCCCACCCCCACAAGTCACCAATGCAATCACTCATCTCTAAATGATGGATGGGGAAGAGCCAAATCAAGACTGACTTTGCTTCCCTGGGTGAAACACACCTCAGGGTCACTCACTAGTTGACAAAAACGAAAAAACAGACAAACAAAAAAACCTTCATGTAGAAAATAATCTGGCTTAGGTATTCAAGGAGACAGAATAATAAAAATCACATTCAGCATTCATCTCTGAGCTGGGGGACCCAGGGACCCAGTGCCACCAAGACACATATTCTGTATAAGACAGGGATGGAATGAATCACAGCACAACTGGAGTTCATGTCCTGCTGGCAGGCTGGACAGAGAAGTGACCACAGCGCCCAAGTAACTGGATACCGTATCCAGAGCTATCCTTCCCACTGGGACAGTCCAGACAAGGTCTCGCTATGCAGCCCTGGCTGGCCTCAGATTCCCCATGTAGATCAGCCTGTCCTCAAACTTGCAGAGATCTGCCTCCCTTTGTCTTCCAGGTTTTGGGACGTTAGAGACCTGAGCCACCATGCCTGGCAGAAATATTTTTAAGAACACTGAAATAAATAATCATCCAAAATTGTGATCGTCTAGCATCAAATGGCCA
>OU015748.1:111140049-111150452 GCA_907169655.1 Acomys percivali
ACACACACACACACACACACACACACACACACACACACACACACACAGAAGTATAGTCAACAGAAATAGGAAAAAGATAGCTAATAGTGACTGTCCATCAGGAACCGTATAATGGGCTTTCTGGAGAGATTTTCAGCCAGCCATGAGCAAAGCAGACAATGATATCACAAGAAAGGTAAAGCCTAGACCAGAGTCTTGGGAATACAGAAGAAAATAACTTTAATGAAGTCCCAGAAAACTCAATCATCAGCATAGGAAAAGGATTATGACATTAGCCACGTATCTGAAAGTAAACGCTTGTGATCTGTCTTGTCAATGAGAGACCAAACAGAATCAGCGGAGCCTCTCCCAGTATCTGAGGGAGAGGGTGGGGCCGGAAGGCTGGCCTTTCATAGACACAGACTGGGTCGTGGACAAATGCTCACACAACTGCTGCAAACTCTTGTCTCCTAGAAGTGACAGGGTCACTTCGCCCATGATACCCCACTGAGATGGCTGCATAAACAAGACAATGACAACACCAGTAGACATACTCTTATGGAAGGGGGAAATCACGAGGGGCCCTCCCCTAGACAAAGAACTGTTTGAGAAAGGACTGTTGAGAATGGGAGAATTAGTTATCTTCAGAAATGAACCCCTTTAAGTGGTTATCTAATATAAAGTAGTCAGCCTTCACACACACACACACACACATCTATAACTCAGGAAGTTGTATTTATATATTTATGCATATATTTAATAGTAACAGTTGAATGATAAAAGGCTGTGAATTTGAGAGGGACTGAGGAGGGAGACATATGCGAGTGGCTGGAAGAAAAGGAAGGGGGAAGCCATGCAATCACGTTGATCAGAATGCAAAGAGGAGAACAACATTTATAGGAAACCTAACACTGTGTAAAGAAAA
This sequence comes from Acomys percivali, assembly GCA_907169655.1. Taxonomy (NCBI): domain Eukaryota; kingdom Metazoa; phylum Chordata; class Mammalia; order Rodentia; family Muridae; genus Acomys; species Acomys percivali. The sequence continues at coordinate 111,140,954 of OU015748.1, forward strand.
TCCTACAGAAAGCCCAGTGTACAGCTATTAACACTCACAGTGAGTTCAGCAGTGCTGTGCCGTGTATACCACCTCCCAGGTCAGCTGTTCTGAACACAGGGAGCAAAGCAAAGGTAAAACCAGGAAAACCAAGCCCATTTCAACTGCGCCCAAAAGGATGAAGTGCTTGCAAGTACATTTTTTACTTTTAAAACTTTGTTTTTTATTTGTGTTGGGGGGGGCGTACCGCGGGTGTGCGGGAGGAGATGCTGTTGGGGTGTGTGAGAGGGTGTTGTGGGGGTGGAGTATGTGTGGGAGTTATGTGAAACTTTGGGGCAGTTGACATTCTCTTTCTACTCTGTGAGTTCCAGGAATTATTTATAATTGGGTCCTCAGTCCTGGTGGCAAGCTTCTTTCTCCACTAAACAATTTTGCAGCTCTCCTGAAGTGTATTTATCAAAGGGATCAAAATATTTACACCAACCCCCGCCCCCCTGCAAACTACAAAACTTTGTTGTGAAGAACTTAATGAAGAATCAAGTAAATTAAACAGAAAAAATCTCAGGTCACTCATCAGAATATTTGAAGGTATTTGATAATGATAGTCACTCAATCTCACAGAAGGTTTAACTCAACCTCTATCGACATACCAAGTGTCTTCTCACAGAAATTTACAAGATGGTATTGCAATTTACACGAATCTGTGAGGACCCCAGAATAGCTTAACAGCATTTAAAAAGATAAAGTTGAAGACTCTGCAGTCCTCAAATTTAAGATTCACAACAGAGCCACCGTTGTCGTGACAGTGTGTTGTTGCATCAGCTCAGATTGGGCTGCACACTGAAGGATGCTGCTGGATGCCTTACCTCCCACCAAATACAAATAACAACCCATACCAGGCCACACACCATTATTCCTGTAAGAATAAGACCTTAGGGAAGCTTGGGTCAGGTCCTTAGCTCGTGGTAGCATTTCAGTTCTATTGCTCTCAGAGTAAAGCACAAGAGTCAAGATCTGTGACCTTGCTTAAGTTCCATAATGATTTCTTAGCTACTACACCAGGTTCAACTTCATTAAATTTATTTGTTTTATGGTTCAAAAATCATTATCAATTAAGTAGAAGAGGCAACATACACATTGAAGAAAACACTTGGAGACTGCATACCTGTTAAAGTATGTGATAGTCAAAATACAAAAATAACCCATAACTAAATAGTAAAAATCCAAAAAAAATCAAATTGAAAAAAATAACCAAGGGATTTGAGTAGGTGTTTCTCCACATACGATGCTCGTAGAAGTGTTAGCAAGGATGGAGGGAAAACATCAGGGTCCTGTACATCACTTCTGGCATTTTTTTATGACAACACAGTTACTTTGGGGAAGAGTCTGGGCTATTTTTATAAAATGTTCAACAGAATGTAACCACAGGATCCAAGAATTACACTAGGGGATAAATACTCGAGAAAAAGGAAAGTGTGTCTCTACATGAAAACCAATGTCTACCTGCATAGGAACACTCAGTCTCATTATTCACTGGAGCTGACAAGAGATACCCAATGCCGTCGGCTTGAAAATGCATAAATAGAAATGACCATGCAGGAGCCATGCTGCTTGTGGGCCACCTTAGAGAAAGCATGTCCTGGGCCAGCCATGGATCTCAGGTAGGATGTACTCCCATCACCAGTCAAGAACAGGCATATCCGGGGAGAGGGGATGGATCAGTTCTTTTTTTGGAATTGGGAGGTGGGGATAGGAGACAATGCGTGTGACCCTCTCTGTGAGAATGAAGCCTTCCCAAATGATACAGTGCCAGAGTCAGGGAAGATGACTCAGTAACAAAGCCTTTGCCTTGCAAGCATGTGGACATGAGTTCAAACCTAGATACAAATGTGGGACATGATGATATGTGTTAATAATCCCAACACTTGGGGAGCAGAGGCAGGAGGATGCCTTCAACTTGCTGGCTCGTGAGTCTAGCCAAGCTGGGGAGCTCCTGATTCAGGGAGTGACTCAAAGAAAGTAGACAGCATTCTTGCAGATAATACTTGAGTCCGTCCTCAGACTTCTACAGACACACACAAGAACACACAAAAACATGTTCACATACAAATATATAACTTTAAACTGATATGTAGTGTTGGTTAGCTGCCTTCTCAATCTACCCACAGGAGTGTGAACTTCCAGCTCAGGACTTCTGTGGTATAGGACTTATAACTGAGTTATACAGTGAAGTGTGTTATGTGGATAAGGCTAGATCCCCATGACCTGATGATGGTGCAGATGAAGTATTCCAGGCATAAACAGGAGGGCAAGACAGGGAGCATCACTGCATCTTCACAGCTGTCCTGGATCTCTGCTTATTGTTTTCATGGCACCCCACAGGTACTGACAAACAGAAGGCAGCAAAACCTGCCTCAGCCTAGCCGTGGACTCACAGTGATGTTATATCTGTGAAGACATCCTCTTTCTCCTGTGCTCTCGCTGCATATGTCACATCTCACCCCACTGAAGTTTGGATTAAAAAAAAAGTTGTCAAGGATCTGCTGACTCTGTAGCCTGTAGATTTGGCCCTGTGGTCCTGACTTTCTTCAGTACTGTTTTCTTCCCTGAGAGTCATTACCTTCTTCCTTCTGGCTCCTCGTGGAGTGAACATTTGTCCAAAAGCCCACTTTTAGCATTTACAGAAGTCCTCATATCTTCCCTGTACCATGCTCCATTTATCAAATTCACCTTCAAGACCCCCATGTTAAGTGCCCAATTTCTGTCACCCCCTCCCCCTTCATATCACTGCTGAGGCAGGATCTCCCCACTGCCTATCTTGCCCTTTCGATTTGCCTGCTTTCCTCCAAAGCCTTCAACTGAGCCCCTTCTCCACCAGATGAGCCCCAGTCCTCACAAAGCCTGAGACCTCTGTACCTGGCTGTGTTACCAGTTCCTCCTTCACCCACAGACTGTTGATGAAAGCCATGGCTGCTCTTGCAAAAAAGGTGGGGACCTCTGACTAGGTTGCTCCATTATGCCTTCCTGTCTTCTCCATCATCCACTTCCAAGACAGCACAACACAACACAGAATGGGCAGCTTTCTTCAAGTACTTTGCAGTTCTCGAATCCAGTATCCATTCATTTGTTCTCTATGATGTAAGGCCCTCTTCTGGCCCTGGCTTGTTGCCTCTGGTCTGCTGTGGATGCTGGACACATAGTTGTGTCTGGTCCACAACCTGCATACCATGGACCCTGCTGAGCTGCCCGGCCTGTCTGTCATTCTTCCTTGTACCAAGGGAAGGATGAGGCGCCATTATGTCTGCAGCAATGTGCTACCTCCCACATCTTCCTTAACCTTCCCAGACTCTGATAGTGATTTCCCTCCACATCCCTTCAGTGCTGACCCTTCTACTTCAGTATGTGATGTCTTTAACATCTGTGCTGCAGTCAGAGAGTCCAGCTGGCCTCTCCCTCGTCCTCAGTTCTCAGCCAACTTCTGGGAACCATGTAGGTACTCCATAAATGAATTTAATAATTTATGACCAAAGATAGAGAATAATCGCCAATGAGAATTATATGCTAATAACACAGATCGCTCTGAGCACATCCTGGAGTTTCTCTCTTAACCCGATTCTCAGCCAGGGGATCATAAAATCAAAGGTCGGCCTGTTTAGCGTGAATAGTGATGAACTGTGAATCTTCATTGCAGCCAGAGAGGGCTGATTATATAGATTAGGGATGTAGTTTCACCTCACTCTTATGTACTCAGGCAGCTAGAAGGCAGGGCAGAGCCCAAACTCCGGGCTTGCTGCTCCATCTCACTGCTTCCGTTCTCCACGTGGCTCTCTCTGCTGAGGGGATTCTGTTTATGAAATTCAGGTTCAGAGGTTGAACATGGACTTCCCCAGGATCTGTTGAAGGCTGGTACACTTTTTCAATCCTCTCATGTCATATGGAAGCTCTTCAGGGGATGCTAGAGTCTGAGTGAAGTCCTTCTCCAATGGTAGGATAATAATTCTACAAGTACCACCAGTGTCTAACTCACTTACATAAAAGCACTTCTGCTTTGATGATGGCCTTTCTCCTTCTGAGCCACAGCCTGGGTTAGACTAGTGCCTCCATTTTGCCCTGAATCCTCCAATCCCATGGACTGTCTGTGACAAGTGACACTACGTTAGGTGCTAGTATGACACATGAATCCATGGGTAAATAGCAATACAGGAATGGAGAAGGGAAGGAGGGAGGAAGAAGAAGGAATGAAGAAGGAAGATATAGATAGAAAAAAGAAAGGATGGAGAGGCGAAGAGATGTGCGATGGAGGGATAAAAGGAAAAGAGAGAGATAGATGAGATGATAATGGGATAGAGGGGGGAACAAAGGAGGGAGGAGGGAGAGGGAGGGAACAGAGGGAAGGATAGGGAAGGGAGGAAGGAGGAGGAAGGTAAAATGAGGAAGTGATGATGGAAGAAGGAGGAAGAGGAGGAGGAAGAGGAAGAAAAGAGGCAAGGGAGGTAAAGAGTCACCAAGGAAGGTAAAAAAGATGGCAGGCCTATCATCAGTCACCAAAGGGACCTCCAGTGTACTTGGCCTTTCTGCATTTTGACATCATCCAAAACCACCCTGGTCTTGTCCTCAGCAGCTCCAACCAATTTTTGTGCCTCTGTGCATCCCTGGATATGGGGAGCAGGTGGGAAGTGCCCATGGCTCAGGGTCTAGCAGCCAGCCAGTGTGACCGATGAATGCATATGCTCTGTGTAAGCATGTCCTGGCTTTGGCCATCCACTTTCCCATATGTCCTCTTGACTCCAGGATTAGTATTGGTAAGGTGTCTCCTCAGGGAGGGTCTGTGACTGTAGGAAGGGGATCACTGTGTAGGAAATTACCTGTCCCTCTGCCCATTCAGCCAGGCCCTGTGGTCAATGGGTGACAAAAACATACTCACAGCAGGTGATGACTTTGGCGAGAGTCCTGACTCAGTGACTTTCTTCCTGAGATGCCAGATATAGTACATGCTATAACAGGGTCCAAGCAGCTCAAGTCCTAGAAAAAAAAATCATCCTTTGTGTCTGTCCCAATAGTTAGATGTGAAGCTGGCACCCAGGATGTTCCAACCCTAGGCCAGAAGGTGCCAGAATGGAAACTGAAGTGAGGTTCTGATTGACAGTGAAACATGTCTGTGTGTTTGGGCTAATTGAGATGGGAATTCCCAAACACACAGACATGTTTTGCTGTCAATCAGAACCTCACTTCAGTTTCCATTCTGGCACCTTCTGGCCTAGGGTTGGAACACCATAATCATAGCACAGAGATGGCTATGGAAAAGATAGTGGTTCCATGTGAAGGGTTTTGGCTGTGTAAATGAAGAAATGAGAATACAGAGGTCTGCTGTGACCTCAGGGACCACATCTAAATGAGTCACTGCGTATCCTGTGTCTGGAGCAGAGCCTAGCAAAGAGAAGTTATCTGATTGAGGTCAAGACTTAGTGAGTGGAGTTCTGCCTCTCTTCTGCCACATGCTTTTGTCTTTATTAGAATGTGACACCTGTACATGTGGGATACGATGACATGGCTTGACTCACATACACACTGGATGTCTGTCAACTGCTGTTAGCACCAGATTCCAAGTGGACAGACATTCCTCAGATGGCTGGCCTGCTGCTCAACCAGCTTGTAGTCTAGATGATCTCCCGTCTGGGCAGATCTCCAGGGCTGACCTGTTAACATATGTGCACAGACCCTCCTGGAAGCCAGGAGCCAGCTGCAACCATGGGGCTCCAACAGGTGTGGAGAGGTGAACTGGTTCCCTCGTCTCATACACCATTTGGGAAGGCCTGCCACTTTATTATAGAGAATCAATATTTGTACGGTGAGTAGGTTGTAAAGTTTTATAGTTGCGAAGTGGAACGTTTTCTTAACCATCCCCCAAAGAGGCATAAACCCAACAGGGAAAGTCATACGAAGATGAAGAGCAGGAGGCAGTAATGGTAGCATGCTGACGACAGTGGCCTCATATGCAGACCTAGAGTCTCTAGATCAGTCTGGAGGCCGCTCTTCACTGCACACGACCACAGAGGACAACCTGGGGTCAGGCTTATCACCTCACTCATCTACAGAGGAGAGCAGCCCTGGGTGAGGCACATTGTGTTGTGTCTCCATAGTCTTTCTCTTTATAAGGTTTAAAATTTTCTTCTTTTTCATTTTTCATACTTTAATTGTATCATAATATATAAGATGATAAGGTAGTATTTTCAAAACTTGGAAGAAATCACTTCAAATTTAGAATACACATATTGAAATCTAATGTCACTCAAATCTGAGGGTATGAAAGATGTTCTTGAAATACAAGGGCTCAGAAGCAATTCCACATGAAGAATCACGATGAAAAATAGTTTTATTTAAAATGCTTAAATAAGAGAAGGAGATGTGGAAGGAGGCTGTTAAATGAAGATAATTGAATATGTTGAGAAATCATGCTGTTCTTCAGAAGGATGGGAGAAACTCAAGTCCAAGCCAAAAGAAAAAAATATATCCACAATAACACAGAATTAAAGCCTCAATATTATTAATGTAATATGGATTGCGAGAAGTCTCAATATTAGATTTGAGGGTTTGCTTGTCTGTGCTGTATTGGGAAGTGATAAATATATTAATAAAAAATAAAAAGCAAACAAAAAGATATCAGGCCAATGTGAATAAAATATGATTGTAGGACATGGTCAAACATATTAACAGGGGATATAGAACAAGATGCTCTTACCAATGAAGTAAGGATGATTGTAATGAGCAACAAATTCTATTAGTTATAGTGCTGGGTCTAAGCTATGAGATCTAAGGGCAGATGCTCTGTAGTGTCTGTATTAACCTTATAGGAGGTGACCACGACCACGGTAAACAGATGCCACAAGGAATATGTTCACTGTATGCTTTCAAAGATGTTGACCAAGAAAATACACCTGTTTATCTGAACCAAGACTGGAGAAGGATTTATAGTTGTTCCCAGGGAAGGAAGAGATAAAAGAAAAGGAAAACCAAACAGTAAATATTTCTGAGTAAAACTTGGGAGAGAAGAGAGAGGCATTGGCCAGCAGAACATCAGTGGACAGCAAGCAGCCTGAGGCACCTCCCTGAAATCCAAACTGAGCTCGAGATCTCACCACGTCTCTAGTTAGCAATGTTATGGGGTCACAGCCAATGCAGCCTATCAGGAGGAAGAAATAAAACCCGCCCTAATCTGGAAATTCAAAACATCAACTACTAAAAACATAAGTGAATACTTTAAAGATGCTTGGTACAAGATGAATAAGAAAATTAAATATATTTTTGCAATTCACCAGCAAAGAAGTACAGAATATGGCTTTTGAATGCCCTCATTTAGGTGTTGTGCAAAGCACCATAGTGTGCATGGCTATGTGAGAATCTATATGATTTGTTAGACTTTGATCCTGTATATATGCAGAAATGCTGTAGCTGTTCAGTGTGATGAGTCTATTTTTAGGGTTTTTTTTTTGAGAAATCTGCATACAAATTTCCATAAAATTGACCTGGATGTATATCATAAAAAGAATGGATAAAGAAAATGTGGTAAATATACATTATGTGGTTTTATTCAGCCACAAAGAAGAGCGAATATACAGTGTTTGAAGGGAAGTTGAGACAACTGAAGAGTACACTGGGAGAATTAAATCAGAATCAGAAAGACAAATATTGTATGTTTTCTCTCATATATGGTTACTACATGTTATATGAAGTCATTTTGTATCTATGGCAGAAACATACATGTGAAATATTATTAAGGTTGAAAAAAAGGAGGAGTGTTTAGGAAGGGCAATGCCTATTTCATGCATAGGAAATGCCTTTAGGAAACATGGCACTATGTGCTATAAATGTGAACCAATAAAAGAGAACCAATAAATTGTTATCAACTATAAAATGATATTTTTTTCAGTAGTGTTGAACAGACTCAAATACCTAGACATTTATCTATTCAAATGTTCTCAAAGCCATGACATCAACACACATAAAGAAGATATTTCTTACTAGTTCATGACAAGATAAAACTTTTAATGCAGATGTGCAGAAATGTTTACAGCAATTTTTGTCATCCTCACATCTTAATTCTACTTTACAAACATATTAAAATAAAAACCAAATATAAACAACAAAACACAAGTAGTTCACAGAAATTTAAGAAACATTGTGATATATATATATATACATATATATATATATGATAAATGTAAATACAATCTAAGTAGGGAAATACTTCCATGTTTGCTACTGGGAAAAGTCTCGGATGTGAAAATTGTCAATCATTCTTAGTCAATTAATATATTTAGTGCAATCTTAACCAAGATTCCAGAAGGATGTTTATGCATAATACATATTGGCCAGTTATGTCTGAAGCTCATACAGAAGTGCAGAAAGCAAATGAAAGACATAGGGATTTGGAGGGAAAGAGCACAGCCATGTAGTTTTTTCACAGTGTCTGAAGTTCTGAGACAAAACTGTGGCCATTAAGGTAGAAGCAGTTACCAGGAGATCGATGGCCCCGACTCCCAAAAGCATTGCAGGTGACATCTAAAAGGGGACTAATGGGACACGGGCCGTCCAACTCATCACTCTTCTTGCCACTCTGAACATTGTTTTATGGACTAAGAATTAAAACATTTGGGCTAAAAAAAAAGGTAGAAGTGGGAGTGGGGGCTGTCTCTGACATGAACCCTGGTGCCCTCAATTTGATCACTTCCATTTGGCAGGGCAGCCCTTCTCTGGCCCACAGATGAAGGGGTTCCAGCTATCCTTAAAGGCTGGGGTCAGGTGGTGGGGGAGGAGGGCCCTCCTCTGTCAGAGGACTAAGGGAGGGGAATAGAGTGGAAGAGGGAGGGAGGATGGGAGCAGGAAGAAACAATTGAGGTGGCAACAATTAGGATGTAATGTGAATAAATTTAAAAAAATATGGAAGTGGACTGATGCACCCAAAGTTAAGAGTCTAGAATGTTCACTACTGTGTTCTCAGCTGACAACATGGTATTAACATTTTTATTATTTGAGATATTCATCCATACATAATATATTTTTAAAGACTTATTTTTAAAAATCCTCTGTGTGCATAAGTATTTTGCCGGCACATATGTCTGTGCACCGTGTACATCTCAGAGAGGTCAGAAGAGAGTGCTGGATCCTCTGGAACTCAAGTTGCAAACAGTTCTAAGTCATCACGTGCTTGCTGAGAACCAGTCCCAGGACCTCTGCAGAAATAGCAAGTGGTCTTAGCCATTGATTCATATCCTTGGATTCACATATAATGTGCTTTTATTCAATTTAACCCCGTTTCATCCATCCTCTTCAATTTCCCCCATATCCTTGCAACCACCACCCCAACTTCATATTTCATAATTTCTTCTCTCTCTCTCTCTCTCTCTCTCTCTCTCTCTCTCTCTCTCTCTCTCTCTCTCTCTCTCTTCCTTCTGCTCTCTCTCTCCTCAATCTCTCTCTCCCTCTTTCTCCCTCCCCCCCCCCCCCCCCCCCCCCCCCCCCC
>OU015748.1:111150552-111166014 GCA_907169655.1 Acomys percivali
CTCTCCCTCCCTCCCTCCCTCCCTCCCTCCCTCCCTCCCTCCCAGCCTCCCTCCCTCCCCATCTCACTTAACACACTGAGTCTACTTAGTGTTTTCTGTACTTGCAGTGGTGTAGGACCATCTATCTCCTAGAGTAGCCTCTCAGGGCTGCATGGCTGAAGTTAACTTATCTTTCTTTCCTCAGCAGCCGTCCGTCGGCCAATAGCTCTTCAGTGTTAGGCATGGGACTTCTTGAGCTCCTCCCTAGTCATGCTGGAACTTTGCCTGGCTTGATCTTGTGCAGGTATTGTACCTGTGGCTGCAGTTACTGTGCATTCACACATACTTCCGGCTTGCACCCCAAAATATTTATTAGCAAACAGTTTTTCTCAACTGTAGACACGAGCAAACAGCTGATATAGTACCACCAACAGTGGAGGCAACACCATGATGTTATCTCATACCGTGGGACTGCATCAACTAAATACGGAGTCAGCAGCAAATAAGCAAGAGGCGTGACATTTCCTAGGAGGCACAGGAGGACATGTACAAGGTCTCAGAGTGTTTTGGCTTCTCAAATTGCGAGGTAGAAACAGAAGGATAAGGAGTCCAGGGCTAACCTCTGTTATGTAGGGAGTTTAAGTATAGTCTGAGCTACATAAGACACTGTCTCAAATAAAATAAAAACAAAAAAGAAAGTAAGGACACTAAAACAAGCCCTGATAACATGGAAACAGACTCTTCATCTGGGTGGGTTTGTACAGCCTGCGATCCTAGAACATGGGAGAATGAGCTAGGAGGATCTGAAGTCCACGATCATCCTGAGTCACATAATGAAACTGTACCTCCAAATGTAAATAATAGATGAGTACAGAAGAAAGCTGGGAATATAACCGAGTGGAGTGGAACCTTTGCCTAGAGTGTCAGCATGTGTGAAGCTCTGGGCTTGATATACAGAAAGGAGAGAGGGAGGGTGGTAAGAGGAAATGGAGGGAGGGGAAGGAAAGAGACAAAGAAAAAGACAGTGGGGAGAGATGAAGGGAACAGGAGAGAGGAAGAAGGGAGGGATGGTGCAGGGGATGGAGGGGAGCATCCCTGCCATAGTAAAAGATGAAGGGCAGCAGCTCTCTCCTCTGTGTGTTCAAATATTATATTGGAATTCCTAATCATCACAAAGATACACAGATGGCACAAATATAGAGCCAGGCTTGCAAAGAAGCCATGAAAACCACCGCTCTCAGAAATCAATTTAATCTGAAAAAGAATTATTAAAGGCAACAGTCTTTAACAAGAGCATTACAGAAAAACTAAAGAAATCCAGATCCATGGCCTCAAGTTAATGGTAAAGCGTTCATCTTTATTCATTATCATAGCAAGTGACAAAAGAGGTGCCAGTTTCATTGTGGTTGTGTAAATCTGAAGCTGCTCTTGACAGACTGCTAAGGAACGCATTTTTTATGGGTAGAAAGACTGCGATGCTAAGGCGTCATTGCTGCTAACCTGATGAGATGTTTAGAGTTAAGCCATTTTCCTGAAATTCCTGGAAAAGGATATTTATAGAACTTACGGATGATTTCAAACTTCTCACAGACAAGAAGAATAAAGGCTTCTGGAAAATCCAGGGCAATTCTGAAGAAGGCCTGGGTAGAAAATAAACTCGTAGCATTTTATGGTTTTGCAGAATGTTCGAACAGTTTGGGAAGGGTTGGGGATGCAACATCCGATGTCCCCACTGCTGTGACCAAACTCCCAATAGGAACAACTTGAAGAAGGAAGTATTATTTTAGCTCATGGTTCAAGAATAAAGTTTATCGTGGTGGGGAAGGCTTGAGGCCAGAAACTGGAGGAAGCTGGTCACATCCTATGACAGTTAGGAAACAAAGAAAGATGAAAGCAAGCTAGCGCTCAGCTTACATTCTCTATCTTAAAAACATCTTGTCTTTATTTTATATGTATGACTGTTTGTCCGTAGGTTTATCTGTGCAACACATATGCATAATGCATGCAGAGGCCAGAAGAGAGTGTTAGTTCCCTAGAAACTGGAGTTACAGGTAGCTTTGAGCTGCCATATGTCAGCTGGGAACCTAGCCTAGGGCCTCTGAGACAGTGCTCTTAACAACCAAGGCATCTCTCCAGCCCCATTTACTCAGTCCAGGACTCCAGCCCATGGAATGGTGCCACCTACAGTTAGTTTAGGGTGGGTCTTTGCAGCTCACTTACTTTGGCTAGACATCCCATCACAGGCAGGCCCGCAGGTTTGTCTCTTAGGTGAGCCTAGATCCTCCCAACCTGGCCTTGACCACTGTTGCTAATCAGCACAAAAGAGAATAACTTGGTTAGAGAGGGGAAATAGGGAGCCACGATTTGAACCTGTGATACCAATGAAACTAGGGTCTAAGCTAGGAGAGCCAATAGACCTAATGGAGGAGGCAGGATTGCCTGAGGGAGATGAGAATGTATGGAGAACTTCTACTGCATACCACATGCAAAACCAACTCAAAGTGTACTATTTAAGGATAACACGATTAAGCTATAAACCATTCATTTGTTTATTTGTTTGTTTGTTGATGACAGGCATGGAATCCATTAAGAATCCTTGCAATAATTCTACCACTGAGCTACATCGTGGCCACTTAAATTTTTTCTTGGAGAGTTAGAACCGTTTTGAGACTCAGAAGTAAGCATTTATTTGTGAACTGTATGGTGCATTAATGAAAATTTAAAGAGAATAATTTCTAGCAAATTGAAATTGAAAAATGTTGTTCTCCAATATAAACCTAGAGGAAAGTAAGAAAATAAGTTGTATTATAAATGTGGAGAAGTTTTGTGAATAGATAATCAAAAAATTATTCATATTATGAATGTGTGCAGAAGTTCTGTGGAGCAAAATAGTTCAACAGAGAGGTAAGGAAACACAAACATGTGTTTCGTGTACAGGATGAGGCATATGGAGCCCATATGGGGTCCAAATCAGGCCCTCCCCCCCAGATGGCAGTGCTGGTGACAAGATCCTATACAGAAGAATCCTGACTGGGTAACCAGCAGCCTAAACTCAGCAACCATAGGAATCTTGTAAGGCAGGTTTCTGTTTACCAGGAAAACCATCACATCCCTTATCCAGTCCAGTGGTCAACCCACGCAAGGGCATCTAGCTCCTGGTCAATCTCAACAGCTGCCTTAGCTCAACGATCCTCTTCTTGCTGACCATCAGTTATACTTGTTTTCCTGGCAAGGTACTGGCCTATATCCTCAGAGGCAGACTGACAGTCTGTTCTCCCAGTAAACTTCTCCAAAACTGAAGTGTTCCAGCTCAGTGGTTTCACTGTTCACGTGCTTATTCCATGGATGCAGGGAGGGACGATGGTCTCAGGACATAGGTGGTGCAATTAAAGACCTCTGTGAAATATATTCTCCACCTGTCTGATGGACAAGGCTTCCCTAATACCTAGAATGGAATATACAGAGGCTATGACTACACTAGAGATTCCATATGCAGCTGGAGGAGCCATATCATCGCAGCTGATTATTAGTCCCTATATCCTCCTGGAGGTGAGAGTGCAAACCCTGGCCAGCCTTCTAGTTCTACAGTAATGTATTCAGGGAAAGCATGAGAGCTTTACCAGAAAATAAACAATGGCACCGCAGGGCCCCTGCTGAGTAAGCACTGGGGTGTCATGCCATGCTCCTTGGTCCGTGCCATGCTGCTTGGAGAGAGAAATATCTCTTCACCACAGGTAGAACATCCATGACAGACCTAAGACTAAATCCACCAAGTCCATATTAGTGTACAATGCATTTATCAAGGATACACACAGGAATATGAGTGACACAGGAAGCTACATCACCAAGCCCTCCCCGGTATGGGTGAGGAATGGAGAAAGCTACAGGCAGCCCTGTTGAAGAATCTTCCTCTGTTAAAGTTATTTTTATAAAATTATGTTTGTTTCCCAGTTTCTCTCTTAACCAGGCTATCAGCAAAATAATCGAGACTCTATCATATTGTTTTAATAAGCTTCATAGCACAACAACTGAGAAGTTATTACTCTATTCTTATTCCCTCTAAGCTAATTTGGCTTCCTCCTTGTATCTCCTAGTGCTAATTGCACTCTGTGGCTTTTTTTTGCTGAATCTCTCCTGATGTCTCCTGGACCTCTGCTTATGGCTAAATCTCCTACTTCCTCTTGCTTCTCTTTTGCCTTGACTGGCAGGAAGTCCAGCCCTCTTCTCTCCCCTGCTCAGCAATTGGCTGTAAGCTGTGTTTCTTTGGCATATCAGGGGACGCTTGGGGAGCAGTGTTTACACAACATTAAGAAAGGAAATTCTCAGAATAATGATTGCAACCAGATATGGGGGCGTGGTACAGAAATCAGCATTAGAATTACACAATAACCTTATGCCTATATCCCACTCCATCTATATACTATTTTTATAGCATTGGGGAATCTCATTAGTTTCTTGTTACCTTTTCTTATTTATTTATATATTTATTTTTGCTTGCGGTGTACATATGATTACATCTGCATTTGTGTGCATCAGTGTGTGCACACCTTCACTGATGCCAGAAGTCAGTTCTGGACATCTTCCTCCTCTGTCGCTGTCCATCATATTTTTTGAAACCATGTTTCTCACGGAACCAGGAGCTCAGTAATTGAGGCAAGACTGGCTGGTCAGCAAGCTGGAGGGTTTTTTTCTATCTCTGCCTCTCAAGCACTACACCACCACACTCACCTTTAATACAGGTGCTGGTATTTGAACTCAGGCCCTCATGCTTGTGCAAAGAGCACTTTCCCATGTGAGACAACTTCTTGTCTCCCTTATGAGTTCCTGTAACTTCCTTGTGAGTCTCCTGAGCCTCCTCACTTTCTCTCCCAAGGTAGTGTTTCAATCTGGGGAAAAAAATAGTTACAAGTTAGATTTTAGAAGACCCTGCACCCTTGCCAACAATTTTCCTTCATTTGGAAAAACTGTGGATTCTGAAGTGAGGCCTGGGATTTTTTTTTTTTTAATGGGAAGGAGCCAGAGCAAAGAAAGCAAAAACTAAAACCAATGACTATGAGCATCTGTCTCCTCAATATCCTCCTCAGTTTGAGTATCCCAACAAGAGCGGGCATTTGCAGAAGGAGATGGATTCAGGAATTAACTGTAAAGCCAGTGATAAGCACTGGTTTTCACGATTGCATTTTAAGGAAATGGATACATTGCTCAGTTAATTTCTTTATAGTTAGTGTTTATTTTTACTTAAATTCTATCATCTCATCCATTTTTTTTCTACTGACAATTCATAGCGCATCAGTGTGTTCTTAACTTCTCCATTTTATATTTTTGGTTGTGAGCCTAGCCTTTAACGGCTGAGCCATCTCTCCAGCCCAACTTCTCCATTTTAAAGATGTATATTTCAACTGATGTTTTTAATATTTAACCTTTTAATTTTAATTTTTTATTCAGTTTATTTACATGCGTGTGTCTGTTTGTTATGTTCCCCACGCATGTACAGTACCCATGAAGTCCAACAGAGGGTGTCAGGCCCACCTGTGTCTGGAGCCACATTCAGGTGGTAGTGAGCCACCAAAAACAGGCACTAGAAGTTGAACTCAGGTTCTCTGCAAGAGCATAGGCACTCTAATCACTGAGCAACCTGCCCAGATGCAGTTGATGCCTTTTTAATGCCCTTATTATTTTGATACTTGACACAGGTGACTTAGTTTTGAAGTTTCCTAATGGGTGGTGTGTGTGTGTGTGTGTGTGTGTGTGTGTGTGTGTGTGTGTGTGTGTGTGTATGTGTGTATACTTAGCATGTCCATAGTTGAGTGTACATGTGTGCACATGCCTATAGGAGCCAGTTTACATTGATTGTCTTCCTCCATAGTTCTCCACTGTGGGTTATTTTGTTTGTTTGTTTGTTTGTTTGTTTTTGAGACAGGGTCTTTCCCTGATCCCAGGACTCACTGGTGGCCTAGATTAGCCAGCTGTAAGTCCCCAGGGATCCTCCTGTCTCACCATCTTCATGCCCTCAGCACCAGGGTTACAGGTGTGCATGATCATGCCTGGGAGTTTTATGTGAATCTTGGGATCTGAACTCGGGTTCTCATGCTTGCATGCCAGACACTTTATCAAATTCTTAATCCCACTTAGTGGATTTTGAAGCCTTAAAACAGTATGTCTCCATTTAGGGCTAATATGAAATAATCACTCCTCACTCCCCAGTGGCTATAGGGTACCCTGACATATAGATACCCGTGGCTTCAGCTTCAGTGCTTGTACAGAACCTTCGGGTGTAACTCTGCATGATTTAAAATGTCTTTATATTACGCACACTGCCTCAGGTACTGTAGTGTCAGTGTAGGTATCCCTTACATGCACTGCCTAGGGAGTGATAATTAGGGAGGAGTATGTGCAAGCAGCACGGATGAGATGCTCTGACAAATGCTTTGAGTCTGTAGGTGGTTAAAGATCTGCCCAATAATCAGTACCAAACATGACTGGTAGATCCCACAGATGGCTGGTAGACTTCACAGATGATCAGTAGACTCTCACAGATGGTTCATGGACCCCACAGATGGCTGATAGACCCTGTAGATGACTAGTAGACCCCCATAGATGACTGGTAGATCCCACAGATGGCTGGCAGACCCCACAGATGGCTGGTAGATCCCACAAATGGCTGGTAGACCCCACAGATGGCTGGTAGACCCCACAGATGACTAGTAGACCCCCATAGATGACTGGTAGATCCCACAGATGGCTGGCAGACCCCACAGATGGCTGGTAGATCCCACAAATGGCTGGTAGACCCCAGAGATGGCTGGTAGACCCCACAGATGGCTGGTAGACCCCACAGATGGCTGGTAGACCCCACAGATGGCTGGTAGACAACCTGTTCTTGGGTCACAGCTGCACAGTGCCCTCATGCCATTCACAGTTGCTGCCATCTCCACACTCAGCCATGACATGTTCCAGAGATCTTCATGCTAGTAAGGGAGACACTGTGGGGACGGCATGTAGAGGTACAGAGTGCAGCGAGATTCCAAGAACAAAGAGCACTGAGGCACTGGAACAGAAAAGACATATTTATACCTTGCAGAAGATGATGTCAGATGGTGCTGAGAAAGGAAGTTTTAGATAAATAAGAGCAAAGGATGAGCAGAGAAGAACAAAGAGAGTAATGAGATGGCTCGGGCACTAAAAGACTGGTGACCTGTTTCACTTCCAGAAACCCACATGGTGGACAGAGCGAGTGAATTCCTGCAAACTGTCCTTCAATGCACATGACTGTGCATGACTCCCCATCCCCGGCCACACACATGTAAATAAATAAACAAATATACAATTGTAAGAAGAATACAAAAAAACCTTCTTTTCACTAAATATTGACATAAATATGTCAATTACCAACTACGAAGCATATTTATGATTCATATGACTGACAGCCCTGAAATGTAGGACACAGCTAAAGCAAAGACAGTTTTGAAAACAACCCCAATAGCCCAAACTGATAGCTGAGCCTTTCATAACAGAGCAAGTAGAAAGGCAGTGGGCATTGGTGTAACAGGGACACAGAGGAGTTACAAACAAAGTTCCTATTTCAAGTCAAACAGACTGGTATAGTTTTTTTTTTTTAATCTAACACATGTAGACAAATGTGAGACAATTGGACTGCTTAGATATCGCTTACTCAACACTCTAGTAGTGAAAAATAATTTGCCTTCACCCTGCAAAAGCTAAATATACTCATAACCTATGACCGAATTGAGCACTTCTATAATTATAATCCTCCAGCAACAGCAATGACCAAAATTGAAAACCAACAATTTACACAGACTCAGCACGAAGTGCCCACCGGACGTTCTCATCAGGGCTATCTATCGAGAGCCAATTTGCAAATGACCCTGATGTGAAGAGGGATAGGTCACACTGTGAGGAAAGGGTCCCTCTCACACAATGGTGAGGACTGGGCATAGCTAGGGGCAGACCCAGAGACACATGCTTGACCTTCAGGGCAAAATTACAAAAGACTACAGAAGAACTTCTGACTTTTGTTTAAAATACAAAACCAAAGGAAAGCTGAGCTGGCCTGCTGCTCACAGTTATATACCAATATGGTAACATTGTAAAGAAAATCCAAAATCCACAAGACAAAGGCTCACTAAGTGATGCTTTGGTTCAGCCCACACAAGAACTTAAGAATTGACCCTCTTAATTTTTCTTCCTCTAAAGGGGAGCACATACCCAAATGCTTATTATAATCATTTAGAATATTTCACTTTGGGGAAGTCAAAACTTATCTATAAAGATTAGAAAGAGAACATGAAATAGAACATTCTATTGGGTGCATAAGACTGTGAAAGTATGTAAGAATAAATTAAACAAGGAACATCTGGTAGAAGTCAAAGATGAGTGTGAAATGAGCCAAAAGCTGCCATGCCAAAAACCTTTCGCCAAAGGAAAAGTCACGGGATGACTTGGAGAAACACTGCACCCATTTGCCCAAGGATGTAGCTGCTCCCTCTGGGAAGGTGGAGTGAAGATGGTCATGGTGGAGGCTGTCTCATTGATTTACGAACCTTGGCTTATTTACTGTGGTTGGAAAATTCTCAAGGTGAGCTATGCATACAATCCACTCCAACTGGCCACGAAAAAGATACAAAATGGAGAGTCATGGGGGGCGGGGACGAGAGATGGTTCATCTGGCAAAGTACCCTCAGGTCAGCACCCATGTGAAAAAGTCTGCCACAGTGATGGAAGTCTTTAATCCCAGTGATAGCAAAGTGGAGACAGACAGATCCCTGGGGCTGCTAGCCAGCCTGCCTAGTTTAATTGCCGTGCCCCATGTGCCGGTGAGAAACCCTGTCTCACAATACAAGGTGGCTGGAGTCTGATGAGGAAGGCACCCCAGTTGACCACTTACTTCCATACACATAAGCATTCATCCACACACATGCACACCCACAGAGAAAAATGTGTGAAGAGAGAATTTTCAAGACTTACAATGTGCATCAGAGATATTCTAACATCTTGCGACAACAAGCAAACAGTGTGGAACAGAATTAAAACACATCAATCAATCCAGTAAAAGGCAAACTATACAGATGCACACAGATGTTCATTTTGGGACAGAGGCGTCATTTCAAACACGAAGCTAAGAGGAGCAGTGAATACCTACATGGAAACAGTGCAACAAGCTATATGAAAAAGTAGTGGCAACAGCTTTAGAATAGCAGTTCTCCAACCTGTGGATCACGACACTTATGAGAGTTGCCTATCAGACACCCTGAACATCAGGCATTTACATTACAATTCACAACAGTAGCCCAATTGCAATTATGAAGCAGCAAAGAAATACTTTTATGGTTGGGGGTCACCACAACATGAGTAACTGTATTAAAAGGTCGCAGCATTAGGAAGGTTGAGAGCGACTGCTTTAGAACCTCGTCCCTCACATCCACAGATGTTGAAAGGACTGGTAAAGATGAAAAGAAGGGCACAGGAAAGAAAGAAACCCAGGAGGCATGCCAAGGTGTGTTTTGTCCCCCCCCACCCATCTCCTTTTCAGGCCAGGCTGTCTTGCCCAGCTATAGCCAATACAGGGCTGAAATCCTGACGCACTTCCTTGGAGCAGTGCTGGGAGGGACCTCCAGTCAGGACTTCTGAAGTCACAAACTATCATCCCCTTTTCCTCCAGCTGAATGAAAGGTGCTCCACCTGCCAGCTGGAGCTCTACACAGAACCGAGAAGTGCCTAGACTTGCTAGAGGCTACCTGCCAGTTGCTTTCTAAGCTCTCCCCTGAACCCCACTGGCTCTTACATGAGTCCCAGTGTCACCCCCTTAAAGTCGGGCATCCCAAGAATCCCCATATCCAGTCCTGCTTACTTGAGATTAGATGTAATAGAAAAGAATTATATAAGAAAATAGATTTTTTTTTTAAATTCTAGGGTATGAAAGTCTTTTTAAGACTACCATTAAAACCACAAATTATAGGAAAAGAAATAATTCTATTAAAATCTTAAACAGCACGGTAAAAATGCATAACCTAAAAGCCAATAGAGCAAAACAAAATAAGACTTTAAAATGTATGCCTGTATGTGACTATAAATACACACAGGTGGAATATTTGTTATTAAGAAAAAAAATTCTTTCTTAGAGTTTAAGTAGAGCTACCAACTCATTACCAATATTAATTCAACAGAAAATCATAAAAGGAGTTGAATCAAGATTTCATGAGGAACACCAACCTCCTCTTCTCATTAACGAGACTGGAGACTCGGAGCAGAGAAAGTGGGGTGGTTTATTTGAAGGTCTCAAAAGATTAGGCGGCTGCTCCTACAAGAGGCAGCAACTCCCACTGAGCACAGGGTACAGTTTTCATAACCCTGAACTGGAGTCTGAGATGTGCTTTCCTCTGGGCTGGGTAACCAGGGATTATTACCTTCCACGTCACCTGCCAGTTATGCTGGTCTGTTTCTTAGCAAAGACAGTGTGCAGGTTCAGCTCCACATACTTTATGTACTTTGCTTGAAAGCCTGTGAGGCACACGAATTTTTGCCCAAGCATTTTCAGGCAAGGTTGTCTCTTAATAATTTTAGTTTGGGTCTAGGTAGCTGGGCTACAGAGGTGTAAGTGTTTTCTCTCTGTGGTTGAGGAAGCTCTCTCACTGCTCTTATAAAAACTATAAACATTAAAGCCACCCCCAGGCTCCACTTTTAGTAATCTGATGCTAGCAATAAGCAAACAAATAGGCACCTCAAGAAGTTGGCAGAGGGTTAGGTAAGCCATCTCTCTTATAGATGACAGAAGAGAGTGTAAAGTTTCGATCCTACTTTGAATGATACTTGGCAATGTTTTCAAACTTATTAATATGTCTAACCTTTGACGCTGCAATTCAGCTTTTGGAAATGGTCCCACATGTGCTCAGTGTTGTGTGCCTGGCAATGATCGTTGCACCCCAGCTCCACAGCAGCAAGAACTGGGGAGGTAAGGGGACGTCTACGAATAAGGAGAGGACAGTTGCAGAAATAACCACCTATGCAACAATGCTGCGAAATCGTCAACTTAAAAAAAAGAAAAAAAGAGCCCTATGTTTACTGAAATGGAAGATGTCTCTACTAAGTTTGAACAGTGAGAGGGAAGTTCAGGATCGATGGCTACACTAACGTCTGGGTAGAGGGTGGGAGAACACACATAATGGTGGGGCCCCTGCCACATGCACCGACCACCATATGCAGGCCCCCCGGGACCTGCCATTATTGCTGCTTTCTCTCCTCAGAGAGGGGTTCCAACACTAGGGTCAGGACAGGAGGAGGGTGATCTTTATTCTTGTCTGTGTTTCAGTTTTGATTGACAGTTCTTATGAGATACCACGTGATCTGTCCATATACACTGCATAATGACCAACCCAGGTGATTAGTCTATCTGTCATTGCAAACTGTGCTCACTGCTTTGGGATGAAACCTTTTCCTAACCGTGCAGAAACTCACATGTGGTTTGAATGATAAATGTCTCCCTGGCATTTGAACCCTTAGTTCCTACTTAGCAACACTGTTTGGGGAGCCTTGGGAGGTGTGATATTACTGAAAGAAGAATGTCACTGGGGAAGGGCTTTGGGATCACACATCCTCAGCTGCCTCATTTCCAGTTTGCCTTTTCTGCTTTGTGCTTGTAGATGTGAGCTCTCTACTTCCTGTTCCTGTGCCTCCCGCCATGCCTCCCACCACAATGGACTCTATCCCACTGGAACCAGAAGCCAAAATACACCCTTCCTTCCATACATTGCTTTTGGTCGTGCCGTTTTACCACAGCCTCAGAAAAGTGATGAATACAACGAATGCAATGTTTCTTTTTTAAAGACAAGGTCTTGTGTTTTCCAGTCTGGCCTCACATTTATCATGCAACAGAGGTCAACTTTGAACTTCTAAGCTCCTTGTCCTTACTTCCCAAGTGCTGGTAATATAGGTGGATACCACCACATGTGGTTTATGCCACAGTGGGGATGGCACCCACACACTCCACCATCTGAGCCACATGCCCAGATCCAGTGTTATTGATTAGAGACTGTTGAGCAGAACACCAGAACTTACCTTTCCAGTGGAGCTGTGTCTGGCTATGATTTTGTACCTTTGACTGAACTCTCCTGTCTACAGATCTACTACTTGCCCCTCACTTACTTGTGTGGAATCTTAGAGGCAGAGAATTACTTGCCCATGTGCACCATGGAGCCGTTTACAACAGCCAGGATGGTGACTCAACCCAGTGTCCACCAGTGAAGAGAGGAATGAAAGTGCTCTGTGTGCTTGCAATGGAGCAGATGTGTCAGAAGTACAAGAGGCTATCTACGTCATGAATAGCCTGCAGGATGTCCTATCAAGTGAAATGCAGTCAGACCATACTTATCAGTACGATCCTACCTTATCTGCTACATGCAGCTCTACTGTGCAAGGGATCAAGGTATTTAGCACCTCCTCCCACAGTCAAAGACTCCTTGCCCTGGGGAGGTGGCTCAATGGGTAAAGTGCCTGCTGTGAAACCATAAGCACTTGTGTTCGATCCCTGGTATTCATGTAAAAAGAAGGCTTGGTAGCACACACTTGTAACACTGGGCAGAGATAGTCCCCAAGGCCCATCAGCCAGTCAGCTTAAAGGACTCAATGAGCCTCAGGTTCAGTGAGTAACCACCTCAAAATGTAAGATGGAGAGGATGGAGTTCTGGTTCAACAGTCATGAGTACATATTGCCCTCACAGAGGACTCAAATTCTGTGCTCATCACCCACTGTCAGAGAGCTTATAACTGCATGTAACTCCCACTGCAGGGGATGCAAATTCCTCTTCTAGATTCTATGGTCATATACACTCACATGTGCACAAATATCACACACACACACATTTAAAAATAGTAAAAATAAATCTTTAAAACGTGTGGCTAGGATGTCAACCTCTGGTCTCTACAACATACATACACGTACACACTACATATACTATGCCATACTATAAACTACATACAGCACACATGCACTGCTACATACGTAAAACATACAATACACATACATATAAACTTTTGTTTTAAGTTAGATTGCTGTTCTGCCCTCTCTGTAGCTTCGTCCTTCCTGACAGCAGTAGGTAGTCCCTGCTGCTGAAGCCACTGTGGAGCCCCACAACTTGACCCACAGTGGTTCTCTGACACTCTCACGAGCAGAGACTTCAAACCTCAACAGGCTGTCTTTGTTGTAGACTGAGTCTTCTACATGCTTCTAGCCTGAAACCGATAAACAGAAAGGTCTGGAAATACAGGAGAGGTCCTTGGGCACCGTGCCTACCATGTGAGATGAGCATCTGTAGCAGAGCAAAGCTACAGCTCCCTCAGAGCTTGTGAGTCACAGGCCCAGATGTGCTGTTCAACCACTGTGCAGCTGTGGGAAGGTTCAGCTGTCCTCAAAATTCAATGAGGATGTTCTGGGAGAAAGGCAAGGTTCATGTACTGTGACTCTGCTGGTACCCAGGGAAGGCAACAGGTACGGTAGGTGCTCAGCTTCTACTGTGCGTGACTGGCAAGCAGGTATATGTCCAAGAACAGCCACTCCTTCCTATAGCGGTGGCCACCTGTAAAACACATTCTGGATTCTGGGACTTTGTCTCCCCAGCTCACAGAGCACTGTGCACATCCAAGCTGATTCTCCCTCTCATCCACTGGGATTTGGGATGGTGGCAGATGCTGAACTGGAGACATGTGTCCAACAGCATTTACACACATCCTTCACCCAGGTTATCTCCATTCCTCTGGGAACCATGGGCCAATGGGAGAGTTTTCCTGCTCTGGCATCTAACTCTTTGATGCTTCAAGGTATCCAGCACCCTATGGGGTGGCTGTCACAAATGTTAGCAAAGCCTTTTCTGGGAGTCCAGCCATCCTTTTATCTGAGGGCTGGCTCAGCTTAGTGCATACCTGGAATCTGTCCTCAAGCACCTCAAGCACCACAGCGACCAGGAGAGCTGTGTTGAGGTTTATTTAAACACTGTGGAGACCCACACATTCCCTGGCGGAGACACTGGCCAATGCCCCCAGAGTGGCAGCAGCTGTGACTTGTCATAGTCTCTTCCAAACAGGGAGATGTAGGGCCTGCTCCCCAGTGCACCTGGCTTCCCAGCTGTGCCTAGAAGCCTGCATACGAATCTCTAAGGCTCTGGGTCCTTACTGGTAGAGGCCCTAGCCAAGCATGGCAGTTGTCAGCAGCCCCTGATTGTTCCCATACATAGGAGAGCTACCACTCCTCCTGGCCTGGCTATGCCTCACAGGTTAGGCCAGAGACAACCTCCTCTTCCTCAGAACCCAGTCCTTTCTTCACAGCTGGAGTGAGGCCTTCTCTTTATAAAGAGTACAAGGCCATGCCAGTGCCCACCTGCCAAGAAAGTTCGTGTTTGCCTTCTCAATCAGAGTGCAAAGCTGAGGTCGAGCAGAGATATCTCCTGCCTGCTTTGTGCTTACAGAAAGATAGAAATGAACAGAAGTTACAGCTGGGCCATTTATAGATAGCAGAGGCAGTGTTGCCTGTGGTTATGACATGGACTGGGTCTGTCAAGGGTGAGTGGGGATTGTGTGTCTCTACCTGGAAGAAGAGGTTCTGTCTCTATATCCATCCAGGGATATTTGGGACCCTCAGCTTATTTTGTCATCATATGAGAACCATCAGCAAGCAGCGGCAAGGGCAGAAGCCACATTGTCAATTCCTTAGCAGAGCCTAGCTGTAATATTAAGATCAAAAAAAAAAAAAAAAAAAAAAAAAAAAAAGATCATGTGGTCACTAGATTAACAAGGAGCCCCAGGGTTCTTTCAAAGGGTACCTGAATCCCCAGACATGGCCGAGTGGACAGAGGAAGAATTTTGGGGAGTGTGACTCAGCAAAATTGTACCTGTCCATCTCTAGTGTAGGAATGATGCTAAATCCTTCCTCTGGGACTCTAGTCTCTAGTGTCCCTCCTGCCGCCCAGGATGTCTCAATTTCTAGAATGTTCTCCCATGATCTCCCTTCATCTATGACTACTCTTCTGTCGATCTCAATCAAGGACCAGACTTTAATGACATAGCTGCTGTCTATGTCAGACATGGTCACTTCTGGATTCCTCTCACTTTGTCTTCACTTACAATACTGTTCATGGCATCATGGCTTTGATTCTGTCCATGGCGGGGGAAGGGGGGGGGAATCATATGCCATCTGCTTGTCCCCTGTGGTCCTTTCTCCAGGACCCAGACTGTGAGCCTTCTTGACTCGCTTCTATGACACTTCCACTGCCTGACAGGCATCCAAGGACACCAGGACAGAGCTAGTGCCAGAGATCCTTCAGATACTACAGTAACTGAGGGATATTTGTCATCTTGTCACTTAAGTCACACTGAGTAAACCAAATTTCCTCTCAGTTGACTCTCCTGATGGTTTAAGGCTTTTGTCTCTCAGTGCCCAAGGCTAGAAAAGGACGAAGCGGGGGGGGGGGGGGGGGG
>OU015748.1:111166024-111198526 GCA_907169655.1 Acomys percivali
GAATTCTGCACCTAGAGATATCCACTTACCTCATCTCACCTCACCTTAGCCTTCAGGAACAGGAAAGGTAGAAGGCTTTGCTGGGTAGAGGGAATTCTCACTGATGGGTGCTTCATCTTGTGGGCACTCTTTAATGTCCACCCAAGATCCACAATCATAATAAGAATCCCAGCTGGCCCTCCACACTTTCTCCTCAAGAGAGGTATACATGGAAGGCCTGCTGACTGATCTGCAGTTGACAGATGCACTCGTAGAGGGCTCTCTGTACACACAAGCCTATCAGACAAAGCACTGGGTGATCGTTTCAGAAACTGCTATCACTGAGCATGGTGGCAAACATCTGCTGTTCCAGCTACTTGAAAGGCTGAGGTGGGAGGATCATTTGAGTCTAGCAGTCCAACCAAGGCTAGCCTGGACAACACAGAGACCCAGGAAAGAGTAGGGATATACAATACTATCTCGCTATATTTTGGGGGCTTGTTGGTTTCCATCTTATGTCCATTGACAGTTCAGACCATTAGGACCTGAGATATGTCTTCTCGTAGTTATCTAGAATCACCTAGGCTTATATGTTCTTAAAGACCCACACTTACAGGGGCTGGAGAGATGGCTCAGTGGCTAAGAACACTGTCTTCTGTTCTTCCAGAGGTCCTGACATCAATCCCCAGCCACCACATGGTGGCTCATGACCATCTAAAATGAGACCTGGTTCCCTCCTCTGGTGTGCAAGCATACATGTGGGCAGAACACTGTATATGTAATTAATAAATAAATTTGAGAAAATAGACCCACACTTACTAGCCTAGTCATACACATCACACCTTAAACATCTGGGTCAGACACCTGTAGTAGCTGGGACCCATTATCTATCTTTCTCTTCTTTCTAGGTAAGAGAACATTGATGACTGTTCCAGAGACAATAGTGTGTCTGGCAAGAACTGTACTCTGTCATCTCTCCTAAGTGAACAGCATCATTCCATCCAGTGAGATATTCAAGCATACCATCTCAGGCTTCTGGAAGAGTTTTTGATCTCAGTTCAGTCCCTCCCCTCTTTATTTTTTTCTGACATCATATTGAGGACATGCATATTATACCTGGAGCTATAGCAATCGTTTGTCAACCACAAGAGAAAGATCCAGAAAACTAAGCCACTTTGGCTTTAATATCTTGAGGCCATGAAACACGTTAGTAACTTGGGTTTTTCTGTAAATGGTGCTAATGAAATCTTCACTTTGCTTTAGCCACTGTGTTGAGATGCTGTCATTTGCATCTGTTTCCAAGAATGTAGTTGGAAGAACTCCCTTCTATCTGTGGAGCAGACTAGGGAATGTTAGGCATCTCAGAAGCCACTATTATTAATTTAATCTTGCATGCTGGAGAAGTGGGCATAGCTTTCATTTTACAAAGCAGGACTCATTATCAAAGGGCTTGTGTGTTTCCTGGGGTTGTATTGCTTGTAAACTGCAGAGCCTGAACATTAACCTGTTTGGATGGCTTGAAGGTGCTTAGGATGGAGCCCTTTGAGCAATGGTCTGGCACCAGGAGCAAAAGGAACTGAGCCTGCTCAGCAGTGTGCTGGGGACGGGATTCATCTGCATTTGGCTGGCAGCCCTGTGAGAGTGAACACCCCAGAGTGATGTCACTGCCATCGAGTCAGAAAGAGAGGAGGTTATATTGGGTCCTAAGGACACAGATGTTGATCCTTGAGCATCTATACTGGCAAGTGCTGCTGGCCTTGCTTCCTCCTGATGTGGAGGAATACTGGTGCACCACCCTAGGGTTTCCAGTAGGCTAGCAATAGCACAAAGCAATGAGGAGTGGGATCACAAAGCCCTATGGGGGGAGGGTCCTCACATTCAGCATTCAGCAAGGGCCCTGGTACTTTATTACTCTCCCACATTTGTTAAAGGATGAACCGTCATGACTTAAGGAAATCCCCTTCAGGAACAGTCATAGGGGAGGGGAATAAGGGGAAAATGGGAGGGAGGGAAGAATGGGAGGATACAAGGGATGGGATAACCATTGAGATGTAACAAGAATAAATTAATAAAAAATTAAAAAAAGAAAAGTCATTTCAATGTCAAAAAAAATACTGCATCTGCTCCAGTGGTCCCTCATTTCCGCCAGATGTGGTGGGCAAGGGCTTAAGGCTGGGCCCATCTCTCACAGGGAAGACTGAAGAGGGGAAGCTCCCTGCTGCTCCTGGCTACCTGCATGAGGAATGAGTCAGCCCTGGCAAAAGAAGGGTAGACACCTAGGCCTGTCCATCTCTTAGCCTGCCACTGTTGAACTCTAGGGGCTATAGCTGGAACTGGACATGGAAGAAAGAAAGTGACCTCCCTCCCTTCAAACCCAGCCCAGAGCAGAAAGCTAATGCTGGCCTGTGGAGGTTCTGGAACCCTCTCCACAGGTATCACTTCTGGGAATAAAGGAAAAAGGATTACGGAGAGACACTGAGAAGAAATAATGGACAGCCAGCCACAAGCCCTGGCAGATGGCAAGGATCCCATGACACTATATAAAACTCACCATCCTCTGTTGACTTCTGGATCTTTCTGTTCAAATCCCTGAAATATAGACCCCCTCAGACTTGTCTAACCAGCCTGCTCTGGAGTGGGACGGCCCTTGGGCAGAGTCTTCCACCCGACACCCAGACAGTGCAGGCAGCGCTCTCCCCGGGACTGAGTTCTGCAGCTCTGAGGTAAAGCACTGCTACTGCCTTATTTGGTAAGGTCTATTTTTATCCTGTTCCCACAGAGGCAGCATGGCACTGGCAGGCGTGGGCTGTCCCTGATGAGGGGCCTGTGGGGACTTATGAACCCTACAGAACCTTGATCACCTCTGACACCCATGCAGACGTCCCCAGTTGGCCCAGAGAGCCCCTTAACCCAGCTGCCTGCTCCCGAATCTCCCAGAACCCTCCAAAATCTACAGTTCAGGATGATTCCTGAGTCCCAAGGAGGGGCACCTGCAGCCCCATCTCTGACACAAGTCCCTACTAAGTGGTATCAGTAGTTAGATGTATAGAGACAATGGCATCATTTTCAAACTAGAAAGTCAAGGCTGAAAGGGGGGGGGAGCTGAGCAAGATGGCATCACACTAAATCATAGACCTGGGACCAGAGTTCAACCATGGCCTATTAAAAGGGAGTGGGAAGATTCCAAAAGCCAGAAGATCAGGAAGCAAGCAGTGGGATTGTGTCTCCTATTGATGATGGGGAACCTTTGTCCCTAATAACTCAGCAAGATGACCATCTAAACGAGACCTGAACAAGGACAACACCCAAAGATATGCTAACCCAGAAGGGTAAAATCTCATGGGGTCCCACCCATAGACAAAAAGTTAAAAGCAACCAGGAAGACTGAGCTTAGCAAAAATAGCTTTCATCAGCCATGAGCCCCTTAATTAGTTATCCAATAGCAAGTGGTTAGCCTTGAAATCATATACATATAAGCAACCATAAATAGACTTGGAAGGTTGTATTATATATTAAATATATGTATATATTCACATATTATATACATATATATGTCTATATATGTATATATTTACACATATACACATGTAACAGTAGAAAATAAAGAAAAAGTCTTTGAGAATTTGAGAGAGAACAAAGGATTAAGGAAGGTAATTGAGGAAGGAAATGTAAGACAGGAAATTAAAAAAAAATTGGGAGGGTCTGCTCAAACTATTGCACTAACCAAGGACAATACAATAGTAAACATCGAACCCCTACTCTGATCTACCCAATGGACAGGACATTCTCTGCAGTTATGTGGAGAGCGGGGACTGACTCTGACATGAACTCTAGTGTTCCATATTTTACCACCTCCCCTTGGTGGGGAGGCTTGGTGGCACTCAGATAAAGAATAAGCAGGCTACTAAGATGAGATTTGATAGCCTATGACCATATAGTGGGGGAGGAGGTCCCCCTTGGTCATACACCTAGGGGAGGGGAATAGGTTGAAAGTGGGAGGGAGGGAGGAATGGGAGGATACAAGTGATAGGATAATAATTGAGTTGTAATCTGAATAAATTAATAAAATTAAAATTTAAAACATTTTTAAAAAGGAAACAAAAATAATTTAATTAAAAAATGTCACTTCCTGCCCAGGGAGGTCCCAGTCTCTCAAAACCACATGACAGAGACTAAAATACAACCAATGACTATCTCCCTGCCTTATCTAGGGCTGTTGAGGTAAAATGCCATGAGCAGAGCCCAGGCAACCACATTTCTGTGTCGGCAATTGCCTCACCTGTGGACAGAGTAGCTCAGTCCCTTTGGGTCAGCTGGCATTTCTGCCTACCACTATAGGTGCTCCATTGCTAAGGCTGGATGCCCACAACCCTCACACCCTATCATGGGAACTTGAGAGTGGGCTCAGCAACAAAGGGTAATGATGCCATCAGCTCTCCTTGGGCACTGAGGGCTGTGGGCACAATCAGTAGTGAGGTGACTCTTCAGGGTTGTCTGGGAGTCTCCACCTGCAGTTGTGAGGCCAGGCCACATGTCCCTAAACCCCTGTGGCCATGCACATGGAAGCAGGGGACTTAGCTTATTTCTGTATGGGAAGGGGACACTGAGACAGACATGGTGCTAATCCGCTGTGCTATAGAAAGTGAGTGAAGCAACTCAGAGGATTAAATACTGCTGCCAGTGCCACCCAGCCCTGACAAGAGGCTGTGTGGACCTACAGATCTGACCACTCATATCAACACTCATATCAAACTGGACAAGGCCTGAGGTTGAGTGAGGTACCCACCCTTACGGGGTGGTCACAGCCATGAGCAGCGAGTGGTGTGCCCGCACACAACCGGAAGGCAGCTCTAGATAGGGGCCCAGTGTAGACCTAGAGTCCAGATTTTACTCAACAACTTTGCTTAGCGATTTCAATGCTAGAGCTCTTCTGAGATCCAAATCTTGGATTAGATGCATGTCTAAAGTGAGCCCTGACTTGTAGAAGAATCCAGAAGGTGGGATGCTGGCCCTAGTGTTGATTTCAAATGCTCTGGACTTGGGGAAATGAAGGGGGGTAGTTCAGCTGTGCCCGGGCCATTCCTGGCACTGTTTGGTGATCTTACCCTTTCTATAAAGGCCTGCCACAGCAGTATATCTTCTGACGTTCAGGTCATTCATGTTAAGGAGTCGGGATCACCCATCTGGCAGTTCTCCAGTGATCTTTATGGTGAATGACGGTCCCTGACATGATGGTGGTAACTATGCTGTAGTTGGGTAGACATCCACTTCTACAGGTAAAGCTCATGTACATATCTCCTTGAATCTCCCCAGTGGCTCAAGGAAGGGCTATTGTTCTTTTCTATCTCACAGACACATCAATCTGAAATGGGTAACTGTGGATTGAAGGGCGTGGTACCTGAATTGGCAAGTCTTGGGGCCTAACACAGTTTGTGGCCGGTGCTGTTGACAAAACTGCATCCTGTACTTGAGGCTTGCCGGGAAAGCAGACTGCATGTATTCTTCTTACAAGACAGAACATTCGTGAACTGCTAGCTTTGCTAAGCAGCTCGATGGTGATAGCCATTCCACAGCACATCCATATATCACAGCATCACACAGTACATTATAAGTGTATATAATTTTATCAACCATAACTCAATAAAGCTTGAGTGGAGTGAGATGGAATTAGGAGACACGTGTAAGCCACTTAAGTTGTCAGCTGATGTTCAGAATCAGAGTAGTAAGCACATGGAGGCACTTCAGATATCCTGAATCATCTCCATGGCACGGTCACCTTCATCTTTGCCTTCATCAGCAAGCCTTATAGATCCTGATTACAAAACCAGGCTCTTTCATCACAAGCCCAGGGTTTCATCATGCCTTCAGGAAAGCTTTGCAAGGTGGACTGGGTTTTTTTTTTTCTGGAATGGGGCTTTATCCCCACAGCATGCAATTTATCTTGATGGGTACCAGACCATCTTGCTGCCAATACCTCCGTGGTTTTTTGGCTTCTGACTCTGTCTATCCTGAGCTAGTTCTATCCTGAAGTATAGTACCTCTCCAATGTGATTCTTCCCAGTCCCTGGGGGATGCACATTCACCTTTGCTGAGAGCTACATTTATTTTTATCTGTTATTTATTCTCCTGACTCATGAAATTGCACCCTTCAGGATGCCAGTACAAAATGCTAAAAAAAAAAATTAGCAAAAATGCATAAAGTAGATGAAAGACATTGGGCTTCTTTTATCTCCTGGAATATGAATTTGAATAATTTTACTTTATGATCCTGGGGAAAAAATTAAATAAAAAGTCAGTGCGCGCGCACACACACACACACACACACACACACACACACACACACACACACACACACACACACACACACACAGCCCTCCCCTTCTTCAAACTTAAATTTGAAAAGGAAAACAACAAAACCCGAAAACTCTTGAAGTTGCTGCTGTTCTCAGAAGGACAATGAAGAAGCCTCTGGAAGGTTTTACAGATGGAAGAGCTTGACCTTCAGCACAGCTCAACACAGCTCAACACCACTCATGTATGGTGGCAGCCAACACATGGGACACTCTGCCTTGGCCATGACCTTTTATAAGGACCAGCTGTAGAAAACCTGAGCAGGTGGTCAATGTGCCTGGTTCAAGTTCAGGGATGTTCCTTGCTACCCAGGATATTTACCAAACCCACTCTTCACGCAAGGTCCCAAAGGTCCAGTTCTGAGGTCTCATCTTCATTGTACCCAGAAATTCCAGGGATGTTGGGTTAGGATTCTATGTCAAGGGCTGAGGAAATAGATGGGGGTGATGGAATGATATGCTACCACGATAGTCTTTCTGTGATGCAGTCAGTGAAGCAGTGTCCTTTCCAAGGCAAAAGGGGCCATGAGCTCACCCAAGCAATCTCTTCTCAGAAGCATCCCATGGAGGGTAGAGAAGAAGAGGGTATGGATTCTGGTGGGTTGCATATGGGGGTGGCATGTCAATAGGAAATTCAAAGCTCATCAGGACACCCGGAGATGGGCTGCAGTCTCTTGGAATGGATGTACTTAAATGACCACTGCCCACTGTTGATGTAGACAATGAAGCTCATGTGGGCATGGCTAGGAGTAGCCAGGGGCACTGGGCAGCAGAAAAATACCAGGAATGCCAGAGGATGTTTCCTGATTACTCGTGAAAGAAAACAGGGGAGGAGTGAAGGATAGTAGATGTCAGAACAGAAGGCATCTTGGAGATCTGCTGTGAAACCTCAGAGCCTAGAAAATGACTAAGTTTGTTCAAGAAAGGGTCCTGGTATCCAATATTGGAGTCTTTATGGCCTCAAATGTGGCCACAATAAGCCCTGACAAGTCTGGACACTTCATTTACCCGAGGAAAAACATGACACACATCCAATCTTAGCAAGGAAAGGGTAAACAGAAATTGAATGCACTGTGTCAGACAATGTAGTTAAGGGACCACATGTAAGTGTCCGTGAATGAGGGGTGTTCCCTGTTCTCCTTTGAAGCCCCATGTTCTGGACCACCAGGGTGCCCTGGGAGGATGCACAAAGTTCCTTGCCACTGCCTCTAAATAGTTTCAAAAGGTCATCCCAAAGCTCAATCCATCTACTTGGCCAGCAGTCATCAGCAGGCCTGAGATGCAGCCAGGACATTCTCAGCAGGACTGAGCATCAACTGGTGGCATCCCTTCCAAGAAGGGGCCTCCTGAGGAACTAGACAAAAGCATGGGGCTGGGAGCTTGTGGCTTCTCCTTATGGTATGGTACGTTGAGGTCCATGATAAAAAGGCTGGGCCCTCTGAAAGTAACTCATGGGGAGTGGAGATGTTCTCCCCAGAGGATGCAGTGAATGATCTGCCATTCCTTGCAACCTACTGGTGAGGCTCATCTCCCATCTTTATGAACTCTCTGCAACCTGGTGAATCCCGACTTTGACTCCCTCATGGGCTCATCATCCCTCTCCTCAGAAATACTCCCCAACAACTGATGAAGCCCTCAGTGTGGTGCACATTGCCAGACCCATGCTCCTCAGAAGCCCTGGTTGTGACCACTAAGATGTGCACATCCTGGGCACCCTCCACAGCCTCCTGATACTGGACTCTTACACCTTGGATAGCTGATGCTCATGATGGCCACACAGACTGCTGTTCTGAGCACACACATGGAGATCTATCAGAGCAGTGATTGGCCGAATGCTGTGAGGAAAGTGATGTGGACATGGGTGGTGGCGGTACAGGGAGCAAGTGCAGCAGGGATGGGGTGAACTGGGGCTAAGGGTAAAATTGTAAGGAACAGTTGGCAGAATCCGCCAATGCATTCTGAGATTGGTGGGGATGATACAGGGACCCCTTGTTGGGGTTTCCACTGTCCTGGAGACAGAAAAGCTGCCTGGTTCCATTGTCAACTGAAGTCAGAGGATACACACTTCATGCTGTGGGAGGAGAGAAGACCGAGGCCATGTCACCTGTATGTCCCCACTACACAGAAGAATATACATTTGCAGGTAGGCACAAGAGAGGCAGGAAACCACATCCTTCCTCTTAATTCTTCTGAATGAAGCAAAGGAACCTTCAGGAGAGGCTTCTCTATCCCTCTGTGTGGTTTCTCCCAGCTGGAATCAGACAGACTCACACTGAGACCACTAGTGTGTAACTTGGGTGGTAATGGTGAATATGGGGTCAAACAGTCTTGGGCATTTATTTGCCCCATCTCAGCCATGTAAAAAACTGGAATGGGATAGTTAAGTAACTACACATGGGTCAAATAGCCAGTGTGTAGAGCTGAATGCAGACCTTGGGCCATCAGAGCCCTCGGGCAGGATGCGTGGCAGCCTTTGTGGGAAGATGCTAAGTGTCTCTCCAGATTAACAGCATTAATTAGACCTCCTGTATTATTCAGTGTGATGTCGCCCAGGGCTCCGTGCCGGAAAGGTGCTAACTCAGGGTTCTTCTCCAGTTTTCCTTCCTTTCCCAGAGGACTATAGGAGCCACCAGTTTCAAACTGAAGCATTAGTATCTTCCCAGGATTATATCACTTAGAGGCTAACCCCTACTAAGGCCACATAGCAGAAGTGGGTGCCAGTGGACCTTGTGAACTGAGAGGCCCGTGAAAGGCAGGAGGGGTGCAAGTGAGAAGCCAGTGCCAGCTCATGGGGAAGTATCTGGGCAGAGATGTCATTGCACCAGGTGCCAGGCCTCTAGATTTAAAATCACCCGGCCAGCTGTCAAAGATTGAAAGGTCAACCTCTCTCCCTGCTAAGACTTCTTAAATTTTAGATGAACTCCATCCATCTTGGCCAAGCTTCCTCTCTGACAGTTGCATCAGCACTGGGGTGGGGACACTGCATATCCTGCTGCTTCAGGCAGGAGAACATGTACAGGCAGGCTTTGACTTGGAGGAATTTGGACAGAGTTGGGTCAAGGACTGACTCCATTGCACAAACACAGAATGCATGGTTAGCTGTGATGTCTCTTGAAGTTGGGTACAAGAGACCCAGGCAGATCCAGGGGTCGTGACCTCTGCCTTGCAGAGTGAGGGCATTAGCAACTGTCGGGGGACTATTTCAGATGCCTTGGGAATGTTAAGCCACCTTCTCCTCCCAACAGAAGTTCCTAAGAGGAATGCCCCTGCACCACATCTAACTTTATCTCCTGGTCCTGGTACTGCCTGTGGCCACTGGGGCTGAGGTATGGGTTAAGGTCAGGGCTGGTATAGGCAGCTCTGTTGCTGAGGCCACCCTTGTGTGTATTCAGAATGACCAATGGCATGTATCTGTGCTGAGTCATGGGAGGATCTAACTAGGGACAAGGATAGAATGTTTGGCCCTTACTAACAGCTCATGATGTCCTTGAGGCAGTAAAGCCCTTTAAAATTAGTATTATTTAGCTCTTGAATACCTTGGTTTATGATCCTGGTTAAAATAAAAGTAGAAGTAAGAAAAAAAATAGAACCTTTAGTCATGCAAGCCATTGGGATGCCTTCCTGGAATCGGAACCTGTGTGCCATAGAGAAGCTCTAGAAAAGCCTCCCACACAGAACCATCTCCAGAGCCCCAGCTTTTAGAATTTATACCATGACACAGGGTGATTGTGCTAAGCCCAAAAATCCATCACTCATGAGGAGGTCACCCTGACAACAGCAATCTGTAGATGGGGACTGAGAGGAAGCATCATTTAGCCTCAGGGGTAGATGTGGAACAGAAGAATGCTTTGAACTCAGTGGCACCCACAAGAAGTCTCCTGTGACAGGCTTAGGCCAAAACTTGTCTTTTTGACTTAAAAAAACTATATTTGTCCATAGACACCCTCACACATATAAAAATGCATGACAACTACTCTCACCTCCCACCTCCCCACCACATCTGTACCGCCCCATCCTGCTCACAGATCTCTCTCACACATTGATGGCTATTCTTGTTTGGAGATCCACTGAGATGGACTAGGGCTGTCTAAGGGACCGTGAGTTTGGAGAGATCTGTTGGAGCCTTGTGGGTATACAACCGAAGACATTGCTTAGCAATAGCTGGCAGTTCAGAGGTAAAGTGTGGGACCTGTGAACCACTCCTACTTCCTCAACTTATTATTGATAGTCCTCTGTGGACTAAGTGCAGGTCACTACAGTTGTGAGTTGATAACTGGGGTAGTCATGTCAAATGTAAAGTGGGGAACTCAGAATTGATGCTGAACTAATAAATAGGGCAGAAAGCTCTTTTTTGAATACCCATGCTTCTACCCACAGATGCAAGCAGCTCCCGGTGCTAATCAAAGGAACCTCCCTACAAAGAATGGCAGGAAATGCAGAGATTCATGGCTTCCTAGGCTGCAGAGAATAAGCAAAAGGTGATGGTTGTGAGTATAAGCTTAAACAACACACACACACACACACACACACACACACACACACACAGTGTTACAGAAGAAACAGGAAGTATGAAAGAGTTGGGTGGTAGACTAGGGGGCTGGAGTGATGGAGTTTAGAGGGTTGCACTATGTATTTGCAGGCTAGCATCAAACTCATCACCCCCTTGCCACATCTCTACAGTGCTGAGATTGCAAGTATGAGCCACTCCTCCCCACAACACATGTGTGCACACACTCTGATGAAAATTTCTGAATGGAAATCTACATTCTCTAATGATAATACCAGTCCTAAAGACAGTGCCCCCTACTCCAAGAAATCATCTATAGATAAGAGATCAAAGGTAAAGCATAGGGCCCTGTGAATCCTCCTGGACTCTCTGCTTCTTCCATTTCAGACTAGCACTGCCCCCTTGGAAAGACACAAGCTGTAAGTGGTAGGGGCTGGTGTACTTCTAGGACTTTCCTCAAGTCTACTGCAATGACATCCAGCGCTCATACTTCTACTTCGTACCCTTCAATCTCCTTCCCCCAAACTCTGCCCTGCCCCTGTGAGCAGGGTTTTGATAACTGGAGTTGTTCAGTCTCTATTATCACAATTCACACTAATGGATTCATCCTAAGTGGAGAGGGGCCTGAAGATGACACTTTAAAGAGAAAGCAGGTGCCTACATTCCAATGGGGCTATGGCAGCCACCTGCAGAGCCTGGGGCTGCAAGA
The DNA here is from genome assembly GCA_907169655.1 of Acomys percivali. Classification (NCBI taxonomy): domain Eukaryota; kingdom Metazoa; phylum Chordata; class Mammalia; order Rodentia; family Muridae; genus Acomys; species Acomys percivali. The sequence goes on from OU015748.1 coordinate 111,177,570, forward strand.
CATCATTAAACAAGAGCAAAGCAACCCAACTTGAACTTGAAAATCATCACAGAGCTGGAGCTTCAAACACCTCCCTAGAGATTCAGTTTATTTTTCTGGTCTACTAATAAGGAACAAAGTATGTTTAAAATGAAACAAAAGCATAAATCTTAGAATGTGCATTTCCTACTTCCCTGTATGATGGATGTTGCTTTAATCATTTAGCAATGTGTGGCCCACAGGACAGACAGCTCATGATGAAAAGGGCTGGTGCAGGTAGGTGCCATGAGAGCTACTGGACACCAAACAAAGACTTGTGCCTTTGAGTGTGAGTGGGGCAGGAAATTAGATCCACTTTGCAGAGAGATATGGGAGCATCCGAGAGCTGAGGACAGGCGGCATCTTTGGACTGACTCTCATGTGTTTCACTCTCCCTGTACTGCATGTGTCTGAGGAGGACCCCAGCTAGAATCCCCAAGCCAATTGGCATGCTGTGAGTCTCAGGCATTCCCTGTGACCTGGAACAAGAGGAGAATGGGTGTGAAGCCAGTGTAGGAAGGAGCTTTTGGAGGCTGCTCACAGGGGAGGATGCATGTCTCAAGCCAGAGTGGGTTTGATGGATGATTTTGGAAATACACAGAGTTTCCTGCAAGAGTCAGAAAGCTTATGCTTGAAATATTGGTTTTTATCTTATTTGAAAATAATTATTCAGATAAATATTAATCTTGGATGACAGTCCAAGCAAGAAGCGCAAAGAATAGCAAGGAGGGGGGAAGGAGACAGAAGAAGCCTGGCAACATCATCAGAAATGTATCCACAGCTGAATCTGCGGACTGATCACCCCATCTCTGTACCCACAGGGACTCGCCCAGAAGCTGTCTGACCATGGGAAGCTTTGGTTCACCCACTGACGGCCATCTGATCACCAGAGCCATGTGGTTTTCAGTGCTTTGCATTGGGAAGGCCTACAGTGGCATGCTAAGTGAACACAGGGCTCAACTCTGAGGCCCTCATTGCCTGTGGGAAGGAAGGTGACATGAAGGGTGCTGGTCTGCTCATCACGCTGTGATCTGGTGCCACACACTGGGTAGCTTTGAGCAAAGTAAGCTTTTTTCCTCATAGTTCTGCAAGCTGGAAGTTCTAGAGCAAGGCTGTCTGTCACAGGGCCAGTGTCTGATGATTATATCCACACTTCCCACAACACAGACACACACACACAGAGTTACACACATACACACACACTGTACACAGGCACACGGATGCACACACTTTGTAATACAGATTCAACCCTTTCATTCTTGATTTCTCTTAGGGTCTTTCATGGTTTTCTCCCAGCCACACCCCATCTGCCATTTCACAAAGAGGGAGAGAGAAAAGAGAAAGAACTAGAAAATCTGTCTCTGTCTCTTGATGCAGACACAGTATTAGTTAGCTTTGTGTCATGGGAATACAAGGTCAGTGCTGGCTACTTTAAATTTTAACTTTTATCTCTGTGCATATGGTTATGTATTTACGACCCATTTGTGTTGGTATGTGAGTATGTGGGTACTGTCAGAGGCCAGAACAGGATGTTGGAATGCTAGAATTTGGAGTTATAGAAGGTTCTGAGCATTCCCAAAATGGGTCCTGGGAACAAAACCCAGAGCCTCTGGAAGAACAACAAGGGCCCTTAATTGCTGAGTCCTCTGTCCAGGCCAACTCAGGCTTCTTAAGAAGGAAAAAGGTGTATAGCTTCCAGATTGGAGGTGTCAGATGGAGGTACTCACTCTGCCCCAGTTCTGGCAAGCACCCATAGTGATAATGATGACAGGAATACCTGTAATCAAGGATTAAATGAGGGGGGAAGAGCCTAGAGTTGGAGGCACCTTCCAAGGGATAACCAAGATAGAAAGATAGAACCAGCAGCCCTGAAAACCTGCCAGTCTTGCTTCCTGCTGGTGAGTGGGTCTATGTCTCTTATGGCTACCACCATCCTTTGTTGCCATTAGACACCATCTTCAGCCATCCAATACATATTGAAGACCAAGAGAGTTCCAAGAATCCTCCAGTCTGTGGTGCAGGATTGGTACTGCTGAGACAGCCAGCCTTCAATACTGACCAGCTGCCAAGTTCTCAGACTTTCTAATGTACAATGGCCATTTGGAGATGCACAGCCTGTATCCTATGATATTCTAGACAGTCTTTTATAACATATGTATTTATAACATTCTGTCAGTTTCATTCCTCTAAAGAGCTCAGGGCAATACAGTGGACATGAGGTGGGGTTTCTGGGAACCACAGGTCCATAAGGGAAAAGGATAGGGTGGTAGAAGGGATAATGATGGAAAACACAGGACTTTATATCCTGTGTATGGGTATGTCTCTGTGTTCACATGCATGATGGCGTTCATGTACCTGTGAACATTTGTGTGACAGTGCGAGGGCACATATGTTCTGTGTTGGGAAGAGAGCTGAGCTGGAACCCATTTCCAAGGTTGGAAACAGAAGCTGTATCTCCTGGAGGCCAAAAGCAATAGCTACAGATGCCAGATAAAAGGAACAGAGGCTGGCATTGAACATAACTGCCTCACTACAGAGGTGTACCTAGAGAGGAGAGTCAGGAAGGTATGTGCCTTCAGGGGAGCTCTGTCTTCAGAGAGATGTACCAAGATGCAGTGGGAGAGCTGACTGCCAGGAAGATTAGCCTCCAGCAATTCTCAGGGGATTTGGTGGTTTGAATAAGAATGGTACCCACAGACTCATATATTTTGACACCTGTTCGCAGCTGGTGGAATTGTTTGGGAAGGATTAAGAGAGCTGTGGCCTTGTTGGAGAAGGTGTGCCACTAGGAGGCTGCCTTGAGTATGTTTAAAAACAAAACAAAACAAAAAGTTAGCTCTATCTGATTCCTACTGGTAGATCAGGATCTGAGCTCTCAGCTACTGCTCCAGCATCCACCATGCCTGCCTGCATGCTGCCAAGCTCCCCACCATGATGGTCATGGACTCTAACCCTCTGCAACCGGGAGCCCCAAACTAAACATTTTCTTCCGTAAGTTGCCTTGGTCATGGCACTTTGTCATGACAATAGAAAAGTACCTAAGACAGGTGAACACTGCTGGTTGTGTGGGTCAGGGGGCAGGAGTGCTGTAGTCAGTCTGAGCATGGTGCTGGTGCAGCCATTTGTGTAGGATATCTCACCATTGTGCTGATAGGGACCCCTGAGCAAGGTGGGTCAGTGTTTTCCATAGAAATCAAATGCCCAGCAGTGAGCCACGCCCAGGCCAGGGCCTGTCCATCATGTCTAGAACAGTTACTACTTGGGAATTGGATCTTTAATTCCAACGTAGCTCTTTACTATCTATTTCCATGACTAATTAATGGCACTGCAGATCTGTTAGCTCCAGAAACCAGATATGCCTCACTGTTTCACATAATCAATATTCTCTGTGGGTCCCTGATGTGGTAACCATATACTCTGCTCCATAGTCCTCCCAGGGCATTTTTCAGTTCTCTAAAGTATGTGTGTATTTACACATGTGTTTATGTATATATCTGTTTGTCTGTGCACTTATGTGTCTGTGAATGTATGCATGGGTAAGTGTGTGCATGTGTGTGCAATATATATGTGTCTGTGTATGAATGTATGTGCAACTGTGTGCATATGTATTTGTGCATATATGGATGTGTGCACATGAGTCTGGATGTGTATGTGTATATGTAAATGCACATATGAAGGGACCTTCATGGGTGAGATAAACCCTGTCAAGTTTGACCATTTAACAGGCTTTGCTACTTAAAGACATGCTGCCATTGATGACGGCAGCCTGACTCCCTGAGGGCGGAACCTAAGTCCTGGTCTCTGTCCTCACTGCTGAGGACACAGGTCTGAAGCCATTCGATTTTAGGCAACAGGGGTGTTCTTACAGACATCTCTTTTCCTTTGATTTTGTGAGTCTTCATTTCTGAGTCTCTGTATTTATTTCTGTTTCTCCTAGCTGGATCTGTTAGGTTCTGTATGGTGATTCATGGATTTAATTAATTCTCGAAAGTTCTCTGCATTATGTTCAATATTGCTCTTTTTTGCTCTTCCTTTTTTTTCTCCTTTCTCTTCCATTTTCTTCATGCCTTGTAGTCGCATGTAGAAGCAAGCAACCTTCTCCTTGCTACGTCCTGTCACCCTTAGTCTTGCATATTTCCATATCTGCTCTTGGGCTCTGCTGCACTCTGGGTAATTGTGAACACTCTCTTCCACTCTCCGTGTCCCCTGTTCATACCCTTTAAACTATACCCTAGTCACTGAAAATTAAATGTAACTGATCTGTGGCGTGGAAAATTTTGTGTAAAGGAGACCTGATCTCTTCAAGAATCTTCTCCCTTCCTATCTTGACTAATATTGATTTCTTCCTTATATATATAATTATTTATTGCCACAGTTCATCGTTACTTGAAATAATAGACAATTAGATGACTGATAAGTACTTTGACAATCACAGAGCTGTTTCCCTGGCTCACACTGAACCACAATCTCAGATACTGTCTATAGTATCTACATCTAGACTACAGGGAAAGAAAAGCAGTCGAGTCCAAAATTTACTTGTTTTGTAAGCGGATCAGCTATGTCATTATATTTGTTTACTTATTAATTGGGGGATGGGTATGGCGTGTGCCATGGTGTGCATATAGATTTGAGAGGATAGCCACTCCATAAGATCCCCTTTTAATGTGTATGTATATATATGTATGTATATACATATATATACACATATATATATGAATTCTACCATTTAGGGGCCTCTTGAGCATTGGTTCTCAACCTGTGGGCCGCAATCCTTTGGGGGTTGAATGATCTTTTTATAGGGGTCATGCAACAGATAGCCTTCATACTAGATATTTACATTATGATTCACAACAGCAGCAAAATTATAATCATGAAGTAGCAACAAAATAATCGTATGATTGGGAGTCACCACAACATGAGGAACTGTATTAAAGGGTCACATATTTAGGAAGGTTGAGAAGGACTGCTTTAGAAAACCCTAATAGAATGGGAAATGTTTTCTTTCCTAGCACTCTTTTTTTTTTCATGGTACAGGAGCACTTAATGGAAGACTCTGGGTCAGATCCTCTCTACAGTCCCTCTCCTGCCAAGCTCAGATCTTGTAGCTCTGGTCTATGAAGCAGTTCTGGGGCAGCACAGCCCTCAGCAGTCACTACATTTGTGTATATGTATGTATATGTATATGATACACACACACACACATAATAAATATATACATATGTGTGTGAGTGTGTCTGACATATTTGAAGATTTGTTCAAAATCAACTTCAAGGTTTGAAGGGATGGCTCAGTGGGTACAATCCTTGGATGTGGCTTGAATATGGCACAGACCTGTAACTCCAGTCTTGGGGAAAGAGACCATTGAGACAGGTAGATTCCAAGAGCTCATTGGTCAGCTAGTCTATCCAAAACAGTGAGCTCCAGGTTCAGGTTCTCTGTCTCATAACATAAGGTGGAGAGTAATTGAAGACATTCTAATCTCCACATATACACACACTCATGCAAAGCATATCTCAAGCAGCTTATACTAGGATGTTTTCCAGGTGAGGCAAGTGTCACAGTTTGCTTTCTGTTGCTGTAAAGTGACTAAAAGCAACTTATGAAGAAGACAGAGTTTGCTTCCGCTCGCATTCCCAGGCCTGTCTTTGAGGGGGGTCAGGCAGAATCTCATGGTGGGAACCATGAGGCAGAACCATACAGGAATGCTGATTGCTGAGTTACTCTCTGCCTCTGACTCATGCTCAGTTGGCTTTCTTGTACATCCCAGCCCCTTTCTGCCCAGGAATGGTACCCTCCCACAGTGGGTTGGGCCTTCCCTCATCAGTTATCAATCAAGACCATCCCTTACAGACCTGGCCATAGGTTAATCTGATCTGGGCAATTCCTCAACTGAGATTTCTACTTCCCAGGTGTCTCTAAGTTGTGTCAAGTTGGCAGTAAAACTAACCAGCACAGCGAGTACATGAAGCCACAAGCCCCTCCAGCTCTGAGCCACAGTCCCCTGTCTGTAGCATCCCATGTTATCAACACTCAAGCACAGAGATGTTACTTTTCCAGCTCAAAGTCTCCTGCACCATGTCAAATCCCTCTCAGGGGTCCAGTTCCCGGGTGTGAGCAAGATCCATCCATCCTTTCTTGGTGCCTCCCAGCTTCTCTGAGCACAGAGCACAGCAGGTGACATCCTTCTCTGTCACCCTGAAAAGCTGAGACTTAGAGATTTTTAGGTAATTGTCTGTGATCACACACCCCTGTAACCTGCTTGCTCACACCTTGAATTTATTTCATGAAAACCTTGATGGTTTCCTTCGTGGTCCAGGTAAAGGTGTGAAGCTTTGTCTGTGTCCGCACTCTGTGCCTGTTTATTTTACCGCCTGAGATGGGCACATCATAAACTTCAACATTATGCTTACAGCCGGGAGGGACTGTCACCTCTCAGCACTTTCAAAGTCTAAAAGCCACTGTGCTTTTTCCATCACGGGGAAAGTTCTCAAAAACTTTATGAAAAGTTTTTGCAGGCTTCAACTGAGGAATAAAATTTGACGAGCGGTGCTGAGGGTATAAAAGGGACAGACTGTCAGAGCCAACGACTCTGACCAGAGGGCCTGGCAACTGCAGCTTCCTTATTTCCTCCCAGCCTTCGCTCAATTTTGCCTCATCTGTAGTCCATACCTGATGGTTCCGTTTAAAACAGCAATCCGGCCTCGACCTTGGCCTTCCCCATAGCCGGGCATGCTTTATTTTCATCTGCAGCTGGTGCCACCTTGACACGCCGTATATTTTGCCTGCCACCCAACCAGAATGTCAATGTTGCAGCCTTTTCCTGGAGGCTCCATTAATGTATTTGTGACAACGAGACTAATGCCCCCAATGCAAGGACTGTTTAATAAATATTTTAGTGAATGAATGGTGATGACATGATTTACAAGTGTGTGGCTTGTTCCCTCCAATATTTCAGCCGGGATCTGTATCAGCCTTTTGAGACGGGAGGAAAGAAATGAATGATCGGTGTTAAGGCTGAGCAGGAAGCCGGGGAGCCGGTAGCTCAATTCTGCTGCAGCAGAGGCCTCTCTGACTCTGGGAGGTAGTGGGTGAGGTGACACCCATGTCCCTAGGCCCACCTTAAGGGTCTTGGATTCTGTGTCATTCCTCAAGCAGGAGGTTGTGTTGGTCTTTCAGGTGACTTCTGAATGAGCTGTAGTTGGACAAGAAGGTTGTATGCAAATGCATGAGACCCTATATGCAAAATGATAGCTAAGCAGCATTTCACCAGGCAGATGTGTCTGAACTCGGCTGAAGGGCATGTGTGGGAACACCTGTGGTGGGTAGAAAGGTTGTGCACTTAGGGAGAACAATGGCTGCCCTTCCCTAGGAGTGCCCACTTGCCATCCTGGGTGCTTCCTGGGCTATGTCGTTTTTTACTAGTTTGGGGATATCTGTTCTCATGAGATCTTTACCCACTCCTGATCCCATCACATCTTCATGCTCTGGGCATACACAATCATTCTCTTTCTTTTTTTCTATTGTTCTACCCAAGGCCACAGTTTCCAGCTCACAGTGCTGTTCTGTATCACTGACACACACTCCTGTCATGCAAAGCTGTCCCCATAAAACCAGATTTTTCTCTACCAATTCTTCAAATAAGTTGCAGTGATGATGGAGGCTGGGAAAATGGCTCACTAGGCAAGTATGGGGATTTGATTTCAACCTCAATGACCCATATGAAAGAGCCTGGTATGGTGATACACATGTGTGATCTGATTGCTTAGTAGGTGAAGATGGGTAGATCTTGGAGCCTCCTTGGCTAGACACCCTTGCCATATTGGTAAGCCCTGGATGAAGGTTAGAGATACTATATCTATATCAACAAGCAAGGTGAACAGCTCTGAAGGAATGGCAACTACCTCACACACAAACACATACATATGTCACATACCTATGCTTATACAAATACACAGGAGCATGCACATGCATTCATACACACAGACACACGCAGACACACACACACACACACACACACACACACACACACACACACACATGCCACTGTATACCACAAGCTAGTGGTAGTGAGTGCACTGAAGGTTTCATATTGACCAATCAGGCTGATCATTCATATGCCACCAAGGCATCACTGTTTCTTCTGATTCACTCAAATGATAAGTCACCTGGTCTAGTTGAAGTAGTGAGGGGGGACAAAGTCCTCTGCAGGGTTCTGAGGTTAAACTCTATATTCCCAAATCATGTCTTGTTACTAGCAGCTGCCATGCGAGGGACAGCCAGCCCTATGGTTAAGGCAGCTCTCAGTAGCCCCAGGGCCTATGCAAAGCACTACAGCATACTGTGCAAGAAGCTTTCCATTCTGTGCAGCAGAACAGAATAAACACTTCTGTAGGGTTGGGTGTATGAGCACCATGGGAATTGAAAACTGTCAAAATGATAAACCAAAGTGAATCAGTGTTCAGCATGTGTTCTTACCCTCCAAAACCCACATACTCAACCTTATAGGTTTGCTCACCGCACAAGCCATTTAAAACTCCAGACAGAGAAGGAGCCCAGAAATGACAGGTCTAAAAATGAAATACTACCTCACACACAATCACATACATACATTCACATATCCACACTTATATGCATTGCATACATGCACTCACTCATACAGGAATATATATATATATATATATATATATATATATATATATATATATATTTACAAAAAAATTTATACACATATAATACATATGCATGTGTGTACCCATACTCAAATGCACACATTCAAACATGTAAACCTAAACTCACACATGTTCACACACACACACACATACACATGTGCACACATACATATATTCATCTACACTCATACATGCACACATTCACATGTGTCCACCTACACTCACACATGCATGCATGCACACACTCATGTACATACAGATGCATGCTCATGTACAGGTACACACCTATACCCACAGGTTCAACCACACACGAACACATTCACACACATGTGCACACATACATGCAGGCACATTCTTATATGTGTCTGTCTTTGGAGCATTGGCTAGGAAGACAGGTCAGCATGGACCATGGCTTGTGACACATGTTGTTACACACCTTTATTTTGTGAACCTTGGCGTGCTTTGCAAGAATGTCATTAGGAACAGTTTACAGCGTGCCAAGTTGGTTGTCCCATCCTTAATGTAAACAGTGCTTGCAAGCTCGTGAAACTGTGAAAATGTTCTTGTCCCTGTTGGTTCCAAAGATTTGTTCTCCCTGGAACCTTATTTATGTCACCGAGTCTCAGGAGTCTGGGTTGGAGAAACCTGTTAGAGCGAGGAGGCCCCCGTGGAGCTCTCCCAGTGCTGATGCACCTGGCTGCTTCAGAAAACACTAAAAACCAGTGGGTTTTGAGCACTCCTACCAGGCGTAGCCTTTATCATTTCCTTCCTATTAATCCTATGTTTTAAAATAAAATGATTCTGAGATGATCTGAATTTAGTAGTACTTAATAAGTTCTCTATAGTTCCTTGGTCAGAGTTATAAGCCTCCAGGCTGAGCTTCAGAGCTCCAACATAGTACTTGCTCATGTTGACCGACCCCCCCACCCCAGGCCTCAATGAACCATGTTTCATCCTGGAATTCTTATCTGCTAGGAGAATAGCACCTAGTTTCTATCAAGGCTCAGGAGTGCTTGTCAGAATTCAGTCCGACATGGGCCACCTGGAGCTGTCAACCTGAGCTCTTGTCATGCCCCGATGATGTGGTCAACAGATGTGGGCTGAGTCTCAGGGAAACATGGTTGCTCATGGTGTAAATACTTCTGTCTTTATTTCTGTCCAACAGCCAGTCTTGGGCACCATGCTCAGGCACTGTAGCCTTGGAAGAACCCTTGTCTCCCAGACGAATGCCTTGCCCATCTTCTTGTCCTCATAGCCCAGACAAAATGCCCCAGTCCCCAAGGGATGACTGTGAGTACTGAGCTCTTGGTTTTCTGTGTAGAAGAGAAGAGGGGACCAGGCAACTAGGTGAGGCAGCCTAGAACATTTTCCACAATTGAATCAAAGAATGGTAGGATTACACATCCAGGGGAGGCTGGCCAGCCAGAAGGACAGGTACCAGTGCAGAACACTCAGCATCCCCAAGGGAAGGTAGAGGCTGGTCAGCATCATTCCACAGAGCAAATGGAAACGTCTGCCTGCTGTTGAAATGCTGTTATTTATGAGTTTGTGTCATCTTCTCCCCAAACACACTATGCCTTATTCTTTGTCAGCCTCAGGCACTGGGCATGCATTATTCATTCACATAGCATCCGAGAAGCCCTGTCCCAGCAAATGCTCATCGGTAAGTATTTGTGGGTTCAGAGAACAGTATTCCTTGTCACTAAGAACATATAATGTCATTTGACAGCAGATACTGTTGAGGACTTGAAGACTCTAGACAGACCCTTACTCCAAAGAGGATCATGGATCAATAATTCATGTTGGGTGGGGTATCTTGGCTAGTTGTTAGGAACTGAAAAAAAGAGGTCTGAAGTGTGAGACAGGGAGAAGAGGTGAATGACACTTGCCCTTCTAGGTATGGAAACCCAGTCTCCACTCCCTCTTGACTATTGTGCAGAGATCAACTCCAGTGTTGTATTTTTGTATCAGAAGTGAATAAATCCTGTATGTGCACACCCAGGTGCACCTGTGCATCTGTGTACTTTATGTGCGACATTGCTATTCTCAGACACACACACACACACACACACACACACACACACACGTATACCCCAAGCAAAAACTCCAACAGGTCAAATGATTTGTGGTGTTTACAATGGTGTTTACAATGCTGAGGATTTATGCCCCCAGTCTGTTTGCTGAGTTGCTGCATTAGTCCCTGGGGTTGCTGGAGAAAGGCGCTTACTCAAAGAAAAAGCAACAGAGACAGGGAGGAGGGGCTGAACACATGAAAGGAGGAGGAAACACTCACTGGTAATGCAGAGCTCAGGCCTGGGGCCAGGCAGTACTTTGCTAAGGATTACAGCTCCTCATCCAGGTCCTTTTCAGGAACCTAGGAGCTGCGTCCTCCTGTGATGCTCAGAGAACTCTCTATCTTCAAATGACCAATGAGCAGAGGTGGCTCTCTGGCTGGTCCTTTAGGGAGTGATAGGAATCAGTTTGGAGCTGAGCCTCCCCATCATTCCCTTGTTTATCTATGGTCCCCAACCTCCTTAGGGTACTGGACAGCTACTGGTCAGGTCAGTAGTGCAGCACCTAGAGATGCAGAGAAGCTATTATGGAGAGAGATTTAGTCAGCTTGCAGAGGATGTCATTTATCCATTTGCTTGTTCTACCTAGCAGCTGGCCATTCGTTGGCATGTGCTGTTCAGTGGGAAGACACTATTCCATGGTAGAGTTACAGAAACAAGCAGAGTACCAACACATCTTGATCCTCATGAGTATCTTGGAGGGAGGACTTTTTGTGGATGGGGTGGAGCTTGTCCTGCTGCTGTGGGCAGCTGTCACTCAACTCTGTTCTCATGCTCATACCGGTATAAAAATCACAAAAGAGCCCACATGAGTGCAAGGGAACGAACAGGTGTCTCCTTGTAAAAATGAGAATGGAAGGGCCTTCAAAGTCTCTTTCATATGTAAGATGGAGTGGCCAGGCCACAATGATTTGCATTAAAAATGATTTCATGTCACCAACACTTATGGAGATGAACTGGTGGAGGCAGCCAGCTTTTCTAGTTCATTTATTGTCATGCCTGTCCATCCATCTGTCCATCCATTCTTTAGTCCATCTGCCCACCCATGTACTGGCCTCTTCCTCCCTTGACTCCACTCACCCACATGTTATTGGCTTATCCTTCCCATTCATCCAACCACTCAGGCACCCAACAATTCACCCCAATTATTAATTCACCCCAATTATTAATCCACCCATCTATATACCCATTCATCCATCTTTCTCCCTCCCATCCATTATCCCATATTTCATCCTTTATCTAATCACTCCCATCCAATCTACTTATCATCCTATTCAATCTCCATAATCCACTTGCCCATCCAATATTTACTCAACCATCCACCTACTCCTCCACTCTACCCTCATTCATATATTTTCTCATTTATTCTTCCACACATTCACCATCCACTCATCCACCCACTTGTATACTCTACACCCATCCATCTCTTCACCCACTCATCTATCCTTCTGGATGTCTTATGGCCCTCTCATTCTTCTCCTATCTGCTCTCCTATCTCCCTTCTTTCATTGATCAGTTAGCCAAGCACTGTGAGATCCTTGACATTATACCTTGTGGATCTGGAATGGAATAGGAGAAGTATCTGCACCTGCCTTTCCCCTGTAATCGAAGTTTTCTTTGGAGACAAACTGACTTAATGTTGATGCATCATATGGTGTTGGTCCTTGGCTGCTTATCAGCCCAGCTGCCCCATGGTGAGATGCAAGAATGTAGGGATACAGGATGCATGGATACAGAGGTCTATGGCCCAACTTTTCAACAGAGTCTTAAGTGGCATTCATGTACATGATCAAGAAAGATATCTATGGATGCCCAGAGGCCTGCATATCCCATAAGAGGCCAACATTGTTTGTCTAGGGCACCTACAAACAGACACCTGTATCCTGTAGCTCTGACCTCTGTGTGATATAGAGAGACACAAGCTCATAGTTATGCTGCAGGCTTTGTAGACATTCCTAGACATCACAGAAGCAAGTGGTAAATGGTACCTTTCATGGAGCAGTAAAGAAGTAGTGGTAGGTGTGCCTCCTGAAGCATCCCATCCCTGCCAGCTTCTCTTCCTCTGGCCATGTGTGTCAGTGATGAACTCTTGGTGTTTCAGCTTGCTGAGCCACTCAGGTCTTGGCCTTGCCTAGTCTCCTGTGTTCTTGTCAGAATTTCTGGAGCTCTCCACTTCATATCCTCTTCATTAAAGGGCTTTTCCTGCTTCTGCAAGGCTTCAATTAACATCACTCCCCATAATTGCTTTAGTACTGGGTCAATCCTCAATGACTAAATTGATCCTGTGACCTGATGGAGCTTTAGGGATCATTTATAGCTGATAGCCAGCCTCCACAGAAGGTACCTACACTCTCCTCCCCTCCGGAATGCCTAAGAGCTGCCTCGGTTTCGTGCACAGATGTCTGACCCAAATATCAGTCTCCATTAGGCCATGAGTGACAACTGTGATATTTTTTTTCTGTGCTTTTCCTCCCCCAAACTCCTTATGTGGCTTTGGACAGAAAACAGGGCCTTAGAGTGTTAATTAGATGAGTTTGAGTTCTCAGCCTTTGACTTCGTATTTCTGCCAATGCCAAGCTGTACATCCTTCTGGAGGCTGGGACTTCATGCTCCTGTGAGCACAAGGCCTATGTCTCCAGCAACCCTCACCTGACCCACATGCCAGCCCCTATCCAAGCACAAACAGGGCACTGGCCTGCATCTGTAGTTTTATCATCCTGCTTTGAAAGCCTCTGACCTTTGCCATTTAGCTATGCTTCATTCCCACCATGTTTTCAATAGTTTCCTCTCTGACCATAGACACAGCTCCTGTATTGGACAGCAAATAAAATACATATCCTTTCAGTACATAGTAGTGTCTAGTCATCAATCTCAGACAGTCAAGGAAGCTTGGGTCACAGTCTTGGCTTGGAGCAAAGACCCTTGTTCTTGCTGGTGTGCTGGAAAAAGGGGAGGCAGATTGACAGAGGAAAGGGTGACCCAAAAGGTCTGTGAGGGACAAAAGGACCAGCTGCCTATCCCAGGACACCCATGGAGGATTCACAGCTACAGTGAGATTTTACAACATGGATCATCATGGCAATTTGCAGTACATGATGGGCATCCTGGTATGAGGAGCTGATCCTCCACTCCTCCTGTGAAGAGTAGAGACATGGAATTCAATAAGTCCTCCAGGCAAGTAAACCACAAGCCTGGGATGACACTACAAAGTGTCAGTGGAAGGGAAGCTTGTTCTCAGCACTAGTGATGCTGCCACATTTGCATACCTTAAAAGGTGCCCCTGAGAGGTACAGGACCTGATGCTAGGAAGACAAGTTTTCCTGGACAGTTGTGAGTAGAGGGTAGATTAAAGGACAGTGTGATGGGAGTATGCCTCGGGGTCTGAATATCCATAACCCTACCTGCCCATTTTCACCGATGACCGTAAATCCAGGAACCATGAGAATCTGTGGGACCTTGATTCAGGTCTAGCTGTTTGCTTCCCGTTTGATAACCCAAGTATGCCTTCAGAGGACGCCACAGTCTGTAAGCCTGATGTGTCCCCAAGTTCTCTTTCAGTTGGAGATATGTTTGTTTCTTTTGGAAGCTGGTGACAATGCTCTATCATTTTAAATTAAATTGCTCCTGTTGTGGTTGCATCCCTGCATGTGTTTTAATTCATGTGAATGCAATCGCACTTCCCCCAGGAGGTTGCTTAATGTAGTGTCAAAGTTGAATAAATAATAAATAGGGCACATCAGGGTTCCACGGCTGCAGCTCACGGATGCGCTGGTAGGATGCTCTCTAAGAGCTGACGCTGCCGAGGGAAGCAGCTAGGATGTGCCTAGCCTGGCTCCTGCAGCTAGACCTCTTAGATTGTCAACTCAGGGCAAGAGGAGCCCCTCAGATTTCACACTTCTGTCATCCAGCTTAACACATGGGCCAGCTCTTCCCTGCTGTCTATGCATGGCCAGTCTTTAACTTGGGAATAGTTTAGATGTAGAAGAAACTGAGGCAGAAAACTGGATAGGAGTCTGGATATTCTGCATCCAATCAAAGAACAGTGACCAATATATTTTGGTGGGGCAGTAGGAAGAACAAGACTTCAGTCTGTTGTGAGGAAGGCTGGGGGGCCAGGAGTGAAGGCCTGGAGAACTGGGTGCCCAAATAGATATCAGGTACCAAAAGCAGGAGAAGTAGAACTTTTCAGTTTTTTTTTTCTGGCTAGCTACCACTGAGAGTATAAGCCCTTGGGCAGCTCTGGGCTGGTCTGATGGGAGGAGAGGAAGCCACTGAGCTACAGTTACTCAAATCACAGATGACATGACCCTGGTGCCCAAGCCTAGGTTCCATGAGAGTGGATCTGGGAAGTACCCTAAAGAGGATGTCACCATGGTGAGTACCAGTCATGTTGGGAGGGACCAATGGCAGGTTACAGATAGAACACAATGGTTCTAAATTCACTCTGCTACTGGCTGAGACTTGTATGTCATTCTCAGCTGTGGATAATAGACACAAAAAAACTGCCCTCCAAACAGCTCCTTCCTCTGAGCACACACATGTGCCCTGCACACCAGCCGTCTGTTCTGCACACCATAGTGTATACTTTTCAAACAAACTTTAACCTGTGGTTGACCCAGGAATGGCACCTCTAGTAAAGACCTGAGAAAGCTATGGGGTTTGTCTGCTATTTATTTTTCCAAAGGAGGAGATTCCAACATGAGTTCTTGTCTGAGCATCAGCTCGAAGCTTGAAGGCCCAAATTGCTTGTGACTCTTTGGGTACTAAATGCCCTCCAAAGGCCCAGGGGTGGAAGGCTTGGTCTAGTAAATGGTACAATCTGGAATTAGTGGAACCTTTAGGAGCTGGAGCTTTCTTAAAAGAAGGCAGTTGCTGGGGTCATGTTCATGAAGGAGATCCCAGAACCCAGATGGTTATTGTCTCTTACTCAGCTGTCCTGAGGAGAGCACACTGGTTCCTTCTGCATGCCCATCATGTCTGCTTTGCTACAGGCACTCAAACAACAGAGCCAACCAATCACAAGCTATGAAACCATAAGCCAAAATAAAGCTTTCATCCTTATCACTACTCTTGAGTACCTGGTCACAGTGATGGGAGCTGACAAACAAACATTAGGACCAGTATGTTTTCCTGAGGATGTGCCCTGTCACTGGGAAAGTTCAGTGCATCATCATCATGGATGATGCAGCCCTGCACCTCTGACAGCCTGACAGAGAGCAACAGTTGTACATGTGTTAAAGGGTGCTGAAGCACAGACCACAGATGCTCCCCTTCACCAAGAAGCTGCTCACAATGAAATTTGCTCCTGGAGGTGGGTCTAGAGACCCTAATGGGGATCCAAGAAGTGATGCTACTCATCTTTGGGGTGCTATGACACTTAATGGATGTATAGGAACTAGTATAATGCTAGAAAACATGGTCAATTGAGGTGATGGTATATATTGTGTCCAGAGAAATATTCATCTTACTTCTTTTATTTTCCATTTATCCAAATGAACCTTTTTTTCAGAATTCTGGAGTCCTTTCTGCATCAAAGTGAAACAAAGAAAAAAGAAAGAAAGGCAAGAACTGGAATAATGGTGAGCCTAGGATGGGACTTTGTGAAGGGCAGGAAGATCTAGCCAAGATTCAGAGGAAGAGAGAAGCCATGGCAAAACGATAGAGAGAGGGGAAGCTTCAAACTGGGCAGTCTCACAGTACCACAACCCTAGAAAAATGGACTAAAGAATAATCAGATGTTATCATAGAGCAAAGTGTCCAAAAAAGGTCAGTAATCAAGGGGTCTGGAGTTCTCCCGAGATCTATCTGGATGTCATCTTTGTATCTGCCAGAGGTTCCGGAGTCCCTTCAGGACCTCAAAGGATCTCAGCTTTGCCTACAACATGAGTGATCTAGAGTTTCTCCCAAGATGCCTCTGCATCTGAATTCTGCTTATCCCCCTGAGACTTATTGAGTCCCCACAAAAACAATCTGGATATCAGTTCTGCACATCGAAAGGAAGGTTCTGGAGTCTCTCCTTGACATCATCAGACCTTGGCTACATATTTCTACTGAAGAATTCTGGAGTCTTCTTCAGACTCACCATCTGTGTAGCAGTTTCCTCCAAGATTGAACATCCCATCTTGTAGGGATGTTTATTAAAGAATGAAGTAAACAATTTAAAAATAGCTTCAGGGAGTCCCTGAAACTGAATAGATTCGCTACATCTTACCTTCTCCAAGAGTATATAGAAAAGACCTCTGAGAATCACTCTCAGACAAACTCAGCTGCTCAGAAGAAGCAGAGAACAGTCAATCTGCTTAGCAAACTCTTAGATAAATTGAGCTGTTTGGGCTCACACAAGCTGAGCCATCAGGAACAGACACCCTCCAACCTGTTGAGCTGCCTGCAGCTCCCAGTTTCCAGCTTTTGTGAGTTGTCACCCAAGCTTGTGTGGGCCTTTGGTGATGCAGCTGTCTGCAAGTCATTTCTGCTCCTGTATGCAATCCCTCACCCATATTCTTGTGCGGAACTCTAAAAACCTCATTGGTTCACCAAGTTGGACTTTGGTGCAGTCTAATTTGTTCTGTCACTGGCTTCTTATTTGGGGTATGCAGATGTTTGTTCATGGTAGACGTTCGTTCATGTCTCCCCAGAAATGGTGTCACACAGTGTAATTGGCAATCAAATACAAACACAACAGAGGATGAATTGAGGAGAAATGAGTGTGTGGTCCTGGCAACCCATGTATTAGTGTGCCTTTGTGTTATGGCAGTAGTTGCACAGCTCATGCTACGCATAGTGAGATGTGGATCTAGGGTTGAGCCATGAGAACTAGCAATGTCTATAGGAGGAATCCCAAGATGGCAGTCTTCTTCTGTGTGGTATGGGGTGGCATGCCTGCTTGATAAGTAGGGTCCTGAAAAGCCCTGGAAAGAGTCAGAAAATTTAGACAGAGCTTTCTAGTCTCTGACAGTAACATACAAGGGTGGAGAATGTCAGTGAGCAGCAGTGGACATTGCCTGGCTTCTGTTGTGTGCAATAATAAATACCTCTGAGGATGAGGCTGTGGCCAAGCAGGGACTTGTGTGTGTAAAGAGAAAGTGTAACAAGAAAATGGGATGTGGCAGCATGTTAGTCTTTGATCTGGCAAGCAAACTCGACAAACAAGAGGATGAAATGGAGGTGGTACCCTGCCATTCCTTAGGGCTCAGAGGCCAAAGGAAGAGAGTACAAATTAGAAACATATTCAAAAGATCTTCCTGGTATTCAAGGACTTGGAACTCGTGGGAAGCATTGGGGAGTGAAGTTGTTCCTCGTATTTTTAAATGAGTATCCTCTCCTCCACTTCCAAGCTGCAAACTCACCTCTCATATCACCCTGCTCTCTCCTTCCTTACATCCACCACTCTGCGGTAATGCCCCACCTTGTGATCATCACTGTCCTCATTGTCTTCTGCCTGTGGGTGGAAATGAACATTCTTGTCAAGTAGCCAAGGACTCATCAATTCTTCCCATGCTGCCTTGCAGATAATTGAGGTCTACTGTAATTCAGGGACTCAAAAAAATCATTTTGACATCCAGTAGACACCTGGGAACAAGGCCATTCCACATGCTTGGGATCCAAGAGTTGTAGAGTTGATCTAGCTTTCGCATCTTGCAGAAGACCAGCCACATCACCCCAGCAACTGTCCAATTCCAGTTCACAGCACATCCTGCTTCCAATGTCTTAATCACTCTTTTTTTTTCAAGGATTTATCTGATGGTTCACATCACTAATTATGAGCCCTGGCATGTATGATCTCATTGGAGAATCTAAACTGTGGGGACTATTTAGACCAGTGGGCTTGCAGAGTGAAGAGCCAGAGGATTTCATCCTACATCTTCTGGATGTACTCTCTTTGGGTACAGATGTCCCCCACCCACGGGACCAAACATCATCCTGAATGCCAGGATCACACATGCGAGGAAATCACCCCAAGGTCTTGGTTCCCCACTTCCCGAGGCAAGCAGCTAGTGTTTGGAGCTTTAGTGCTCTACCCAGCATCAGTGGCATCTGCCCTGGGAGATATTTAAAAAAAAAAAAAAAAAACAAATCTTGCATACACTCCACTCTCTTTCCACAGTTGGGAGGCTCTGATAATCTCTCCTATGGCTCTGTCAATGCCCTCCCTGTTACCCCTGTGGCTGTGCAGACTGAGCCATCTCCCTCTCCCACATCACGCCCTGTCAAAGGATCTTTAAAGTCTAGAATCACCTTCCTCCAAATCCAAGCTCCATCTTCTTCTGCACACAAGCCTCTTGCTAGCCTCCTGTCTTTGGGTGCTGTGCCAAATGTCCACTATTACTACATGCCTGCCAGGAGCCTAAGGGTGCTTGTCTGTACTCTCATCAGCCTGCATTCACCTCTGACGTCTTCCTCACGGGGAACCCACTGTCTTTAGAAACCTTTTTGTATCCTCTCAGACAATTATTCTACTAATGCATTCACAGATTAGGTTTTCTATACTTGACATTTATTTATTTATTTATTTCTTCTTTATTTATACATATATTTTTCATATGCCAGGGCACAGGTGTGGAGGCCAGAGAGCGTCTTGCTGAAGTCTGGTCTTTCTTTCTGTCACGTGAGTTCCTGGGGTTGGACTTGGCATCAAGCGTCTTTACCTGCTGAGCCATCCAGCCAGTCTTGCACATCAGATTTTCTGCTGAGCTGCACATCTCTGAAACCTTCTTCTGAGAATTGCCTCCTACTTAAGGCATCAGAAATGCGCCCACCTGGCAGCACTGGTGCTGGCTTGTGGGACGCAGTTGCATGTGCATTCTGTGTCTGTCCTACAGCCATCACTGAAAAGCAGACTTCTCCTGGACCCACCCAAGGCTTCTAGAAAAGATGACAGCAGGCTCTCATTCTCTGGGTGTGGCCTGAGCACTCATTTTTTTCCCCAAACTTAAGTATCCTTACTCCAGTTGATCAGCATTGCCTAACCTTTGGAATGGTAATTCCTCCAACCGCTCAATGAGCCTCCAGCCTCACTCTGCTAGAACTCTGTGGGTCTGTTTCATTATTAACCATGCTCTTCCATTTCTTGGTCCCAGGACAAGAGGTTTCTCCTCTGCCTCCATGTGTCTACTTCCTGCAATACTTCCTGCCTTCCTCACTGTGACTTTTAGGTACTTTAGTCATCATCCTTTCCCTCCACAGCTCTGCCTGGTCCCCCACAGAGCATTCTCTCTTCGTGCCAGATGACCTATCTAGGCCTGGAGATCAGAGTGACATTTGTGAACACAGGCATCTCTCTACTTGGTGTTTGGATGGTGGTCTACTTCTTTTAACCCTTCAAACTTGTGATCTGTGCTGATGAAGGTCGCAGGTAGTTTCAGAGACATTTTCTATGTGTTAGAGCTACAGGGAATCCCTGTGAAGCACAGACACTCATTTTCCCTCTCTTCAGGTGAGATGGTCTGAGGTTTGGAGACTTGCAGACTTGTCTAAGGTCACACACTGGGTTTGTGCAAAGATTTAAATACAAAGCCGGTGGCCAGAGTGCCAGCAGGCTCAGCAAACTCAGCCAACTTCATCTAGCACAAGACAGTACACTGCTATTCAGAAACAAGGCCATTGTACTGCTCCCTGGGGATATGATAGAACACACCTAGTGGGTTAAGAGGCAGTGTCCAAACTGCAGATGGCAAATGGAGGCCTTTCACCTAGCAGTTCAGGTTTCCAGCGCAAGTCAGTCACAGTAAACCACAGCCCACTGATCACTGAAACTGGTGGCCCTGAGTAATCACACACACACACACACACACACACACAGAGAGAGAGAGAGAGAGAGAGAGAGAGAGAGAGAGAGAGATGAGGAGCCAAGCATTTCTGGCCAAGGACTGCTAAGGAGGCAAGGATAGGTCAGGCTTCCCCCTTTACACAGAGGCAACATGTAGCGTGGAACAGCAGTTTGACTCCTGTTCAGAGCAGAGAGGCGGCTGGTAGAGAGGTGGACAGTGTTTCTACAGGTTTTGAAGATGTGGATTTGTTGATTTGTCTTCTAAATTATGAATTCATTTATTTATTTATTTGCAGTTCTGGGTATCAAACACAGTGCCTCGTGACAGTTTGACACTCCCTCTACCACAGAGCTTCTTCCTTAGTGAAAACTTTTAATTTAGTCAACACACACACACACACACACACACACACACACACACACACACACACA
>OU015748.1:111206293-111220996 GCA_907169655.1 Acomys percivali
AGAGAGAGAGAGAGAGAGAGAGAGAGAGAGAGAGAGAGAGAGAGAGAACTGAAACTTCAAAGCCTACCTCCAGTGATATACCTCTTCTAATAAGGCCACACCCCTTACTTAATCCTTCCCAAATAGTTCCACAACTGGGACCCAGACATTCAAATACATGAGCCTGTGGGTTCTATTCACATTCTTATCATCACAGGGCTCCAGTTATCAAATCTTGAGCTTTTGTGTCACTGGAGTCTTTGTCCCCTCTACAGATCCTTTCTCCCACAGTCCTTGCGTTTCCTGCTCCGCTGAGCCTCACTTAAGTTCCACGTTGAGTGGGAAAATCTGTATCCAGTCAGAAGCTCTTGGGCTGGGAGCCTGTATGTTACCTTTATCATGGATGCATTTTCCAAAGGAGCTTACGTGATGGTACAGCTGCTGGGAAAGTTCCAGCTCCATCCTCTTTGTTTTACAGTGGTCATATTTTGGTCGTTTATAGCATTCCAAGGGATGGTAGAACGGTATGCTTGTGTGTGAGTCTCTCTCTCTCTCTCTCTCTCTCTCTCTCTCTCTCTCTCTCTCTCTCTGCGTGTGTGTGTGTGTGTGTATGTGTGTGTGTGTGTGTGTGTAAGTGAGGGGAAAATGTGTATATAATATGTTTATACATATATGTTTGTGCATGTGTGTACACATGTGAATGTGTGAATGAGTTTGTATGTGTGCATTCTCTCTCTCTCTCTCTCTCTCTCTCTCTCTGTATGTGTATATCTCTGTTTGTATATTTCTCTCTGTGTGTATGCATGTGTGTGTGTGTGTGTGTGTGTGTGTGTGTGTGTGTGCAAAGTCCTTTGCTCTGTGTGCTTCATTCTAGATTTCATACCTCATATCTTATTTCTTACTTATTTTCTTGTCTAGGTTTAGGGTTATCAATTTCATTATCCTTTTCAAATAACAAAGGCTGCTTCACTGCTTTTATCTGTGGGTTTGTGGTTTGGGTTTCATTAATTTCTGCCCATCTTTGTGATTGCCTCTTCTCTTCACTTGGGGTTCTGTTTGCAAGTTTCCCCTGTTAAAGTGAGTGAGAGTGCGATGACAGATGTCAGGCCTTGTTTTTCTTTAGCATGAGCTCTGAGGCTAAGCTCTCCACTCAGAGCATGGCTGCAGCTGCTCCCACAAGACTGCCTCATTTCCATTTCACTCATAGTGTTTTGAATGGCTGCTAGTCTTTGCAACCATAGCTTCCTTGGTGGGGTGTGGCTTTGTGGCCAGGCCTCTGAGGAATCTCTCTACCTTCCTGGTTTCCTTTTCCAGTCTAATTCCATTATGGTGACAAAACACGCTGTGTGGCATTGTGATTCGTTTCCATTTGTTTTGCTCCACCACCCGGGAAACCACTGCACCACACTGCGTGATGCCCATGTACTGCACAGCCTGGCTGCATTCCATTATCGGCTGCACTTTTCTGTTCCCAGAGATGCTGGCTTGTGGTGTTTCCTAGCCCTGTCTATTCTAGAAAACAAGTGTGACCACCTCCAGCTGCAAGTGTGAGTCTGTCTGAGTCTTCAGCTTCTCCTGGAAGTCACTCACTCCTACCAGGTACATTTCCATCTACATTTCCTGTTATGTTGACCTTGGGTAGCTAAGTTGTGTCCTCCATTGTATGTAACGTCTGATCTCTGGGCAATTAAGCCAACCATGAAGTGGAGTGGGAACCGTCCCTGTGGCTCTGTCCCTCTGCTATGGCCCCTTTGTGTTGTAATCTTCTCATTATCTCTGTGTTTACACTGAGAGCCCCATGGGTGGTGGTATCTTTTCACTTTCCATTGTCAAACCTGGTATGAAGCACTCAATAGGAGAACAACCACTTACACCATCCCCATCGTTTACCTGCGCACTCTTGTTTCTTCACTCCCTTTCTGTGTGAAGAAACTCCTCATGTGTTATTTTGGATGAGATCTGCTAGAATGATGTCCCAGCTTTCCTTCATCTGAGAAGAGCTGTGTTTTTACCAAAGATATCTTCACTGTATTTAAATTGTGGTCCTGAAGTTTCTTCTTTCTCTCTCTCTCTGTCCCTCTGTCTCTCTGTCTCTCTGTGTCTCTGTCTCTGCCTCTGTCTCTGTCTCTGTCTCTGTCTCTCTCTCTCTCTCTCTCTCTCTCTCTGTCTCTCTCTCTCTCTCTCTCTCTCTGCAGTTTGATGTCACCTTTCTTCACCTGGGCATTCATAGCTGTTGATAAGAAATCCACAGTGAGACCCTGGGATGCTCTGAGCAATGTGGGCACTTTGTCTATGAGCTGTCGGATTCTTTCTTGCCCTTCAGCATGTTGCTGCAGTGCATTCGCTCACGTGATTTTTTGCTTTAGGAAATATTTTTCCTTTTTTTTTTTTTTTTTTTTTGTTCACATTGGATGGCTTCTTTTACTAGTTCCAAGGCCAAGGTTGAACTTACGTAATGGCTGCCAGGTTTAAGTCTTCTCATTGTTGGTTGAGGGTGTTTGTCTTCCCACTGGCTTCAAGAATGTTGTTTGTCCTTTTCTTGTATTGCCATTGATCCTTGGTGACTTTCTTTGTATGTTAGATCAGGTTCTTGTATGTTCCATTGTGATAGCCTGGCTCTTGCTTAAGCCCTTTGAAGAATATTGGTTTGCTTGTTTCTGTTAGGGATTGGCCATCTGAGCTGGGCCCTGCAATTCCAAACAGTTCCTTGGTGAGTATGGTTCTAGAATCAGTTCATAGACTATGGTGTAGCTCAGTGCCTGATTAGCAGGCACAAGCCTCTCCATCAAATCCCTACCACCTAAAATAACAATCTTATTCTTGAAACATTCTGCAGAGCTGTCAGGTGCATCCCATATGTAGAATGCCAGAGTGAGTTTGTGTTTAGAGGGTCATTGTATATATCAGCTCTAAATGTGTTTGTTACTGTCTAAGGACAGCATTCATGTGTTGCATGTGGACTTGGGGTGAATCCCAGAGTTCTCCCTTAGCTCTTTGAGGTCACCCTCCCAAGATTGGTTAGCCATGCTTCCTCCCTGGCTTGTTGTCTCTCTCTGCCATGCATCACAGTAATAATACCCATCCCTAAAGGCAAGTGTGAGAACCACACAGATGGGACCAGACCACAAGGATCTCCCATACTCAGGAGGCTGCCCATCCTCCACTGAGAAAGAAGGTTGCAGGCTGCCCTTGATTATCTATTGTAATTTAGGCCTGTGTGCGCTCCTGAAGATGCTGCTGAGCTGCCTTTATGAATAACTTTGGTTTGCTCTTGAGGCCTGAGAAGAGAGAAAGTGTAGATGAGACAATTCTACCATGCTCTGAAGAGCAGTGGGTGCTGGGGCCATTTCTGTTTGTCTCCGGCAAGCTTCGCCTGGAGCCTGGCTCTGGATAGCATGAAATGCAGGCTGCTGAATCCCTGACAATGACTGACTCCCCTGTCTATCAGTAATTCCTCCATCAATCTCTCCACTGCAGTCTGCCCACTGTATGCATTTCTAGTTTGATGTATTCTTCCAAAACATTGATCTCCCAAGTAAGGGAAAGATGTATTGACTCCATTCTAGCTGGATCTGAAGCTACCAAATTTGCTTCTGTGATTATGAAACATAGTGTAAATGCACAAATATACATCTGCACAGGTGATACATGTATACACAAGACATGCACATGCACTTATGTGCACACACACACACACACACACACATACACACTGAAGCCAAAGCTTAATCTGAGTCCATGATCACTCTCTCACAGCAGGAACACATGAACTTGGAATAAATTGCTACAGTAGCACCTTGCAGGCCACTGAGAATGGACATAGGTCTGTGCTGAGGGCTCTTAAGAGAAAGCTTTCCTCCTAGTCAAAACTAAGGACTCTACCTCTGGTGCTGGGTGGAAACATGACAATTCAATCTGCTCCAAAGATTTGAATATTTGAATATTACATACTGTTGTCTCCTCATTTACAAGTTAATCCTGCCAGACCTGTCAATCACCTGACCAGAATACCACCCCTTATGAAGGCTGCTTCACTTAAAAATCACTCTAAGGAGATGGGAGGAATAGTTGCCCTCTTTAAAAGGTGATGTACTTTTCTTACACCATTGAACCAGCCTACCTTATCAAAGATGTGGCCTTCTTTCTTCCTCATCTCATCTCCCTCTTTCTGGATGCATCTAAGATTTGCAATTTGCCTTCTCTCTGTTTTCCTTGTATATTCTGGTAAAATTGTCTTTGAGCTTCCTTCTGAGTCCACCTTCAAATTGTTTTAATTATACCAAGATTTCTGTAGTAACAATGTCTAGAACAGGGGTTCTTAACCTTTGGGTCACAACCTTTTTGGGGGTTAGAATAATCTTTTCACTGGGGTCACATATCAAATATCCTGCATATCAGATATTTACATTATGATTAACAACAGTAGCAAAATTACAGTTATGAAGTAGCAATGAAAATAAGTTTATGGTTGCGGGTCACCATAACATGAGGGACTGTTTTAAGGGGTTGTAGCATTACGAAGGTTGAGAAATACTGGTCTAGAACAATCTCTCATTATTTCCTTTTACACTACGTCAATTCACTAGAACTCTGAGTCTAAGACAATGTTATCAGGCACACCTTCACTGGATATATTCCACCGGCTGCCTGGGGAATGCCACCTCTCCTTGCAATGGGGTGACTCTGAGGCAAGTGATGACCCAACACTGGGTGTTCAACCATGAGGACAGATGGAAGGTAGAGTGGTAGAGTGTTCACAGTAGCTCTGCCCTCTGTAAAGGTTCTTTGGGTTTGGCCATCTTCTCCCTGAAGTGCCAACAACTCCTTTAAACAGAGCAGCTTCTAGAGCCCAGCAGGCAAGCCACGCTGCCTCCTCAGGTTACCTTGTAGTTCATGGGTTCCAGGGCAAGCTTTGTAATCAAATCCCAATGGCTCCCACCAGGTCACATGTAGCCCAGGCACTTGGCAGACAGTGTTTTCACACATGGCAAGTGCAGTGTAGCTGTGGGGCTGACACTTCTTGGTACAAGAAAGTGATGTTTACAAAGGTAGTGATCTGAAATTCTAGTTTGTCAGTGAACAGGGAGGAAGGCATTGGATAATGTGTGTAAGTTCTTTCATTTGAAGTTGTGTCAAACATTCACCTATCATTGCAGTGTTCCCAGGTCCTAGGCCCCTGTTCATTACATTCTCACCAGCTGTGGCATAATTGGGCACAGCACAGCTGCCATATCTTAACCCAAATTAGCTTAACATCCACATTGTTTTAGGCTGACTCCTCACCACATGCATAGATACCATAGTCCTCCCAATTTAACTTATCTGTCAAATTAGTATTCCTCCATAATTTCAACAGGAAACCACTCCTCCTCCTTGGCAAACTCTCCCCCTCAAAGAGGCAGGCATTCATTGGTAGAGTAGTTTGATGGGTAGGGAGGGTCACCCTAGCCCTAGTTTCTTTCTTTCCCTGCTGACACTCAAAAGTGGAGGTCAGTCAGTTGCCCCTTCCCCTTGGTGAAGGCTTCTGATAACAACTGTCCTCCAGACCAGCAGCTGACAGGCATCTTACCATCCTGTCCTGACACACTGACACCGCAATGGACTCTGCCAGGATTTTTTCCCCAAGAGAAATGCCAGAATGATGCTCTGAATCCACTTAGCCTGAGTACCACCATCCACAGTTTATTCCTGCAGCCACTAGCATGTTCTTCAGACCCTCTGCTCTGCAATTCTCACTGCAGGTAGACCTCACCTACAACACAAGGCGACAGCTCTGTCACTCCACATTCCACCCTGGGGCTGCTCTTACTGATCCACCAGCCCATGACTTCTATTCCTGGGGTCTGTCTTGGGGACCCACATCAGGGACCAGACCCTGTTGTTAAAGTACTCCACCTAGAAAGAAGCTGATCACCATCCACCTTCTAGAGCAGCCACTCATACGCAGCTGTTGAGTTCAGCCACCATGTACTCAGGCTATGAGACTTGTGGTACCCCTAGATACCTTTCTGCAATTTTAAAATGAACTTTTCTCTTGCTGGCAGCATGACATTCAAGATTGGTGTGTCTGTTCTGTATTTCAAGAATATTTTTCTGGGGTAGAAAAAAGTCAGAATGAGACTTCTGTTTCTATAAACAACCAACTTCTGATGCAAAAAAAAAATCATGGGAGAAGGGCTACTGGAGTAAGGTTAGAGATGCTGCAGAGTTTTGTTAACAAACACTTCAAGACAAGATGGCTGCCTGAGCCATGGTCCACTGAGGAAACAGGTTAACTGGCTAGACTGAGCTGTGAACAGTGGACCCCAGTAAGTTTCAGCAGCTTAGAGCTTAGATGATAGCAGAGGTAAGACCACTGTCAGTTCTGAGCCCCTGTGCTGTCCCACAGGAGGGTCCCTTAGTGACCCTGGATGACACAGTCCAGCTTGTATAGTGTCATTAGTCATAAAAGAAGAAAAGGGTGTTGTGCTTATAAAGAGACTGTTCTATCCACGGCTGCTCTTCTGGCTACTGGCCAGTCATGCAGCCATCTCTGACTGGACAGGGAGTTGGGGACACAGGATTGCTGTGCACCCAAGAGAAGGCAGGAATAGAACTGGGTGAATAACCCTGCCATAGCTAGATTTTCCAGTCACCAGAGAGTCTCTTACTGCTTCTGTGTGGATGCAATAAACACCTGCTCATCTGCCAAGGAAGCCGCCAAAGTCTCAAGTGGCCACTGTCCCTGAGATGGTGCAGAGAGGGTGGGGGGGGGCCCGGGGGAAAGGAGAGAGAGAGAGAGAGAGGGAGAGAGAGCACTTCCTAGGTGATTCCAAATTGACAACCAATATGAAACATCACATGCGGTGTGGGTAGCAAGGTATCTATGGACCACAGTGACTCTTGATGCACTTTTTCTAGAGTTCTCAGACTGGGGCACCAAGGATACTCTGAATGTTCATCCAGCAATAAGTTCACAGCCAGGTATGGCCTTGTGAGCAGTCACATTTGGTAGACTTAGTGAAACTGCGGAGTATAATTTCCATGAGCCAGTGACCAGGCCAGCTGCTGTCAGTTTTTCTCTACATATAGTTTACAAACATCCACCGTGTCTTTGTTTCTCCCTCCTTGTTCTTCTCTGTGTCATAGTTTAAAGACAGCTCCTTTGATATTCGACATGAGTGGGCAGTCTGGGAAGTTGGCAATGTCCCAAGTTCACCCTTTGCTTTCTGGTTAGGTTCTTTTGCTCAGGGAAGAATCCGTGCAGGATTTAGAGATTCATCCACTTTCTTGCTCTTACCTTCTACTCAGGCTCTACAATCTACTTTAAAACCCAATATTTGAATTCTCTGTATTGCTTTTAATGTCCATTTGCAGCCTATGTAATTATTGCCTCAGCTTGACTTTTTCTTGTCAGTTCTCCTCTTTGTGACAGGAGAGGAGGTCCTCACTGGAGTTGGCACCTCTCTGGTACCACACACTCTAGGTGACAGTGGCATCATATCTCAACATACCAATTTGTATAAATGTAAAGGGTGGCATTTGCCAGAAGAGGTATGGGACAGAACCCAGTTCTTAGTGGCTTAAAAATAATTAACACACTGTGGCTTTGTCAGCTAGGACTTACCAGTATCAGAGTAGCTAGAGAGACAACTCTGTAGTCTCTGGGAACCTGAGAACACGTTCCTTTCCCTCTCATCCTGTGGTCTTCCATAGCTCCTCGTAACCCATGAGGATGAGGATGCCAAGAAGGGCACATGCAGGTGTTTGCTCATCAGGGAAGGACGTCAGTGTTTCCACCACAAAGGGTAAGAGCAAGAAATGTGAACAGGATCATATGAAAAGGACTCCACCCTGAGGAAATATAAGAGTAGAGGAGGTGTTGGCAAGGCCATGGGGGTGACAAGAGTCAAAGAGTTCGGAACTTCTCAGACAGCAGATGAGAGGGTAAAAGTGAATGAATGATAAGGGCTGATTCTGAGGGCAGGGTGGTGGTACTCATAAGGAAAATGGTGAAGCAGACCTGGGATGGATAGGGGTAGACCTCCAGAGGCTGAGGGTGTGACTTACAGGGGGTAACAGTAGGTCTGAAGAAGATAAGGTTGGTTCTGGAGAGAACAGGCATTGACCTGCAGAGGTTAAGGGTGGGGTAGAGCTGCAGAGGAGAGGGGTGGACCTGTGGAGAGCAGGGTTGGACATGGAGAGGGTGTGGGTGTGGTACATAGAGCTACGGAGTATGAAGATGTGAGCAGATGTCCTGATTTGAGTGAGAAATATCCTTCATAGGCTCAGGTATTTGAACACTTGGTCCCCAGTTGGTTACAGTATGTAGGAGGTTATGAAAGCTTTAGGAGGTGGAGCCTTGCTGGAGAAAGTGTATTGTTGAGTGTGAGTTTTGAGTGTTTATCACCTTGCCCCATTTCCTGTTCAGTTTTCTCTGGTCCTTGTGTGTGGGGATGAAAAGCAATCAGCAAGCTTCCTTCTGCTGATGCATGCTGCCACTGGGGGAAGAAGCAGGTAAACAGTAATCCCAAATGGCCTCTTCTTTAATTCCTGCCTCCAGGTCCCTGCCTTGACTTCTCTTATTGACCAACTGTGTTCTGTCGCATGAAATAGACATGTTCTTCCCCAAAGTTGCTTTTGGATAGTATTTTATCATACCGACAGATAGACAAAAATCAAATACCCATGGGGCTGTTCCTCTCTGTTCCAGTTTAAGCCAGTTCTCCCAAGAGAACATTATGCTGCACTGTTAAGAGGCTTCTTGTTCAGGTGGACACCTGTTCTCCATCCCCGGAGTCCCACTGAATGGTCAGATGTTGTTTTTGTTGGAATACAAAATTCTCCACAGACTCACATATTGAAAACTTGGCTCCGAGCTAGTAGCACTGACTTTGGAAGGTTCTAGTAAATTTAGGAGGAATGGCCTAGCTTGAGGATACTGGTCACCATTCCTTTAATGGATAAGCCTGTGTTCCAGCCCTGTCCTTGTTCTCTGCTTCCTGTTCACTAGGAGGTGACCAGCCTCATCTGTCACAGTCTCACTGCCATGACATTCTGCCCAAGTGCAGGGAGACTAGACTGAACCCTCTCAGTCAGTGACCCAACAGCAGTCCTTCCCTAAGTTATTCAATCAGGTGTTTGGTCCCAGTGAGGAGAAGAACAGGTGCTAGAGAGATGATTCAGCAAAGAGGGGCAATGATGCTCCCAGTTTCCTACATCACTGTGACTAGAAAACTCCATTGCAGCCAAGTGTATCACAAGTCCACAGATTACCCATGATTAGCAAAGCAGACAACGTGGAAAGCTATAGCCACTCAAACTTCAGAACTTGCCATCTACCAAATGTGACAGAGTCACTTTTGAGCCACTGGTAACATGACAAAAATGACCACAAGCCAGGGACCCTTTTTATTGTCAGTTAAGGTATTATCATTAAAAAGTGATTTGGGGCTGGGGGAGGCAATAAAACATACATGATAAGAAAGTGGAAAGAGCAGTAGTAGGAGTTACAACAGAGATGTGGAGGACAGGGCACGGATGTGCGGAGTGGGAGGGTGCCACTTCATCAAGAATGTGTGGGCAATGCCAGACTGCCTGGGGAGATGGCTCAGTCCGTAAAATGCTTGCCTGCAAGTGTGGGGATCCAAGTTTGATTCCTAGAACCTATGTGGTAGCAGCAGGATAGGGGAACATGCTTGCAACCCCAGATTTGGGCAACAGGGACAGGTGAGTCCCAGGATCTGTATGCCCATCTATCCAAAAAGCTAGATAAAAGCTACAGACTCTTCCTTACAAAGCGAGCTGGAGACTGATGCAGACAGACCCCCCCCACTCTGACTTCCACATGCATCCACATATGGATGTGTACCATCAGCCACACACATACATGTTCACACAGAACACAAATCATATAAAGAAATCTGTGACTTAATGGGTTGATTTAAAAAAAAAGAATATAGGAACAGTTTTTAAAACCGACTTTGAAAAATATGATTTCTTAAAACAAAAACAGGGTTTACTGAACTAAACCTGTGGTTGCCATGGAAGCCAGATGATAAAATGGGCACTTGCTGCAGGCAAAGGTGTTCTCTACTTACTGCCCGAGGCCCCGTTATCCTTGGAAGTGACTTGACTCTCTTGGTCAGACCTGACTTACTTCCATGTGCTATACAAGGCTGGTTTCTTGGCATCTTGGCTAGCTCAGAGCTCAGGACTGTAGAGCATCCAAGAGCTTTCCAGAAGAGACACCGACACCTGGAAATGTCTTTTTCTATAACAGCCTGTGGGTTGTAGAGGAAAGAAATGGCCAAAAGACAAGTAAATGACACAGAGAGGGCATGCCTCCTGAGAAAAACTCCCTTAGAGGACTAAAGGGGATTCTCTGATTCAGTGAAGACTGTGGTATGTGACAAAGACATCAAGGAGAACCAGATCTCTCCTGTTAAAAAAAAATTACACACAGTGAAGCAAAACTCCTGAAGACACATTATGAGACAAGAGAAAACAATGGGAAACAAATAAAAAAAAACCTTCCAGAGATAAAAGCTTCATCAGAAGCAGTAAAATTCAAGGATGAGGGAGGGCTGGCAACAGTCAAAGGAAGGAGAGTTCCATAATGTGGAGAAAACACAAAGGATGAGAAAGCCTAACTGAGCTTTTAAAATAACCAAACAGAAAACAATGCATAACCACACAGAAGGGAGCCTTCTTGGGGTGAGGGATTCTTTGAATCGGAAAATCAAAACCACGGCTTAGCCCATTGGGAAAAGCAACACCAACCCTTCTTCCAAGGCTACAAGCAGGCAGGAAAATCCCAGGACAGTCTTGAAAAGAGGTAGGGGGAGTACTCAGGATGCCTCATATTTTCCCATAGCCACAGTTGAGAAAAACAGTCACCCAAACACAGTAGGGCAATATCTATAAAGGAAGGGGACTTTTCCTTCCAGTATAGAGATAAGACACACATCGCCATGAACAAAAAGCCAGGGATAATGGCACCCTAAACCCTTCTTGGAAAACAAATATCTGTCTTAGAAAGACAAAGAATCTAACAAAGAAAACCTCAGATAAATAGAAATGTATGCACCAGAGCCAAAGAACTTGGCACGAACAGTGAAACTATCCAAGGCTGAATTGAAACGACAACACAAGCTGTGGGCTGCTGCGATCCCAAACAGAAGAAACAGCCACCAGTGGAAACCAAATGCAAACAAAAGCTGGGAAGGAATGGGCAGCATGAGTGTTCCTCTTCTTATTGTTTCAGGGAAAACAAAACAAAATAACAACAACAATAAAACACCAGCCAAAAGCAATTTTACAGTGGCGGGGTTGGTTTGGACTCACAGCTTGAGGGTACAGTCCATCACGGTTGGGATGTCATGATGCAGTAGCTTGAGGCTGTTGGTTATATTGTATCCATGGCCAATAGCTAGAGAGACAAATGTTAGTGTTTAGTTCACGTTCTTCCTTATATGCAGTCTAAGACACCAGCCTATGAATGGCACTGCCCACAGTCACAATAAGTTTCCCACTTCAATTGGCCCAATCTAGAAAATTCCTCACAGACACCCACAGACTTGTTTCCTGGGTGATCGTACATCTGGTCAACCCCGACTGTTCACACTGCATTGTGGGAGACATAGTTACTGTTTGTTGCAAGCATGTATTTAAAGTCCACAAGGTAAGTGCTTTCAGTAGGAATTCCAAAGAATGCTTTCCTAAACCTGTTCTAAGGGCTAGCTATGGAAACAGATGAAGCTGAAGTCTGAGGTGAATCCATAAGGAAAAAAACATTGTGGGTCTGAGATTGAAATGGAAGACTAAGGTCTGCACAGTTCCTGGAAGAAGCTATAGGAATAATTCTTTGTGGCCTTGGCTTTCGTAGTGGCTCCCTGCATAGGACACCAAAGAACAAGCAAGGAAAGAAAAAGACATTGAGCCTAATCAAAATCAAAAGGTTAGGCTTTTGTGCTTCGGAAGACACCATGAAGAAAGTGACGGGCCCACTGGAGGAGAGGAAGTATTTGCAAGCTGCTGAAAGAGAGGCTGCAAGTGTAGACATATAAGGTTGTGCTATGCTGGGGATTTTAAACAGTAACCATTTGACAACAGCCAATGGATTTGACAAACTTCTCCAAGTAGATGTTACCATATACCATAAAGACAAAAAAAGACAACAGGTTCAAACTTCAGAGAAATGCAGACCCGAACCCCGAGATGGCAGTTTATCTGTACTAAGACAGCTGCCCTCAGAAGGACCAAAAAAAAAAAAAAAAAAAAAAAAAAGAGTGTTTGTGTGAATGCACAGGAATTAAATGCCTTATACAGGGCAGAGAGTGCACAAAGGTGAATAACATTCTTTGGAAGGCACATTGGCTGTCTCTCAGAGGAGTGAGCCAAATCTTCTGTGACCCAGCATCTTATGCACCCACTGAAAGTGTATAGACAGCATCCATCACAGAAACCAAAACATGGGGACCACGGGAATCCTGCTCTGATGCATAGATAAGTGGAATGTGGTTTATCCACAACATGAAATCTTATCGCACCATTAAAGGGATTAAAAGGAAAGCATTGATAGAAGCTGCTTGTGAGAACCTAGACTAAGGATGACGAACTGTGCTCTTACTCCTTTCACAGGAAAAGCTCAGAGTAGACAGAGGCATATACACAGGAAGTGGAACTGTGACCATGCCTTGGAGTTAGAGGAACTAGAGAAATGATGGAAATAGGATATTCCTTTCAAGGAGAAAAAAAAATAATCCAGAACTGGGTTGCAGTGATGGCTCCAGTATTTTGTGACTCCACTAAAACCTCCGGATTGTCAGTTTTAAATGAATGCTTTTATGGGATATCAATTACATCTCGATGGAATTGTCATAAACTCCTCAATAACCGAACATTTCCATGCTTTTCAGAACCATTTAACACTAAATATGTATTCAGCTTAAACTGGTTGCTCTTTAGGAAGAAAGCTTTACTAGAGGTACCTTTGTTTTGCCCGTGACGCTGCCTTTTCTTCAGTTCATTAATCTGCCGCTGGCTGCTCCTCCCTGGCACTAACAGGGCCATCCTGAGTGTCCTTGCTCTTCTACAGCCATAAGTGTGAGGAATTTATGATGTTGATGAGTCTATGTACAGAGTTGGAAAGTCAGGCTGGGTAGATTCACCTGCTGGCTGAGGAAACACCATTGGTGAGTAGTAAGCTGGGGTTTGGTGTTGTAGTCCTACTACAGGAAAGTGCCCTTGGCACCCTCTGTGCTTTGATTCTCCAAGGAACGCTATGTGGAACTCTTTCATAAAAATAGGGCTAGGCCTGAATCCACTTCTGCTGTCTGAGTGAAGTTTATTTGTTACATGGGGTATCTGCTAGCAGTCAGTGTGTAAGTACACACACCCAGAATGACCTCACAATGTTCTCTGTCACTATTTCTGTGTTTTAAGAACTGGGAGCTCTTCACTTGTCCTCTGTGCCCACTGTGACTCACTGGTTGTCCTATAGAAGGCCTGTCAGTATCATGCAAAGCCAAGTCATTACCCTTGTAAAATGTGAGGCCAGTTAAAAGGGTGGGCGAAAATTTGTAAAAATTAAAGATAGATGAATACATAGATAGGGTTACAGACAGATGGCAGGAATAGAGTTTATAATAAAAGATAAGTGGTGGACAAATAGATGATTAGATAGATATATGATAGTTAAATAGATAGATAGATGATAGATACAGAAAGAGAGAGATAGGTGATAAATAGATGGTAGGTGTTAAATAGAGAAATATAGAGAAATATAGGTTGAGTGTTAAAGATAGATGATTTAGAGAAAGAGGAAGATGAGTAGATCATAGAAAGTTGATAGATAAAGATAGATGAATGCTTAGAAATGAATTATAGATAGCAGAACTATAGGTTGATAATAAAAGATGACAGATTATAACAATATATGATAGATGAATATGAAGCTGTAGGTTATAGATATAAATGAAAGAAATAAGTAGATAAAGATGATAAGTAATCAGGTGGATAAATAGATGGATAGCTAGATAATAGATAAATGGATAGATAGATAGATAGATAGATAGATAGATAGATAGATAGATCACTAGATAGAGATACATAGATGATGACAGACAGAAAGATGATAGATGTATACATAGCTGACAGAGATAGACAATAGATGGATAGGTAGAAGATAATGGAAGATAGATAGCAGACAGACAGACAGATGCAAATACAGTCATATAAGGCAGGAAAGAACCATGGTGGCTTAGTACAATCCCAATCTCTTGACTCAGAATCTGGCCTGATCCAGATTCTTCTTACAGCCTAGTCACCATCCACTGAGATCACACACCATCCTGGGGCTGGGTATCTGGAGCCAGTTATAGGTGTCCGCCTGAGATGAGACCCTGCTGGGCACAGAAGGGTGTCCTGTCACACCTTGGTACCTAGTCCCCAACTGGCATGATTCCCTGCATATTTGAAACAACTCCTTTTCAAATCATGTCTCCTCTGCCACAGAGGGCAGCGTGGCTCTCAGAGTTGTGTGTGCCAGCTGTTCTGATTTGCTAATCAGCATCCTTTTCTTCAGCTTCATTACCAATGACTCCATAATTAGTGCTTTCTTTCTGAGCTGCCCCACATGCTTGGTTCCCCTCACCCCACTCATGACTTCACAGTCTGTTGCTCTTCCCTTTCCTTAAATAATAATAATAATAATAATAATAATAATAATAATAATAATAATAA
>OU015748.1:111225827-111247843 GCA_907169655.1 Acomys percivali
ACACACACACACACACACACACACACACACACACACACACACACACAAACACCATGCACGCACACTTAAATACAAACAAACAAAACCAGCCCATATATACTGTTTGGCAGCAGGTAGACATGTGTGGAATGGAGCATCTTAAAGGTTGTTTAGTAGGGGGAGACCATCACTATCTGAACAGAAATGCAAACTGAGGTAGAGTGACACATGAAGTAAAGTTCTGGGCAAAAAGCAGGATCAGGAAAAGTGAACCTGGTTAGAACAACCAGAGGTCTCAGGATAATGCAACAACACTGAGTGGGCACACACTTCATAATACCAGGCAATTTAAGGTTTCACATCAGGGACTCCAGGTATATGAAGCCAGCTAAACTCACACCTATAGCAGTGGGGGTGGGGTGGGATGGGGTGGGGTGGGAGGTGTGGTGTCTTTCATTTGTCACTCAGAAACACATACGTCAAGGTGAATGAAAATTCACATGTCGAAGAGCAGAAATAGGATTAAGAAGCATCCATTTTTTTCTTTCCAAAATGTTTATTGATTCAGATATTTTGCACAGCATAAAGCATTAATGTATGAGTTGAGTATGTCTTCACTCTAGAATATTCACACTTCTTTTTTTCTTTTTTATTATGTTTTTAATGTACACATTTACATTATGACACATGAATAAAATAAACTACATACAGCAGGAGAACCACAAGACAATCAGGAATTATATAACTGTTACATTCATACTGATTTGGCTCCTCATGTTTGGCAAACTTGAAGTAAGCATCTTTCCTATCTTGTTGAGTCTAAATTTCTGAATGAAAATCAACATCTATCATATCTCATTAACTTAAAACATCTGTCTTGATCTAAAAACATCTTAACCCCTAACCAACTAAGCTTAAGTGTAAGACCAAACTATCTGGTCTTCAACCCCATCAGAGACTTGAGAAGGAATAAAACTTAAATATCTGAGTGAACTTGAAGCACATGTTATCAGCTTCCAAAATGAAAAAAAATGACTGAGATAGTTTACTGCCTGAGCAAACACCCAACACTCTCTATAACTTTGGAGCATCATCTTTGGCCTTCTAACCTAATATATCTGACAGATATATCTGTGAGGCCGGGAACTATGAGGACTTTCTTACCTTCTTTTGGCAGGGATCAGCCGCTGACTCTGCCTGCATCTAAGCTTGACCATTTTTAGGTAGAATTCTGTCTGTGACAGAAATGAGGACACTTTGCCCAGTGGCTTGTTTGCCATATTTGAAGCCAACTCTATAAGGAGGTTCTTTGATGGTCATCATCTTCTTTGAGGTAGGCTGGGTGTTGCCAGGAATTAACTTGTCTCATCAAATAATCTTTAGAATAATAAAAACATATTTAAATGCCATATTCTGTAGGTCTCTGAGGCTTTTGAAGACCTTATTTATCTATTTTACCCTATATAGCTATAGAATTATATCAATCTGTTAGACCTAGGATATATAGTCTTCTGATAAAAATAGACTAGCATTTGACATGATTTGATCATTAGCTTATATTACTTAATTATCCTAAATGTGCTGCAGCACCACTTTCAAGGTATTGGAAGTAAACCTTGTATTATAATTGAGTTGGATTGGTATGATACCTCATATTAGAGTAGAAATATATATATATTATGTGAACAATAATCTTAGATTTGAATCTATACCAATGTATCAGAATTACACTTATTTTGTATCAATATATAAAATTCTATACCAATGAATTAAAAATAACCTTATTTGTGAGTAACAATTAAAGCCTTGAGTTGAGGAGTAGATTCAATAATCTACCTTTTGTTCTATCCTCCCTCTATATTTCTATATCCCCCTTTCTTTCTTTTCAGCTTCTATCTCCTTACCTACTAAAGAAAGAGAAAGGAAAAGAGAGACGTTCCTGAGTCCAACCTAGCTTTCTCTCTGTCTAAGACCAATAATAACTTATAGCCACCTTCCAATGAAAATAATCATCTGTAGACCAAGAGAGCAAACAGAAACCTACCCAACCTCCTTAGAGGAAATCAGACATCATTCTCTTATGGTTTCTTCAGGTTGATTTAGGGTAAATAAAACCTTTGAAGGGGCCTCCAAAATTTGGGGGAAATTGTTAAGCAAGCCAGGGATAGCATTTGTGGTCCATTTTCTAAATGTTGAGAAATTCCAGCCTTAACATGAGTCCCATATGGGACAGTCTAAAATGCTGGACCAATTGGGATCAGAAGTTTTCTACAGTGAAGAAGCACCCAATTTAAAAATTCAAACTTCACTGAAACAGAGCTATGGTTGCTACTTTATTTGTTCATTGCCTGGGGCGACGGAGAATAGATTTATCCTTACAGAGACCCTATGGCCTGAAAAACATGAATCTGCACTCAGACCCTTTTCAGGAGTCAGCTAAGCCCCACATAGAAGGCTGGAGGGCAATCAGGAGAAGCTTGGTTGGACCACTCTAAAGAGAATCACAAACTGGCCCCACCAGTAGGCAAAGAGCCCCTCCTCAAGGGAACAGAGGAACAAGCGTGAACCTTGACCATGTTCCAAGCCCCTGTGAAGTCTAAGGACTACTGAAGAATCGATAGCATACACATCATGTTCTCTGACTGCAATTCAATAAAAATTCATTTCTAAATGATTTGTGGGCAAAAGGAGATATGCGGATGGTAAAGAGAACATATTTGAAACTGAAAAAGTAATGAAAACGCTACTTATCAAAACGCATGCGATGCGGTTAAAGTGGTACTTGGAAGAAAATTTATACCCTCGGAGTGACTGCGTTTGACAAGCGAAAAAAAAATGATAAAATTAATAACTGAAATGTCCTACTCAGAAAAATTAGAGAAAGAACAAGATAAAGCCAAAGAAAGTAGGAGGAGAAATGATTTTAATAAATAAATGGATGTGGGTAGAGATGGGTGCTGGGCGCAGTTGGGGTGAGCAGAGCTACAGGGTGGAGGGGGAGCCCCGGAGTGCAATCTCTGCAGGCTCAGTGGAGAGTGGGTCTGGGCCTTTGCTAACCTTTGGGATTTTAGGATGGAAACTGCCTGTCTCTGGATTTTTGCAGCAGTCTTTGGACTTGAGAAAAGCTGAGTCTACAAGTCCTACCTACTATAAAGGGGTCAAATTCTCTTCTCCCCCACTAGAACTGTGTTAAAGTCTTAACCCCCAATACTGCAGATTGCAACTTTATTTGGAAATACTGTCGTTTAGAAAATACATCAAGTTAAAAATAGCATTTTAGCAGTGGTCCTAAAAAAATGTTAAGGCTGGTTGGAATCAGAACATGACTCAGTTGGCAGAGTGCTTGTCTAGGTGAATGAGGCCAAGGATTTAACTGCCAGCACCACATAAACCAGTATAGCACTCAAGAGGCAAAGGCAGGAAGGTCAAGAGTTCAAGGCCAGCCTCTTGACCTTGAATCCAAGGCATTTGTGGCATGCATGAGACCCTGGATCAGAAATTTTTTTTTAAAAGGGAAAGTGAAATTGAGACACATGACAGACATGAACAGAAAAAAGATATCTGTGATAGTGAGTTTCATGTCATCCTGACATAAGCTAGAGTCATCAGCTAGGGAGCCTGAACTGAGAAAATGCCTCTGCAAGACTGGGTTATGGAAAACCTGTAGGTTTTTTCCCCTTTCTTTCCATTTCTTCATTTCTTCATGATGTGGGAGGGGACAGACCATAATGGATGGTATTACTCCAGACTGGTGGTCCTGGGTTCTGTAAGAAAACAGGCTGAGCAAACCATGAGGAGAAAACCAGAAAACAGCACTCTCCTCTCTCTTCATTATCCACTGTTCAAGATTCCTGCCCTGTTTAAGTTCCTGTCCTGACTTCCTTTGATGATGAACACTGATGTGAAAATATAAGGTAAGTAAACCCTTTTGTTTCCATGTTGCTTTGGTCATGATGTTTGCTCACAGCAATAGTAACTCTAAGAAAGATGGAGTCCATGTAGAGACAGGACCAGCACAGCAAGCACATCTGCATTACTGAAGAACAGGGTCCCTATCATAGACACTCTGAGGCCATGGAAAGTGAGGCCATTCCTGCCCCACAGGTCCTGGAACAGAGTCACTTCTAGCCTGCAGAATTGAGGCCTCAGGTTGTTTCTAGGCACCTGGGTTCCCAGCAGTTTGTTTTTTCATCTCCCCCAGCAAACAGGTAAACCTAATAAGGACCTAAGCACATCCTGTTAGGGTCAGGTAGACAGTGAGGAGGGCTTCCATCCTGACTTGAGATGCTATGATTCCACATGCCTTTGGACTGGCTTACAGATTGGACTCTATAAGGATGAGGAGCCCATCATTTCACTCCATGAATCTCTCTAAGTGCATCTGTTACCCAGAGATCTCATCCTCTGGCCCCCTGCTACCTCCTCTGCAGTGTAAATCCCTGGAATCAGGATTGGCACCCCACACCCTCCTCATCCCCATTGTCTCCAGCCTGAAAGCTAGAGAAAGCTTCAGAAATAAGTGTTGAAAGAAAAATGAAATAAGTGGATCCTTCTTTGTAAACTTTCACGCTTTACAAAAAGATTGCAAAAGAATAGTCATGAAGATATATGTTACGACAAATGTCCAAAAATTGCTAAAATTATTTATCACAAAATGAGAAAGTACTCAATATTCCAGACACTTTCCACAAAGCCATTGTCATTATTAAAATCTGAAATGGCTTAAAAATAGACACATAGAGAAATGAGTCGACTGGAAGAGGCTCAGAAACAGAACTCAATATACTGAGGAATTTAATATAAAGTCAGGGAGCTCCTTTAATCTAGTGTGAAGACAGTGGTTTAGTGCTCAGATGAAAAGAAACCAAGCTGAACCCCATGCCACATGACACACAAAAGTAAATTAAAATGAGAAAAAGATGCTTCTTAAGACAAAATTAAAACTATATGTATCCACTCAGATATATTTATAAATTAATTCCAAATAATTTTTCCATCAGCAAACAGAAAATTATCACAATAAAGCTAATTTTCAAAGAGAAGAGAAAAAGAGAGGGGAGAGGAGGGAGTGGGAGAGATGGGAAAGAGAAAAGAAGGGAAGGAGGAGAGAAAGGAAGGAAGGAAGCAGGGGGGAAAGCAACAGAGATGCAAGCTTCTCTACCTGCTATGTTGATGAGATATGGACTGATGTCAATGTGTGGGAGAAGATGCAAGGTGCAGGGCTCTGGTGACTGGGGTTATTTCCTCCCCACCAGGATCCATTCTCTAGAAGATTCACCCTAGGAGCAGGGCAGGATTGCTCAACACCCCTGGCCCTGTCCATCTGGTCTACCACTTGCTCTTGGTTGAGACGTGAGATCAGAGCTCTGCAGAGTCTCATGCAATGCCCACAGCTGACCACCATACACCCACCCCATCTCTCTCTCTCTCTCTCTCTCTCTCTCTCTCTCTCTCTCTCTCTCTCATCACACACACACACACACACACACACACACACACACACACACATCCGACATGTCTCACTCTTCCCTGTCTTGTCCCTCTTCATAAGAGAGACAGAGATGATGTGTTGGTCTGGCGGCTATTTGAGAACTGTGAGAATTTATTTATAATTAGAAACTCTCTTCCTTTTGAGTGGACAAAAAATATTGGCAGTTGTGCTAACTGATGTAATTTTCTTTTCTTAGATTGCATCAAATGGTCTCTGCTTTTATGGAAGACATAGCACACAGACCCCAGCACATCAACACAACCTCAACTTTGACTTTCTCTATGTAAGTGAACCTGCAATATTCTGCAGAACAAATTGAGCATGTCCAGTCCCAGGAATTCTGTTTGCCATGCTCATCTTTCATGGGGCTGTTTAACCATGAACAGAAATTTTAAATTAACACAATTAAATAGGCTATTTCTTAATGTACCTTTAATCTTTTCTTTTCACAGTTAAGTCCTCAAAAATCACTCTAATTTAAAACAGGGTGAAAAAAAAAGTCCCTCCATAGAAAAATCATAAACAATTGAACTCAAACTATAGAGCTTTCCTCTCAGGCTTATTTTTTGTTCTGGTTTTATTACAATTACTTCAC
The DNA here is from genome assembly GCA_907169655.1 of Acomys percivali. Taxonomy (NCBI): domain Eukaryota; kingdom Metazoa; phylum Chordata; class Mammalia; order Rodentia; family Muridae; genus Acomys; species Acomys percivali. The sequence goes on from OU015748.1 coordinate 111,231,893, forward strand.
ATTGAAGAGGATTCATCTCTCTCCATTCAAGTTGTGAGCCCAGTTAGCAAGATTCATGATTTAGACAGCTGTGACATGTGGCAGGAGGTGGGGCTTGTTCAAAGGTTTGCTAGTGTGGCCAGGACTTAGTGTGGTACACCCACAAAATGAAATCTGCTTTGGCCACAAAAATCCACGGAGTTCTGACACTTGCCATCAAGAAGGGGACTCTTCATCAGTAGCTAGACTGAAAAGGCTTGGCCTTCCATCTGGGGATCTTGACTGGTAGGACAGTATCCATCAAGCACACACTGAGTTCTTGCTTTCCAGCCCCAGGGCTGCAAAGTAAGTAAGTGAGCAAATTAAAGCTTGTATTTTCTTCATGTGAGATGTTCCTCTATAAAGCCTACATAGTTAGATAAATGAGTGAGTTGTGACCAGGGGTTGGACGTCAGAGTGCAGATGGTGACTATGATTAGGTTTAGGGTTTTTTGTTTTTTGTTTTTTGTTTTTTTTACTGTTTGGAAAATGATTTCAGGCTAGAATGTGGGAATGAATAGACAGCGCTGTGAAGCTCAAACTCTACTGGGTTGTACATAGGCAAGGGGTAAATCTTTGGCTGTGGTTAGGTGACTTGAATCTCAATAAACCTTTGAAAAGTGTAACTGGGTGGGGATGACTGGAGAGATGAGTCAAAGGTTAGGATCCTCTGATGCTCTTGTAGAGAATCTGGGTTCAGTTCCTAGCACCTAAACAGCAGCTCAAAACTTCCCATAACTTTAGTCCCAGGGTATCTGGTGTCCTCCTCTGGCTTCCTCAGTCATTGTGCATGAACACAATAGACTTACATAGTGCACACAAGAGACTTACATATATGCAGGCAAAACACTTGCCCACATAAAGTAAACAACAACAACAAATATTAGATTATTCAAACTGGATTGTGTATCTCCCCAAAGTGGAAATGTAAACGTGCATAGAAATTAAAAGTTGTATCCTTATGCATACTGATATCTACAGGCAATTCATACTAAAATAGAAACAGGTGATATGGCTTTGGGATTCTGAAGATAGCAAAGTTCCAGCTGAACTTATCTTTCCTGTGAGTGGAATCATAAACTCCAGCTAAGCTGTGAAGCAGCCAATTGTCTGAAGGCCCTGTAACACTGAGATCTTGACGTATGCTGATAAGTGTTAAATTAACCAACAATAAGTGGCAGAAGTTGGCATATCTGATACTGGACAAGAAGAGAAAACACACCATGATGCATGGTGACACAGTGACACCGGGTGACAGAGTGACTTCCGCATTTACCGGGTGACAGAGTGATTTCCGCATTTACCGGTGTATGTGGGAGACTATATGATACTTTCATTCCTTTTATAAATTCCTTAAGTGGATGTCATGTAAAACAAGCATGACCCATTTTGACCCTTATACCGCAGACGAAAGAAAACACACAAGAGTGCATCAGGCAGGCCTGGTACCATCTAGTGGATTGATTACTTTTCTCATTGCTTCAACAATAGATCTGACTAAAGTAACTGGGGGAGGGAGGGAGATTTTTGACTTACAGCTTGAGGAGATGTAGTCCTTCTTGATGACATGGTAAGAAGATTGATAATAATTAGCCAGAAAGGTGAATGTTGATGCACAGCCTCCTTTATCTTTATTTTCCCTTTTATGCAGTCCAGGACCCCAACCCATGCGATGATGGCATCTGCATTCAGGTTAAAACTCTCTGAAAACTCCTTCATATAAATTCCCAGGTATGTGTACCTCTTAAGTTATTCCAAATTTAGTCAAATGGACAAAGAGTAGCCACCATGCAGGGACAGTGAAAGGCATGGTGTTCATTCAGAGTGGGTATGATAAACCAAGGGGATCTTATGAAAATCTCTCCAGAAAGGAATAGAAACTAGAAATAGGATTCCGGGAAAGCCAGTAAGAGCATAGAATGGGATTTGAGAAATATTTGAGGTGAAACCAAAGAGAAAATAGGGAAATAGAAGATTAAATGTAACATATCAATAACTACAGTCAATATAAATGGACCAAATGCACTAAATATAAACCAACACTTGCCAGACTAGATCAAAACCAAAGATACAGCTACAAGTTGCCTGTGAGAGGAACGTTTCATCAAATGGGGCAACGGAGATAGGGTGAAATGGGGAGACAGAAGCTGCGTGAAAGCAAGAGGCAAGAATGGGGGTACTCTTAATGTATGGAGTCCAAAGAGCGAGCCCATTTCACACTGAAGACCCAGAAATACCTGGAAGGAGCAAATACCTCAAACCAAGATGTGTGCATGCATAGCTCACTAAAGGCATACGGAATCAAATGAGATCTGACAGGATGGAAGTGGGAGGAGTGATGCCCTCATGATGGTTAGGAAGCAGAATGCCTCTCTTTCAGCAGTTACTAAATAAGATAAAGGACAAGGAGTCAGAGGAGGTGAAGACATTGTGGACCACATTCCGGGGTCAGCCACTGTGACCTACGCAGCAGTAACTACACAGAGGATGTACGTTCATCACTCTGCCATCACTATGACTCCATTCCTCACAGAAAAAACCTAAGGAATGGAAAGATCCAGCTTTGTTCAGAATTTCAGAGTCTAGCTCTCAGTGGAAAGTGTCTAACAGAAGAGAGCAACTCACACCATGGTGGCCAGAAAGAAGGGAGAAGAAATGCAAGAAGTCAACAAGACAACGTAGAAATTTAAGATGGCACTCAGAGGAAGGACAGCAGGTTACCAAGAAGAGACTTGATACCCTATGAGCATATACAGGGGGAGGTAATCCCCCACAGGAACAGTCATGGGGAGGGGAGTAAGGGGAAAATGGGAGGGAGGGAAGAATGGGAGGATACAAGGGATGGGATAACCATTGAGATGTAACAAGAATAAATTAATACAAAAAATGTAGAAACTGAAAAAAAAAAAGAAATTTAAGACTATGCCTACCACTGACCTACTTGCTTTAAAGTGGCCCTATCTTCCACCTCTCAGTGTACATTAATAACACCCATAAAGGGACGAATACATTTAGTAAATTTGAGTCTGTGGGATATAATGGTTTCTGAGAATTCATGTACCCTGTTAATGACATTGATTGATTTATTGGTTGTCTTTTAATCATGGTCACATGTATCTGAGGCTTATTTGAACTTATAATGTAGCTGAAGAGAACTTTGAACTGGTTTTCTTGTCCTCATATCCCATGTGTGTCCAACATACCAAGTTTATGGGGTACTATGGATGGAATGTAACCCTTCATGTCTGGTAGGCAAGCACTCTATCAACTGAGTGACATAGGTGGCCTTCTTCTAGACATCTACTAATCAAATGAAGCCAAAAGTCAAATTTAACCACACAGAGCTCACTCTCAGTGCATTTCCCCGGGGTAGGCTCCACTGAGCAGCTGAGAATGATTCACCCAAACCTCAACACATTCAAATCACATCACGTTCTCCTCTGATGAAACAGAATTATAGTAAAATCTGCAATGATTAAGCAACCAAAAAAGTTAGTGGATATTGTTGAGGCAACAAATCTCTCTAATTGATTATATACTGAAAACAATCCCAATCAAAATCTCAGTTTTATTAAGTGAAATTGATAGCTAAGTTTGAGCTGGGGATTGGGTCAGTGAGCTAGTCACTGAGCAGACAGCATCCTTTGTGATTCTTTCTATGGGAAATGTTGGGTGGAATAGTAAACAGGCCTGCCTTAAGGGTTCTATCTTGAGTTCCTGCTCCGACTTCCCTGCATGATGGACTGTGGCCTGGAACCCTGACCTGAAATGAACACTTTCCTCCTTGAGCTACTTTTGGTCAGTGTTTCATTGTAGCAGCAGAAAGCAAACTAGGGCAGGCCCCTGTATAGCTGACACAACTTTGAGAAGATACAAATTTCCAGTGTCTATTCTTCCATTATGTCAAAATCATGATGACTCTGTCATAATCCAGGCTATCTGAGGCAGCCTCCAATGGAGACCACAGGCCAAGAAAGCAGAACAAAAAAACAGAAATAGATTACAGTTCTGATATGGGGGAAGGCTTGGGGCAAAGGTGCTATTTTAAACATTCATTCTCCTAATTAATTCTAGCATTTCTGGGATTAATTATGATGTTTACTGAAAGGTAGGATCATAACTATTTTCCCCTAGTACATTAGCCAATTTTCACAAAGAACCTCGTCACAAAATGCAACCTTTCACAAAACTGTAGGCATTTAATTACAATGCACTACATTTTCTCATTAAAGACAAAGTACTCAAATTTAAATTATAAGGCATCTGGTGATAACGGTGGTAACATCATCCATATGGGTGGAATTATGTTCGATGTGGTAAGGCAGACATGCCATCATCTTGCCTTTGATTCTGTGTGATGGTAGAGTAGATGAGAAATTGCTGCTATGCAATTCTCACAGGTCCAGGGCACTTCTGGTGATCTGCCACCCAGTTAGATTATCTTCCCTTGACTGAGAAAAGAAGCCTGAGATCCCAGCAGAGTTTCTTGGGGTCCAACCTAAAACCAGCATCTACCACTCTGTTCTCATTCTATTGGCAGATTATATAGTGACATGGCCCAGTCATGGCTAAGGAGGCTGAGAAACCCAAGGTCACAGTCTCAGTCCCAGCAATCACAGAGTGAGATAGCTTTGCAGAGGGACTCATTCACATTGTCCTCATGAGACACTACAAAGCTACTAGGACCAAGAGTACTGGGTTTGGAGGAGGATTGGTAAGCAGAGAGTAGAAATGTAGGAGCACCAGGAGGAAGAAGTTCCCAGGGATATATGGGTTTTACATCTGGAAGCCTGGTGAAATCTCTTTAGAGCCACAGCAGCTGGGAGGGGCCTACCTATCTCCCTTGGCTGCGCTCTACAACTCTCCCACTGCCTCTGCCCACCAGACAACTCCAAAAATGAGTAGCTTCTGAAGCCTGTCGCCTGGGCCTGCATCCCCGTTGCACTCTTCATAGCTGGGGACAGTGTGGTCCTGGGCTCACCACTTGCACCAGGCTTCAGCTTCCTGTCTGGCACAGTGGAACAGGACTGTGCCCCATGCTGACTTGAAGGGTATGAGCTGGACTTCATCACCATTACATTGCAGCTATAGCTGTTGCCCATGGTAACCCACCACCTCTATGCCAGATTTCGGTGCCCTCGCTTCCTGGGCCGTCTACCCTGTGTCCTCTACCACTCCTCCCCTCCTCTTGCCAGGATATCTTCCAGCACACAGCCAGTCCCAGCAAGCTCTAGGCTGTCTCCTCAGCAGCTGCCCTGCCTCCCACTTTGGACTCTCCAAATACCATGACTTTGATGTAGACTTGCATGAAGAGACACTAGTTAGATCTAGAGGAAGGAAGCAGGGCTGAGGAGAACTCCCTAGACAGGAGCCTCACCCACCAACCCAATACCTGACAAGCCTGGCCCTCACAATCGCCTTCTCCTGGCAAGAAGGCAGAGTGGAGAAGTACCAAGGCACGCAGCCTTTGATGTGTCAAGTAGTATTTTCAAGTGTTCCTGAGAACACTGCATTGCTTTTCCCTGTGAGGCTTCAATATTCTGAGACAGAACATGTTGTCCTAAAAGATGGATCTCAAATCTACTCACACGTAAAAATAGCTGGACATTAATGGTTTCTCCCTTGCCTCTTTCTCATCTAATGGGAAATAAAACTGCAGTGTTTTAAAAACATGTTTTTTTTCATTAGTGACTTTCTTATGCATTAGCAACACTGTGAACAGTTTCTCTGAGGAAAATCAAAAGATAAATCAAGAGGGTAGCTAAGCTATCTCTAAGGCCTTGAGTTAAATCATGGCAGATCTTGTTTTAAGGCCCTGCTTCAAGGCGTCATGTAATGATTGACACCTAGGGCTGGTCCAGAGGCTTTAAAGAGGAGCAGGGGGTTAAAACATGAAGCCCAACTCTGGTAATGACAGTCCTCCACCTGAGTGCAAGGGTGGCTCCTCTGGGTGCCTGAAGAGGCACACTGTCTGCCTGTGGTTAAAGCTGGTTGCTTTTCTCAGGCCGTGTCACCAATGTGCAGCAGCATCCATCAAAGAAACTGAGAAACCACACAGGTCAAGAGCCAGTCATGCTTGGCACTGTCACTTTTTATCATCTTTTATATCAGTAAGAATTGCACCAGAGTTTTTTAAAGAAGGGAAGACCTTCACCTAAGACTTGGGAACTGTCACCCACTCAGAAAGTTTTGTGTGGGTCACGACCTGTCAGTGGACTTCCATCACATCCTTGTGGTTGGTTTCATTTGTAGGGACTTCATTTCATAACTGTCATATCATGGTGTATTTATGTGTGCAAATTTTAAAGGGGCCATTTAATTTAATTTAATTTTTTCCTCCTTTAATGTTAAGGATAGAACCCAATGCCTCAATCAAAACAGGTGCTCCTCCACTCGGCTACATCTAGCAACCAATTTTTATTTGTTTATTGCTTATTTGTGTAAATACAAACATAAGCTAAAGCTTGAGTGGGTGCTAGACTCACTACTGACAGCAGCCATGGCTTGTCTGTATGGAGTAAGACCAGAAAATCCAAGTAGAACATCCCATGAGTGTTAGCTGGGATTCACAGCAAGGACCACACAGTGTTTTTTCCATTGTTAGAGCTTGTGTGCCCCGTCCTTTATATCAGCAAGTTGTAGAAATATGTGAGCCCTGGAGGCTGATCTGGACCCTGGTGGCCCAAAGAATAGGAAGATTAGAAGCTTAACATCTCCCTTTGTTCAGTGGATTTTGTCACCGAGAATCTGAAAAGATGGAATGGGAAAGTGGTTCTGGGGTGACTATCTCTCTGGGCAGTCCTACAGTGGCCCCAGTGTCTTGACTCATCTCCTGCTAGTCACAGAGAGAATGGACTCAGGAGCTCTTAGCACCACTGCTCTGCCAACCAGACAATGAGCATCCCAACCACTATCAGTGGCCACATGGAAAGGAGACAAGAATACAGTGGGAGAGATAGCTCAGTGGTTAAAAGCACTTACTGCTCTTCCAGAGGACCCAAGTTTGGTTCCTGGCACCCATGTGACAAATCACATTCACCTATCACTCTATGCCCAAGGGATCTGATTCCTCTTCTATCCTTCACAGGCATCACATGCCTGTGTCACACATACGTGCACTCAGTCTCATAAACATATACTAATAAAAATATACCTTAAACACTTTTTTAAAAAAATAATATGTGAAGTTTAAAGACCTTCTGTGGTCTTACTTGGGACTCACTCAGGAGCACCATAGATAGCCTCTGGGCATGGGGTAGGGGCAGTTAGGGTCAGGCACTCCTTACATCTGCTTTAAGGTGGTGCAGAGTTCTTGACTCTGTAACTCAGCCCCAGGTCCCCACTAGAGGGTGTCAGTGTGAAGGCCACACCCAGTGCCAAGGCTGCACGTGCCTCATGTCGATGCGTTGCTCTGTACAACGGACTGAGCAGTTGCTGCTAGAATGTGGGTCTCACCCACTGTCCAGCTTATAGTATCTCTCTGCCATTCCATCTAACCTCACTCAGTGTCACTGTGCCCTTTCCATATTGTACCTTCTACCCAGTAGTCTTGTCTGCTGGTACTTTACATACATCTTCATGTTCCTCTTCCTTGGCTTCTGCCAATAGCATTTCTTCAAAGAAGTCTGCATTGCCATGCCCAGCTGAACTTATGTTCTCATAGCACCTCTGAGTACACCGACCCTCATAAGTAAAGGCAGGCTCAGAGCCACCTGCTATACTCTCTCTCCCTAGAACCCCAGGCTCACGTCTCTGCCACCACCATGGCCACCCATGGCAGACACCCGGCCAAGCTTTGTTCAAGTAATATGAACACATTGATCTGTGGAAATAAGCCTTAAAAACAAGGTATTTATGGTTCCAAATGAATTTCAAGAAGATATAAATCAAAGTAAAATGGGCTTCCAGTATGAGAGTTAACCTCGAAGGACCACAGCTATAATAGGTTATCTGCATTAAATATAGCTGGTCGGAGGAGACTTCACTTCTAGAAAGGAGACTGGGGACAAATTTGTCTCTAATTTTGGTTCCTGAAAAATAAATTAAGGCAATTATTACCTCAAGATTGCTAAACAGCACCCCGCTATCTCCTTTAAATTCCACATTAATGCAACCCACACTGAGGACTTTGGAAAAAGTCAGCAGAGGACAGGTTTTCCTTCCTCGCAGGGATCCTTATGATTTATTGAACTTGAAATTGGTCATCAGATCTTCTTTGAAGAGTAGGAAGGGAGTCACAGTCCAGGTGATTTGTAATGCCTGTGTGGACAGGTGCCAGATGGGTGGTCAGAGGGGTCAGCAGTGTTGGGCAGTGAGCTTCAACAGCCCCTGTAGGTGGCATTGAGGAAAGTGGGTAAAGAGTGAGAGCCTGGGGAAGTGGTGGGCACATTCTCTGTACGTGGAACCTCCATCTTCGGGTCTCCTAGTGGACACTGAGTCTATGGCTATTGGAAACCCTGTTCAACTAGGAAAGTTACCCTGGACTCTTGGAAACAAGAAGGTGACTGCCAGTAAGATCACAATGATCTTCCTTATTTTTAGAAGAATTGTGTGATTACTTTCTTGTTGTGGGGAAAGGATGTTAGAGACACAGCACTGAAGCTGCAAAGTAAGGGGAAGGGTCACATGTCCACAGTAGAAGTGCTGACTTAGACTAGGATAGGGAAGGAGGGTCGTAGACAGAGGCTCAGTGGCAGTGCTGACACCTGAGCCACTCACTCTGTCACTGTTCCTTTCGAGATGCCCTGGGCATATGCGTTTTCTCAATTATCTCTTCTACTATTCTTATTCAAAGTGGTCATTACCAGACTCATCCTAAGATGAAGACACAGAAAGATGAGAAAAGCTGAAGGCCAGGCTGAGGCCTCTATCATGATCACAGGGGTTACTGACATGTTACACTAGAGTTGGTGAGTCTGTGCTGCCTGGACTCACATCAACAGAGTAAACACAACAACAGCAGCATGCTGCAAGGACTTCTCTGCACATCCCTCTGGGGAAAAAAACCTCCCTGACTTTGGGTGAGTTACAGGGTTTAGAGGTTAATGAGAACTTGGATGTTAGGAGAAGGAGCCTTAAGACCATGTTTGACCCAGGTCAGTGGTCACAGTTTGACCCAAGTGACCAAATAATAAATAGGGAGGAGCTGTATCCTTGTAGGCAGGAGATGGGAATGTGACATCTAACCACACTCCTGCTGATGGCATAACCATGATATTCATCTGCTTCCTGGCCCATCAAGGTAGAATAAAACAGTCTCTGAAGTGTTCTGTCTTCCATTGCTTCAACAAATCACCCAAGGCTGGAAACATTAAAGAGTTCTATTTGGTTTGTGATAGATAGGTAGAATATTTTATGGATAGATAGATAGATAGACAAATAATAGATAAATGAATGGGTAAGTAGATGAATAAATAGATGATAGGGAGGTAAATGGATGGATAGGCAGATAGGTGTCCATCACATGCTGAAAGAAAGCTGTGACAGGTCCCAGCTAAATGAACACATAAGGAGAGCCATGAACTGAGCTCTAATCTGTCTGCACACTGTGCAGAAGCCATAGGTTTGTAAAAGCAGACAGAAAAGGAAGGAGGAATGGACTCTACTATTGTTTCATAGGGTTATAAGGGGTCAGTAAGCACAGAGTCACAAAGAAGAGTCAAGCCAGCTGATAGCTCCACCATGATACATTTCCAGAGCCCACATTAACCTCTAGGGACCACTTGGCCATCAAAGCACACTCAGTATTCACAGAGGCAAGCCTATCTGAGGGCTATGGTGCTGTGGCTGTGCACATCCCATAGGGCCATGGTTCTGGGCACAAGGGAAGAAGAGCCTTTAGCGTGACCTTGGGCTGGCTCCTCCACTGGCTGCTGGGAGCATAGCTCCTATCTGCTTCTTCTCTTCAGATCTCTAGTAAGTACATGAGCAAAGCCAAATCCACTGTCAAAGGCAGACTAAAAAAGGTCTGGGCTTTTAAGGAGATAAGCTTGCAACTTTCCAGAGAAAAGATGCTTACAACCTAGAGACTTTGTCAGTAATTAGAGAAGGAAATCCCCAGCTCTCCCCAGATTACCTGGAAAAGCTACTGCTGTAATATGCAACCCAGAGATGGCTAGCATGGACAGAGGGATGAAAGTAAATCATCTGCATGCATATAAAGCAAAGGAGACCCTGGCATTGCTAGCACACCCCTTTGCTACCTTTCTCCTCTCCTCCCATCATAGCCACTCTCTCCTCCCCTCCCTATATCTTCCATTCCCTTCCTCTCCTTTATGAGACCATATAGAGTTTAAGACAATAACTGTTGACACTTTAACTGTTGTCAATATGATTTACCATGTCAAGACACTATAGTAGAACATTTATAAACCTGCATAAATAAATTCATCTGAATTGAAATAGTCTGATACCAGTCCTGAAATATGGGACATCAAACAATAACTCCCCCCCCCTTTTTGGTGGTGGGGAGTCAAACATGGGGTTTTGCATTTGGTAGGCAAGTACTCTTCCATTGAGCAACACCCAAGCACTCCAACAGAAATGAAAACCATTATTCTATCAGTTACAATGAAGACAGGACATGGAAAGCATGTAAGACATTTTAGTCTATTGAAACTTGGTAACAGGTTGGTTACCAGTGTGGGGGCAAGTATAAGGCAATGTCTTTCTTTTAAATGAGGTAGTTCAGACATAATGCACTCCAATAAATGTGGGGAGAGGATGGCCTCACCAGTATAATACATCTGATGGCAAGCCTGATTACCTGGGTTCAGTCCCAGATGATGGAAGGAGAAAACCAATTCCTTCAAGTTGTCCACTGACTTACACATGTCCACATGTAGACACCCCTACACAACAAATAAGTTAATTACAAAAGAACACCCAATGGCAGTTATGCCAACTGGGTTGAAATAGGCTGAACATTAAGGAAGCAGAGATTAAGTCAGATCTAAAGGTGCAGAGGAGAAATGATGGAGTTACCAGAACCAGAGACGTATATATGCATACACTCTTATGCACATTCAGGCATACACAAGTACACCTATACTCACAAGAACTGAGTCTCCATGCATGTGGTAGCCATGTATCTGATACTAATCAATGCCTGAAACTCCAGGGAACAGAGTGGCTGGCCTGGGAGTTCAGGAAATGCCTCTGAACTCTCCAGCTTTGCTGTGCAACCAGTTAGGTGCTGGCCAGAGCTGGATAGAGAAAGACAGTCTCTCCCAGTCCCAATGTACCTTCTATTCCCTCATCAGATTCCCCTATGAGAAGAATCTAATTTGAAGCCAGCTGGCAAGGGAGCCTAGAAAATTCAATCTACAGATGCTCAACTATAGCCTCTTGAAACCAGGTGAGGAGCTGTGGGCTCATATCAAAGGGGGTTACCACTCAGCCTGCTAATCTACCTGAAGCCTGTGAGATTGCTGTAAACACTTTCTTTGCAGTCATGAGTAGGAAGCCATAGTTTTTATGTGCTGTGTTTAGACACCGTGATAGAATAGGGTAAAAATCATAAGAGCATTGGAAAAAAAGGTGTTGTCATTATTGGGAGATATGCTGCTGTTGTCTAAACAGTCTGTGGTACACTTCAGAAACCATTATTAAAATTAGTATGCACTTCGAAAGGCTCTGATATTAGTACAATAAAGGTAAAAGCATGCCCTGTTCTTTTTCTATAAATAAGCAATACTCAAAATCTATCTTTTAAAGGTATTTACAAAGACTATCTGAAGTAGCTAGGAAGAAATCCAAGTGTACATGCAGAGAAAAGGAGATGTTGTTGATGCAAAGCAGGGCACACCAATGGCAAGAGCAACTCAGACTTCCATGATGTCAAAGCTCCCTAAGCTAAGTATATGGAAATCCTGGCTCTGGGAATGGGGGGGTCATAGTTCTGACACTGACAATGAGGAGAGTCAGGAATGGCCACCAGGTTCCTGAAGACATAGTCACAACAGCATTTGATACTGTCGTGAAGATAGGAAAGGGGTGGATGGAACAGCATGAAGCAAACGACAGAACTCGGGAGTCATGTAGAACCTAGCTCAAGGGAGAACGGCAAGTATAGAAACCATTACTGTGTGGCTCAGGACAGCTGCTTAACCATGGAAGATGCAAAAGGAAGGAGACCTAAACCCTGCTTCATGATGCAGAAAACATCCTTTTTAGACTACTAAAGAATACACAGAGGCAAAGCTGTAAGTATTTTAAAGGTTTTTGTTTCTATGTCTGTGTGTGTCTATGTGTGTCATTGTTGAGTGTACGTGCATGCAGTATCTGTGGAGGCCAGAAGAGGGAGATAGAGTTAGAACTGTGAGCTGACTGATGTGGATACGGGTGATGGGAACTGGAGTTGGGTCTTCTGGAAGAGCAGCAAGTGCTCTATAAGTATTTTTAAATAAAACATTATGGAAATCCTTGGACTGCTTAAAGATGGGACAGTAGTAGTCATAAAACACTTTAGGAGTAAAACCCTTTGTTATAAAATGATGCCATTAAAGGTAGGAGAAAAGCCATAAAATGCATATGATATTTACAATGTGCCTGTCCCAGGAAGAAGTGCACAGTGTGAATGTGCCTCTAAATCTCCAGAAACCAGTGTGCCAACCAACGGGAAATGGAGCAGCTATCTGAAAACACAGGCAGAAAACAGGTAACACACATTTACAGTGATGGTCAAATCCATTGTTCACCAGGGAATGCAAATTAAAATGTCTGGTTTTTATATTCACAAGACAGATAAAACTTAAGACAGCCAGACTTTGGCTAGAATTTATGAGCCTATTATTCCATGGAGTCAATGCCCCTGTTGGGGGACACCCAATCACTCTGGTAAAACAAAGAAATCCCAGGGAGTGTGGTGATCAGTATTTGCACACCGGAAGAGCTCCATGTAGATGTGAGACATGAATGTCCATCAGCACTGTAGACTATGTGTTAGTTCAACCTGTCACCGTAAAACTCCTGTCTCTCCTACCCAAGACAAAGCCAGTGAGCCTACAGCTCCAGGTCAACTTGAGAATGGGCCCATATGGGAGGTGACCCAGTCATTAAAGCACTTAACTCAAAGTGTGAGGACCTGAGTTCAGATACCCAGAACAGAGGGCAGGGGTGGTCTGTGTGCTGGACCTGGAGGCCTGTCTCCCAGATTTCTATCTGCTTCTCTTTCCTCTTGAGATGGCAGCTGGGGAGCACTCAAGCTGCTTCCCAGAGCACATCTTTCCGAGGCTGCCCCTGGAATGGTGGCTAAGGGCTCATTCTGCCTCCTGCTGTGTGGAATGAGCTTCCCAAGGGGACTTTGCATTTTTGCTATTGGTGCTGTGGTGCATGGTCCAGCATGGATCTTTGGACTCCAGCCAGATTTGCAGGGATTTCACAGCCATGTTCCAAGCATCATGGATGTTAAGGTGGCCGGTCTAGTCTGTGTTCTCTCTCTCTCTCTCTCTCTCTCTCTCTCTCTCTCTCTCTCTCTCTCTCTCTCTCTCTCTCTCTCTCTCTCTCGGCTATTACTATGAACTGCTGAGAGCAGAGGGGCTCTTTTTACAAGGGACTCTGCTTCCTCCATTGGGAACAAGGATGGCAAGCCCATATCTAGTGGATGGGTGGAGGAGGGGCTAGGGATAGACAACTATGGAACCAAATAGTCCTGACATATATACCAGTTGGCTGTGGTCATGCTGGGAAGAGGCTGTGCCAGTTCCAGTGTGAGACTCCTGCAAGAGTCCACAAAACCAGTGTATCTGCCAAAAGCTCTCAGGAAATACATGCCATGTGTGGTCCCCTTCCCTCATTATTCCTCCTATACAAGGAGAGGGGTGTCTTTGTCCCCTATTCCTTCAATCTATTAGGCACAGCACTCAAAATCTGGCTTTCTTCTTTTTTTTCTGTCTTGCCCAAATCCTGTGGATAGTCAGATCCAATCGGTTCTTTGAACTGGAATATTCTTTCAGCCCTTGGGGCCATATTTGCAGTTCAGCAGTTTCAGAGACAAGTGCAGTGGTGCCGATCTGTAATCTAGACACAGGCCTTCAGGGTAAAAAAAAAAAAGTCACACTTCCAAATCGCATTAATTGAAAACTCTGAAATTCCACACTGTACAAGGAAGAGGTGCCTGGCCTGGTGCTGTAGGAATGGAGCAGACCTTGGGAAGAACTGAGAGAGAATGGTTTGATGCTGGGGAAGCCCTTCACACAGTCCCGTTGTAGAACAAAGGACAACAGGAACTATTACAGCAGATTCTTATCTATTCGGAGCAGCAGGCCCCGCAGGGCCGCCTGATAAAGAGCAGTGGCTTTTACCGCATTGTGGAGTGTATGCTCAGAGGGGCCAAGCCTGTGTTTCTGCAATAATAGTCCATAATTGAGCACTCCCCTTGAGGCAGGCAGCCTCTCCTTCATAATCCAGTTGCACAGAGGTTCCTTAGACCATGTGGACAGCAGAGCTGTGAGCCCTCCAAAGACCTGAAGCCACTGGACTGCTGTGATATGCTCATCCTTTTCCATCACACTGTATCTCTACAGGTCAGTCTGGGGAGCTGGTTGTCAGTGCAGCCCTTTTCAAGGGAAGGGGGTATGACAGTGTCTTCTATACAGACCCCAACTGGGTTTTCTTAGAAAAATCACTCTCCATTGGCTAGGAGATATGCCTTCAGAGGCCATGATCAGCTAGCTGTTCATCAGGTCTTATTATCTGGGTACCTCATCCACTGATGGTCATACCACCTATCAAGGTCACAGGGGAACAGTGAGGATCACCGGCAAGCAGAAACTTGGAGTGTCGACTCAACTGTCTTTGGCATAGACTGCCACAGCCATCATCAGAAGCTACCACTAAGACCTTCACAACAGCCCACTATATCCATTAAGCTTGTGGTGACCCTAGAAGTTCAAAGTTGTCTGCTATGACTCACCCAAACACACCATGATGCCATGTTGTATGGCCCAGGTAGAACAGCTAAGGTGGCCCCCATTTTTTCTTTGACAGGTAAGGGAGTCAGGCTGTAAAGTGCCCATTGTGCTGGATGGGTGGTGGGTAAGGTCAAAGGTAAAAGGGTCCATCCAGTTAATTCCATTCAGGAGGAGAAGCTGAAAGTGTGAGAGTGTGGGTAGCACATGGACACTTTTCCTAGGACATGATCTCAGGTCAGAGAGCAAGAGACAGCCCTGTTACCAGGCCAGGCTAGGAAAAGCAGGCTCCCTCCATGTTGACTTCCCTCCCTTTTCTTTACATTCTATGCTCTCAGCCTCACTGACCCACAGAGGTTATCAGAACATGTGTGTGCCAGCTGAGTAAAGACTCACAACTGAGCCAGCCCAGAACATTTGAGGGTGGATGGATGAAGGCTCCTCCTGGGGACAGAGAAGTGGTGCTGGGCTCTAAGGTTGCAGGAAACCAGACCCTCCTTCTGGGAGCATCACCAAATAGATAGCCCCTCCTTGGTGGGACCCTTTTTATTTGTGGAAGCTTCCCTTTCAGTGAGAAACAATAGGGTGGATCTTAAGAGGAGAAATCTCCATTGGCCACCACTGGGGCCATCTAGCTGTGTGTAGTCCCTAATTACCTCTAGGGCCTCTGTAAGTCAGTAAACCCCTTGCCACCCAGATGTCTGCTCTTCAGCACTGAGACCAGCTCCTTGTTTCTTTCCTAAGCAAGACCAGTTAATGCCCAGGGATCCATCAGCACAGCTAGGATGCAAACTGCATCTTCTAGTAGGTCCTCCAGGACCATTCTGGAGGACCAACAACGAAAACCAATGTTAATTGTCATGTCTGTCGATTGTCAGAACACAAGTGAAGCAGATGCCACGAGAAGAAAATAGAACCCTGTGTGCGTAGGACTCTGAGTTCAGCCTTTATTCCAGGAGTTGGCCTATACTGGCCAACAGCCATGGAGATCTGGATATATTCCTAACTATATGCAATAGACCTC
>OU015748.1:111247853-111275215 GCA_907169655.1 Acomys percivali
TGTGTGTGTGTGTGTGTGTGTGTGTGTGTGTGTGTGTGTGTGTGGTGTTTAGGCACTCATACACACATGTGGAGAAGATCTGAGGGCCACTTGCCGGAGTCAATTTTTATCTTCTATCATTTGGAGCCTGTAGATTGAACTCAGATCTTCTAGCTAGGGATCAATGGTATTTGCCTACTGAGCCATCTCACTAGATCCACTGTATTGTTTCCTGTGTCCTGCTAGCTTTAGACTTCTGGTCTGCCAGAGACCCCTCAGTTTTCTGGGGCTGATCTTTACAACTGTTTCTCTTACATAGTGTGTGTCACCCACCCTAGTCCACCCCACCTACTGTTTCTCTGGTTCCATACAAATTAGCAAGTTTTCATTTTTGCCGACATTATGATCTAGTGAGGGGACCATAGTAGAGAAGATTTCCTCAGAGAGAATACAAGGAAAGATGGAATAAGCAGAGGAGAACCAGAGGAAAAAAAAAACGGGGGCTTGTGAGGGAGGCCACACAAGGAGACCTCTCTGCCCAGGAACTTTCAAGGGTGTCTTGTTCATGGTTCCTGGCTTCTTCCATTAAAACTAGTGCTGGGCAACCTTGGGTAAGGGTATACCAGTGTTCTGGGAACTCTACTTCATTGTGAAGCCCCAGGATCCTCCAGAAGACCTGGACAGTGTCACAATCAACCAAGAGAAAGAAAGCATCTTATTCCCATTGGTGCAGGAACTGGGAAAAGATCCAAAAAAGATTGGCACCTTCGCTGCCAATGCAGCCTTTGCATTTTCATCCCATCTCAACAGCAGCTAGGTAATTACACATGTGCGAGTCAGTGCCCTAAAGTCCATGTGAGCCAGACCAGTTTCCAGCTGTGCTTTAGTTGGGAGGCTCACCAAGTGCACACACAATTTCATTAAGACGTTCAGCAATTCAAAGTAAACTAGACCCCAGTCCCTAAGGCCCCATGTGGGGCAAATTTTGCTCCTCCGAAGGCAGAAAACCTGGAGACCACTTAGAAGTTAAGCATGGCATTTTCAGGTGAATTGTAAGAAGATGTTTTTATTTTTCTATTTAAAACATGAGGAAAGCAGTTTCCCTGCAGGGTGTTTGCATTTCCAAGCCAAAGAACACATTCAAACTCTGCAAAATATTACTGAAAGTTTCTTCCAGGATGTTCATTAAGACTCATGTTTGTATTATTACAGTCCTATTATGTGTCAGCTCTGGGAGTAAGAAATCCATGGTCCTAGATGACAATGAATGTGTGCTTTAGTCTTTCGGTGAGAAGAGAGAAGTATCTTCCAAATTTAAGGTCTCTGGGTCTGCCGCTCACACTACTTAGCTTTGTGTGATGTCTGGAGCTTCCAGCTGGTCCTCGTGTCCATCATGTGGGGAAGATTCTGAATCCTATGACCCTGGGTAGGATCCTGTGACATCTCTGCAGCCTGGTTAGCACAACTAGCTCTCACCAGTGGGCACATCTTTCATCCTCACCAGGCCAGGGAAGACAAGATTTCTCAGTCCCCAGCAGGAGGTAACAAGGGACAGATGAATTTAGTGAGCTTCTGGCAGAGGTAGATACAGCTTTTATTCATTTTTCCTGGCTATGTCATTCATTCATTCATTCATTCATTCATTCATTCATTTAAGTTTTAGAGTAGCAGTAGTAGGCTTCCTCCTTGTATTGCCCATTTCTTTCTTTCTCACATCCCCACTTTGTCTAGTTTAACCCAGGGTTCCTTTTGCCTTGCATAACTGTACACTGCATGTATTCTGTTACATTTCTCCTCTCCCCTCAAAGCCTCATCTTGTCATCTCTCAATAGGCTGCTTTCTGGCTCCCTGACCTACACATACTCACCCCCACACCAACACAGCTTCTAAAGGGCAGTATGTACCTCATGCTGAGAAACAGGGAGATGGTGTGGATGTGGCCCAAAGGCCTAGCCATATGATGTTGAGGATGCCCTAGTTATTTTTAACTCTCAACTTGACACAGCCTAGCATCACCTGAGAGAGGCTTCAGTTGAAGTGTTGTCTCTACCAGTTTGGCCTGTGGCCATGTCTGTGAGTGATTGTCTTGACTGACATTGTTGTAGGAGGGCCCAGACCACTGTAGATGTCACCATCCCTATGCTTGTGGCCCTGGGCTCTTTAAAAAATTTAGTTAAACATGAACCAGAGAGCAAACAAGCAAGCAGCCTTCCTCTCTGGTTTCTGCTTCAGGTACCTGCCTTGAGTTCCTGCTATGACTTCCCTCAATTAGGGACTAAGACCTGGCAGTGTAAACCAAACCTTTGCCCTCTCACTACATACTGAGAGAGAGAGAGAGAGAGGGGTGCTCTCCAGCTCATTATATACAAGCAGGTCTGAACCCTAGAGTGGGTATCGGGGATAGGGGTGGACCAGCATAGGTACACATTCAGTTAGATGTCAATGGCAGGACCACACAGAGAAGCTGAGGGATGCTCCAGGGCATAAGCAATGGAAAGGAGAGTGCATCCCCAATGGACCCTGGATTGAATTCTCAGCCAGTATGTGATGGGATAATGAGTAGCCTGTGGGTGATACCCTTAAAAACTGCTAGTCTGCAAGGGTGTGTGTGTGTGAGAGAGAGAGACAGAGACAGAGACAGAGACAGACAGAGACAGAGACAGAGACAGACAGAGACAGAGACAGAGAGGATGCCCCCCATGATAGCCCACCCACCCAGAGGGAGGCAGCCATGGCAAGTCTCCTGACTGCAGGGCTCCTCAGACCAAAGACAGGCTCAACCAGGTCCCCTTGGCTCAGAACTCATGAAAACCCTCACTGAATGTTACCCTAGTCCATGGACAACTTTGAAGTACCCCCTTGACTGATCAAGGAAGACCCTGAAGCTGGATTAGGTTTCAGAAAGCCTTTCGTGTGTATGGAAGGTCAAGGACAGCTGTGAGGGTGTCAGACCCCAAGTGAGGTCCTCCTCCTGTCCTCTCCCTCCTTCCATCTGTCCCTCCATCTCTCGGTCCCTTCCTCCCTTCATCTTCTCAGGCCTCCCTTCTTCCTTTCTTCCCTCCCTTCTCTTTGCCTTTCTTCCTCATAACTCTCCTCCCTGGCTTCCCACCTTCCTCCTTCCTTCCTCCTCCTTCTTTTCCTCTTTCTTTCTCCTTCCTAACTATCCTCATCTCTCTTAACTTTCCTTCCCCCCTGCTTTCTCCTTCCTTACCTCCTTCCTCATTCTTCCATCTGTCTCTCCTTCCCTCTCCCCTTCCCTTCCTCCTTTTCTCCCAATCTTCTTCCATCCTGTCCTTTCTACTTATTTTTTTCTTTCTCTTCTTGTTACCTTTGTTTTGCTCACAGGGAATCCACACAGAAGAATATAGAAACAACACACACAGGCATCTTGGTTGTGAGTCAGGCTCTCGAAACTTCTCAAGCTGAGGCCTTCAGTTCCTATTCGGGGCCGACATGCCCCAAGAGGTCGGGTATATGAGTGAACCAAGATACAAAATCCACTCTGGGTCTCCGTGACTGTTATTTCCTGAAGCCCAGATATTGTAGGCAGGATGCCTGTAGAGTGAGGGCCCACTTTCCTAGGAAGCAGCCAACAATGCAGGCAGGAGTTGAAGCAAACCTTCTGGGCAGAGACAGGACTGGGTTTTCCTGAGACCATGGCTTTCCGCAAGATGAGCTTCCTTCTCCAGGAGCTGTGTCTCTACCCTCTACAGCAGCTGAACAAGCTTGACTCCAAAGCTTCCTTCCGACTTAAGCAAATGGATTTCCGTTTGGCGGCTTGCAAATTCCTCCCTGGATTTAAACTTGGGAGTCACTTGGCACAGTCCTTCTCTTAGAATAGTTTTCAAAGAGAGAAAATGCCTAAAGCAAGAAGTCTCAATTCCACGGTGTCTTCCTTTGCTTGCTCTCCCCTGGCAGGGAAGAACTGAACTTTCTTCCCAGGGCCTGCAGCTTTCTCCTTTAATGGAAAAAAGCCCCACTTCCCACCACTCTTCCCTCCCATGCCTTCATTCGTCCTGCCCAGTAGATGAAAGCAAGTTAGTTCCCCAAGGTGTGGACACTAAAGAGGGGAGGCTCATGCCCTGCTCTGTGACTGTAACTGTGGAAGCAGAAGAAGGCGGGGTGAGAAGCTACAGGTCCTCTTGGATCTGCAGGAAGTTCTGAGAGGAGCCCCCCAGGCATGTGATGGCTTCTGAGGATGTGTGCCGCAGTGGTCATACACCTGCATGTGGCCGGGGTTTGGCTCAGTCTGAGAAAACTCCTTTATTACACTTAGTGCTGATTTTTTTAAAAAAAATTTTTTATTAATTTATTCATATTACATCTCAATTGTTAGCCCATCCCTTGTATCCTCCCTTTCTTTCCTCCCTCCCGCTTCCCCCCCTACTCCCCTCCCCTATGTCTGTGACTGAGGGGGACCTCCTCCCCCTGTATATGCTCCTAGGGTATCGAGTCTCTTCTTGGTGATCTATTATCTTTCCTCTGAGTGCCACCAGGCCTCCCCATCCAAGGGACATGGTGCCATGGGGCACCAGAGTTTGTGTGAAAGTCAGATCTCCTTCTCCACTTAACGGTGGAGAATGTCCGGTCCATTGGCTAGACTGGGTAGGGGTTCGAAGTTTACTGCCTATATTTTCCTTAGCTGGTGCCATAGTTTGAGGAGGACCCCAGGGCCCAGACCTGCCTGTAGTTTTCCAGGACCCTCTGGATCCTTCCATTTCCTTATTCTCCCAGGCTTCTCACCCCTAAAGTCTCAATAGGATGTCCTCCCCTCTGACCCACTTTCCTGGTAGGTAAAGTTTTTCATGGGGACGTACCCCTTGGACTAGTGTCTCGATATAAGTGAGTATATACCATTTGACTCTTTTTGCTTCTGGGTGAACTCACTCATTATCATAATTTCTAGTTCAATCCATTTGTCCACAATTTCGGAAATTCCTTGTTTTTAATAGCTGAGTAGTATTCCATAGTGTAAATATACCAGTTTCTTTATCCATTCTTCTACTGAGGGACACGTAGGTTGTTTCCATGTTCTGGCTATTATGAATAAGGCAGCTATGAACATGGTTGAGCAGATGTTTAACTCTGGCAAACTGCTGGCATGAAGGGTAGGGTGGCTGTGTCACCGTGATCTCTGTCCTAGTCAACAAAGAAAGGGTGGCGATGGTCCTTGGCCTCTTCATGTCCTCCCAGTCAGGGACATTTCCAGCCTAAGGACAATGAATAGGAGCAGAGGAAAAAAAACCATAACAAAACCCAAGGCTCTATCAGCCTTCAGCCCTGGGAGCTGCCATCTGCAGAACTCACAAGATCCTTCTCCATCTCTCCACATCACTGGCCTATAACCACGGCCTTACTCTGACCAGCCTCCTCCTGCTCCAAC
Source organism: Acomys percivali (assembly GCA_907169655.1). Lineage (NCBI taxonomy): Eukaryota > Metazoa > Chordata > Mammalia > Rodentia > Muridae > Acomys > Acomys percivali. The sequence continues at coordinate 111,253,216 of OU015748.1, forward strand.
TACCTAGGGCAGCTTGGTTGGCTGCCATCTTAGTACTGGTGAGACTGAGAGGGGCTGGGCTTGGGACCAAGAGTCTCCAGGAGGAGGTGAGGTCAGGCCAGTTCTCTAGACTACACAGAGAGTAACAGGTTGGCTCCTCTTTGGCTGCTACTGGCTTCTCTGCCTCAGCCAATACCAAGATGGAGTCCTAGATGTTACCCATAATGCTCCTCTTCTGTTCTCCACTCTTCTTCATCCCTTCTTGCTCCTTCTGTGTCTCATCTAGTCACTCCCAGCTTGGAAAACATCCCAAGGTTCAGACCTCTCCTCTTCTCCATATGACAGTTCACATACCCCTCCCACCCCAATGGCATCCAGGAGCATCACCAATCCCTTGCATCCTACCCCACATCCAGATACCAAGATCCAAAGATGCTTTTATCTATACAATTGAAGAAATGGTGTTCTCATGGAATCTGCATCTGCCCTCCCTCAGACTTTAGACCCTCATCACCTGACATGATGTCACTGCCCTGTAAGCAGGACCTGTGTTGTTCTGGGGATAATGAAGAGGAAGATAATAAAGTCTGTCCACGCTTAGCAGAGGATTCTCTGTTGAAATATTTGGATGTGTGATCAGTTGACTCCAAAGATGTGGAATGAGAAGGAAGACAGAACTGGGCCACTGAACTCAGTACCATGACCGGAACTACTGTCTATCTGCAGAGATTTCCAAATTTGACTATCCCAACCATAGGTCTTTCTTCTGCTCTCCGTCTCGTCTCCTTCCTCTCTTCTTCCATTATCTCCTTCTTTGCTTTTTTCTCCTTCTTCCTACCCGTTCCCTTCCTTATTCTCTTCCATTCTCCCATCCGTCTTCTTTTCTCTTGTCTCTTCTTCCATTCTTCTCTCCATTACTCTCTCTCTCTCTCTCTCTCTCTCTCTCTCTCTCTTTCTCTCTCTTCCTTTCTCGGTGTTTTTGAGACAGGGTTTCTCTGTGTAGCCCTGGCTGTCCTAGACTCACTTTGTAGACCAGGCTGGCCTCAAACTCACAGAGATCCACCTGCCTCTGCCTCCCAAGTGCTGGGATTAAAGGCGCGCGCCACCATGCCTGGCTTCTTATCTCTTTCTTCAGAGAAAGTCTTTGGTGGTGTCAGCCTCACCCTCACTACACTCCTCATTCTCACGGCATTGGTGGTGCCTGCATGGAATGTGCTCAGTGAGTGATGTGGGATATAAGCCCTGTTGGCATGGCCACTCCAAGACACCTCTCCAGGAATCTGCCATATAGGGGGGGGAGTGGGACTTCTCAGTCTGCAGCATTAAGTGGAAGGAAAGCCTTTGTCCAGAAAATGTGGTACAAAGAAGGAGAGTACAGATGGTCCCTGGGGTGGGGGGCTTCTGTTTTCATTGAATTCTAACCACATACTCACCCACATGCGTGCACACACATGTGCACTTATATAACCTCACTCACATACCTGCATGTATTCACAGTCACATACATGCACACACTCACATACTCATGCAGATACACATGCTCACACATATTCACACATACCCACTCCCTCCTGTATACACACACACACACACACACACACACACACACACATGCTGTCACACATGCACAGATACATACACTCACACATACACAGGCACATATTCACACATGGACACACATCTCTGATATGAATTAACCGGGGAAAGAACTACCCAGGTGGGTGTCCCATGTAGTAATTGCAATCTGGTATTTTTCAACTTTGGTCCCTTAGGGAAACAGGTTGACACCTCAGCTGGTACTCGGTGATTTCTGAGCACTGCCCCAACGTGACCTTGTTCAACACCCACTGTGCTGTGAGTTGCTGCAATTTACTTCCACATTAAAGTGCAATGCAAACCACAGGGTTAGTCAGGGACAAGCCTCAGAAGCATCAGACCCATGGCTCAGGTTGGGATTTATACTGTTGGGGCCTGGGATTGACAGAGCATCTGGTCATAGCCTGAGATATGGTGCCACGACACAGTTCCCAAGGAAGACTCTCACTCTCAGGGATGTGATGAGTCCATCTTAGGATGACCAAGAGAAGGATAAATGCTACATGAAGCGAATGAGTATACACAAGGCAACATTAAGTGTCAGAATAGCAAAATAAATAAAAGTTAGAGATGTAAATATGTGTACATATATACATGCATACATACATATATGCATATATCTACATATACATACACATATATCTATATCTGTATGTATTAATATCTATATATCTATCTATAGCTATCTATATAGCTATCTCTCATCTGTCTATATCTATATTTATATTCCTTTCCAAGTAAATTCATTTTGGAGACGTGTGTGCATGTGTGAGTATCTGAATGTGGATCTAGAGCTAGATTAAATATAGATATAGATGTAGATGATATAGATATAGAAATATAATCTTATTGAGTATTCCTATCTCCCAGAGTTTCCTGAGGGATCTGGTTTTTCTGACACAGTGGAGTGGCCCTTTGGTTGGTGACAGTGGTGGTGGAAACTTGTCTGAGCACAGATGGTTATAACGTGAAGTTAGTGGAGACTGGGAAGAGTTGGTATCCATTAGAGAAAATCTCACTGAATGCATTACAACAGGCTCTACACATGCATACTGGGGACCCTGTAATACTATCATAGCAGGGGCCCCCTGCTGCTCCCACAGGGACAATCCACTAGCCTGTGCTAGCCTGCATTGCATCATAACACACAGAATGAAGATCTGAGGGTGATGGGATTTGATTAGGCTCTCATGCTTTGCTCTCCCATCATGCTTTGCTCCACCATCAATGCTTCCCCATTGATGCTACTTGCAGACTGATTTGCTGAAGGCAAGACATTCCAAGTAAACAATCAAGGTGAATTTACAAACAAGCTTTGGTATGGATTGAGCTTCATGGATCTGCAGGGTTTCTGATCTGCCTGCAAAACCTTAGAATCTTTCCAGTTGTGTATAGACACACGACGTCTTTGCTGGTGGAGTAATAAAATGGTAGAACCATTTTCTTCCTGTACAATGTCTTTGTAACACAGGCCTGCTTTCGTGTTTCTATTCTTTGCCTTCAGACAACAGCTAGTGGCTGGAATCCCAAAGACAAATTCCCCCAAGGACATGACATGGATCTGTCATAGCAGCTCCTCATTTTCAGTAGCATTTTCCTTGCCCCAGTTCCCTTCTGATTTAAGAGACATAGCCTTTGACCAGGGAGGCTTTGGCCTTCCTCATTTTCTCCCACCAGGGAACTTTGCAGTTGTTCTCTGTGGAGCCAAAAAGACAGGAACACTATAAAAAACCACAAGCCTTCCTCTGAGTGGCTATAGCAAGGCAGAACCTGTGTGAGGTTTTGTATACAGGGGTTGAATATGAACCAGGATTTGCGAAGCCACATTTGAAACAGCTCGGCAAGTAGTTGCGACCTTGAACCTTCCAGATACTTGAGTTCTTAGAATGAAAGTGAAGATACTTGTCCCACCCAGTGGACAAGCCCTGTGCTTCTGTGACAAATATCCAAGGGACATTCCTGGGAGAAGTCCTCAGTCCTGGGGCCAGACAGATCCCAGAGTGCTTCCCCAGTTCACAATAGGAGACCCAGCGAGGAACATGGATGCCTCCAACAGTTCTGGCTCAGATCTGAGAACCCAGCAGCAAGGACCGTGTTCTACCATGTGTGCTTGCTTCGGATCCTACAGGTGAATGCTCTGGTCTGAGTGGCCTGCAGAAAGCAAACATGTCTAAGGAAAGAGATACTGGGATCAAAGAGTGGAAGGCTGCATTTGCGGAATGCACTAAAACCATAAAGCAAGGAGCTGCTGCTGCTCAGCAACCTCAGCAGCTTCTTCACAGTGCCTCTGCCACATGCAGTCCCTGTTCAGAGTCTGAACTGACCCAGAGGAGATAATTACTCATAACACCTAGCACCAACTCTTTTCTCTTACAGTACATGGGAGTCTTCAAACCATGATGACATTAAACATGGAGTAACCCAGATGGGCATCTGTTGGTGACTAGGGTTCTCCCAGTACCATTAACACCCACCTATTCCAAAGTCAAGCGAGAGCACAGCTGACTCTCCTTTGAGATGTTGTGTGCTGTTGCCCCTGGAGACGCTCCTCCGCCCCGCCCCCACCGCCACTCCTTGGTTTTAAGCTTAATTCTGCAAAAACATGCAATTCAGCTGGCAGGAGCTTTCAGATTTAAATATAGAGATTAGATTAAATTGGCATTGAAGTGGTGTTTGAATCGAAAGAGCAAGAAATGAATAAACTCTGGGCATGTTAAGGAATGGTGCTGGGGAGTGAGGCTAAGCTGGGTACTTTCTTCAATATCAAGTGCAGCTCTGCTGGGCATTAGTTTTTATAGTTTTCCTAGCATGGGTAATAAGACCCGTTTAGGCGAAGAACTGGTTTGGGTTGACTCTGAGCTCAGCTTGTAAAGCACAAGTTTTCTTTTCAGCTGGTATTTGGGGCACAGAAAACTAATTCTTCTCTCCTTGCCTGCATCCTTGAACTTGGGACTGGCTTAGGACATGTTTTGGCCAATAACTGAAGCAGAAATAATGTGTGAATCCTCACCCAGATCTCATATGACCATGAACACTTCAGCAGACATCAGCCAGCCCCAGGAGGAAAAGGGTTGTATGGGCCAACCATCCTCCAACCTAAAGGCTACAGTCATCTGAATAGGGCTACCAAATGCCACTGTGGCATGCATTTGGTAGCCAGGCCTCTGAGAACTGCCTAGCTGACTGTAGACTTTCAGTTTTGGGTGTCTTTCACATCAGGAGCTGACTGCTTTGTTGGCCACCAAAAGAGATTTAGATCATCTTGGCTGGCTAGAAGTAGTTGGAGGGAGCTCTTACTTTGAATCTTTATTTAGGACATAGAATGGTTTCTTAATCAGTGAGACCTGCCTCCTGTGTGCATCTGTGGATTTCACACCAGTTCATCCTCTGAGTGCTGCCCCCTCTGGTCTCTCTCAGCATTTCAGAGGGCAGAGGGCTCCTGAAAGTCAAGACCTCAGAGTCTATGATCCAAGGAACTGGGAGATTCTATCCAGCCCTGGCTTTCCTGAACTGGGGTGGGAATTGGACCATGGGTCAGGTGCAAGACTTCAATATTCCTTAATGAGCAACCTAGGTGTTCTGGTCTAGGTCATGGTCACTCACTTGATGTTGGCAATGATGTTTAGAAGACACAGTGACAAGCACAAGCCATATGCTGGTGACTTATGCCACTCCTCTGGCTATGGTCACAGGTTACAAGTAGAAAGAAGGCCAGCTGGGAACAGTTGGAGATATGGTTACTTATTCTAACTGTAGATGTATTTGGATAGTCTTTGGTTGTAAAACACCTACAAAAGGGGATCACTGTCCTGAGCCCCACTGTCCTCTGTCAATTATTCAGCTCCAAGTGGCAGCCATTTTTTTCCATGACACTGATGGTGGTATGTCCTACATGGGAAAATCCCCATGCATAGACCTGGGTACATACTGAGATAATACACATCCCAATACCTGGAAGACATAGTTACTGTGGCAATGACAGTCATCTTCCATTCATGAGGCAGCTTCCATGCACAGGGCTAGGTGACATCACAGAACTATTCAAGTTCCATGGTTCAGTTGGCTTCCCCAAAGGCTTAAATTAATCACAATGCCTGCACTCTTCCATTCTACACCAGGTTCTGTCTCCTTCTATGGAAACAAGCTGCTTCATAACGAGAATGCAGGCAGTGAGCCAGTGTCTCAGATTGCCCTTGGAGTCTCAGAGAAGCACCTGAAAGCTCAGAAGGATGCTTTGGCTCTTGTACTAGTGAACTTCACATTTATGGGGTGCTCAGGGCATCAGGCATTGCCTATTTGTAATCTCATCCAATCACTCAACAGCTCTTCAAGGCAGATGGTGCCCTCCTGCCTAAAGATGACAGCACAGGGACTCTGAAGGAACAGAGCCCTGCTGAGGTCAAGAGCAGAAGTGAAGGACCCAGGTTTCAACCCCAATAAAGAGAAGAGAAGCCCTCATTAACATTAGACTGTCATTGGGAATTAATTCACAACATAGTCCTTTCCTGAAAGAAAAAAAAACCTGCTCTGACGTCTTTCTCAGAGTACGACAGGGCTTTCGCCAACAGACAGCACATCCCATTGGCACAGTTCTTGGCAAACAAACAACTAAGCATGCATGGGGTTTTTAGAATTAAAAAAAAAAGTCATCTCCAAATGATTTGGTAAAGCACATTTTTTGAAGATCGAGTGTGCTTTATGAGGGCGAATGCACTGAGCTAATGTTCGGGGACAGCCACCTACCATCTGCCATAGGGGAGCCTGTGCCAGCCAGTAGGCTGACATGAATGTCAGTGACATGCAAGGAAGCAGCTCAGAATAATACTACGGTTACATTCGAGCACTGTGCATTTCCGCATTGGCCACCAGGATGCCTGAATGTGCTTCTCGCAACTTCCTGGGGGAGTCCTGGGAGGCCCAGAGAGGTTGGAGCATGTGTGGTTCACACGGGGCACTCCTACTTTGCAGTTATATTTATATTATTGGCGAGTGGCAGAACAGCCAGCCCTAATTACTGCTTGGATGAGTGGCTTGCTGTTGTCATTACGGCAAAAGTAGCCTACTGCTAATTCTATGATTAATTACAAAAAGCCCCCTCTCATACTGCACCTGCTACTCAGGATGCCTGGGATGAGTGACCATGTCCCCCATCTCAGTTCCTAAGAATTGAGAACCTGCTGCCTGCCTGTAGTTGTAGTGATGGGATGGCACTACTTGGCATGAGCTTTCTGACCCAGCAAAAGCACTTGGCAACTTGCAGGTTCCCTGCCCAGAGCCTGAAGAGTATTTCCTACCTAGCAAGGTAACAAACAGGGCATGCTTGGGCTCAGTCAATATGCTGTGCTTTGGTTTTGCTGTGATTTTGCTGTTCTGTGTTGAGTCAGTGCTGTGTGCAAGACCATGTGCTTTGTGTTGAGGGCATTCGGAGAACCAACAGAAATGCTGGTCTCATGGTGGTGGGGTGAGGGTGGATGGAGTTAAACAGGGTGATATGTGATGCACACAGAACAGTACTTCACCAGGCCTCAGGAAAGTCTAGCTGACACATGGATAATACCTCTCTGAGACTCACTTGTTCTTTTTTTTTTTTTTTTTTGCCAGTGCTGACCAGCTGCTCTTTGCATGGGTGGTGGGGTATAGGTTGGGGGTGGGACAGTGTCTAACTCTCCCCTCCTTGCAGGTAAGCTGGCATTGGTGATTTAGTGGACCAGCAAGATGTGGAGGAAGTAACCTGCCAAGCATCCCAAGGTTGCTCAAACTTCAATCCACAAGCCTGATTCCCTTGCCTTGATCCTGGAGAGTCTAGCAATGAGCCTCAGGTGGACACTCCAGCAATTCCAGCTAAGCTGCCAGCCAGCAATAGAATGGGTGCCTTTGGTGGTGGTCCAGGGGGTTTTCAATTAACTCCCTACATCCCCAAGCAATGGACTGCATTTGGGGGGAGCCTGGCAGGGGAGGGGGGACAAGCAGCCTCAGAGACCGTTGGAGGCCACCCAGAGTGAGGGCTTGACTGAATGTTCAGCTGATCTGAGTGGTTGAATGCTTTGGGTTGAGTCTCGTGCAGGTGAGCCCCCCTCTGACTCTCTGCCTGGCATCCTGACCTCCTCCTCATCAGTTTCTCACTTGCAGAGAAGAGGTATGGCAGACACAAGCTGTAGAGGTCATTGTGGAGAGGTGTCAAGTATGACAGTGGCCAGGCAGAGATGTAGCCATTGTGGTGGTAGCCTTGATGTCCCAGCCATGAAAGCTAAGGGTCAGTAGAGACCCGCACACTGCACCTTTGAAGGATGGACAGGATAAGTTTCTTAGCCTGGATGTAGGAGAGGGAGTAGGAGATGCTGGTTGGGCAAGGCTTAGCTCAGACTGGTCATTTCGGAACTCCTTCCAGTGGCAGACATGATGTTTTCAAGTAAGGATTGATTTGCAAGATTGTTACCTGAGCCAAGAACACTCCACTGAGACATATACCGCCAGGCAGTTAGAGCTGCTGTCACCTTCTGACCACGTCCTCCCACGGAGGGAGAATGATAGGCAAACTCCCCTCAGGGTGGCAAGCTCCCCTCTGGGTACCCTATAATATGGGCTTTGTACTTCCCAGAGCCTCCCAAGTGGCCAGACTGCCATGAAGAGCTGCTTGCAGTGGCTACATGTTCTTCAGTCTTGTATCCAGTAATGAGGCATCCCAGAGCCATGCCAGGCAGGAGAGGAAGGAGGTAGAGATTCTAGCGAGTCCTCGTCTACACCACCAAAACCCCAAAATGGAGTCAGCACTTTGACATTTGATAATGAGGTGCTAGGAAGAGCCCTTTGCCCCACTTCATCCTTACTCACCAGCCTTCAGGCTGAAGAGGCCATATCTAGAGGGAAGTTGCATCCAGCTTTCACTACACGAACTCCTGGGGAGGGCCAGGAGAGTGGCGAGACAGAAGGAGGCACTTTGTTTGTATTAAGGCAGTGTTTTCTCTCAGGGTGGCCTTGCGGAGCTCTGTCCATAAAATAGAGAGACAAGAGAAGAGACCTTCTGAGCCATCTTGTCAGCACAAGGGTCCTCTCCCAGATCCCCCAATACCATCCCTGTAGACTTTCCACTCCTTCTTCAGCCAGCGCTGAGTCAATGGCTGCTAACTCTGTGTCCATGTGGGTTGTTCTTGTCCTAGGTGGGTGCTTGTATGTTCTCCCAACTTCCATAAGTTTTCCTGCTCAGGGAAGACTGTTCTGGATGCTGATCAGGCTCTTGAGGCTTCTCTCCTCCCAGGACAGGGCTCTTGGACTAGCTGATCACACAAGAAGTGGTATGGCCCAAACGCATCAGAGCTCCCTTCCTCATCAGCTCCCTTGCCACAAGGAAGAAGGCATGAGCTGTGCGATCCATCCTGGGAGCTAGATTTTCACCGCACACTGCTGCTCATGGAATTCCAGGACAGGGAGAAAGACTCCATCCAAGAACCAAGCCATCCAATTGTTTCAGGGTCAGCTTGGCCCGGAGAGGGCCAGTGAGCAGAGGTGCATCAGGAAATCCTCACTCAGGAGCTGAGTCCCACCTATCAGCCTCTGCAGACAAGTGTGCCCAGCTATGAGCTCCAAGGGTCACTTTCCCCCAGATGTCAAACAGGGAAACTATAGCTATCACAGTCTCCACCTGGCAGGGGGTTGGGGGAAGACAAGACATGGCAAACATGTGGTCTCAGGGAGGAACTGGCATAGGAGAGAAGAACAGAAAAGAGGAGAGAAGGTAGCTTAAAGAGAGAAGGCCCCCTGCCTGCCCAGACCATAAGATACAGGTAATTGCAGCTATAATTAAAGCACTTTCAGTAATAACTGACTTCTACATTTGTCAAACACTGCATGAAATGGGTTTGAGTATTGTCATAAAGTGAGGGAAAATAAAGAAATGCTCAAGTGTTTATTAAACTCTAGAATGTTCTATTACCAAGGTAAGTAATTTCAAGACAAATGAAGTCAACTATTGGATGAGCAAACATTTCCTATGCACAGTGGAAGAAAAGTGGGCAATTGAGTAAATTCAACCCAATACAAGGGCTATGTCCAAAGAAAAAGTAAGAGGAACCCCATGCCTGCTGGTATGGAGCTTTATTAACCATTTGTTAAATGGCTGATGAGGTAAGGGCCACTGTGGAATACATTAGATTCTGCACGCTGATCCAATAAATAGAATGCAGGATGAGTGACTCAACAGAACACGAATCCTAGAAACAGGACACAGGACAAATGTCCGGACAGGATGACTGTGTGAGTGAAAGTACAAAATGCTCCAAAGGCAGCAACAGGGACCAAACTGTAAAAGATTACAGCGCTTAGGAGTAGACCAGGTTCCAGGACTGAATTTAACAGCAGCTGTTAACACCCGCCCACTTGACAGTCTTCTCTGCCTGCCAGCTCCAGAGAGCATGGGACAGGGGCTAGCTGACATCATGTTCCTATAAGCCAACAGTCTTACTGCAATATTAGACATTGTGTGTGTGTGTGTGTGCACACACCACACCATTCATATGACACATATAGGCAACACACACACACACCCCACAGATCCTACATCAACATGACATACACAGATCACATCACATATGCACACCACCTTACACACACATAGAACCTCTCTGTGAGCCCCATAGTGAGCATTCATGTGGCTCAGATCGTCACTCAAATGAGGTACACAACAGAGGTGACCACAGACAGAGTCCCGCTGCAGACACATGCTCACCGCTATCCTCTCTTTGGCTCTTAGAGCCCAGGGTTTTTCAATGTATACCTTGATGAGAGCAGAGGGAGGAAAACCCACGGCTCAGCTCCAATCCCTCTGAAGGGACACATACGAAGAACAATATGCCTGGGGCTGTCACTAGGGAGGCATCTCTGCAATTCTTTAAACTTCAGGCCTAGCCTGGCATCAGCATGTGAGCTGGTCTAGTTCCACCTCCACACTCCGGCCCCTTGGAGGGAAACTCCTTCTCCAGAGTCAAGCCAGCAACCCAAGTGTCACTGTTAAAGGCTCAAGTTCAACCAGGAAGTACCCATTGTATTCCAGGTTTCCATGGCCACCTGAAGAGGTGGCACCACAATTTCTATTAAGCACACAAAAAAAGCCTTGGCCCTAAAGTCAGATGATTGAGCTAAATCCTTAAAGCTGTGAAGCTGAACCATATGATCTTGCCAACTATTCAACTATTTTTGGACCTACCTAAATAACAACTTCATGCAATTCAAGCCAGGAAGAAAGGGACAGAGCCAAGATTCAGGCTTGGATTTTCTGAATATTGAAGTTAACCCTTAATGAGTATATAACTAATGTTCCTACAGTGGAGATCTCCAATTCCACACTCAACCCCTATGTCTTCCAGACCTACATCATTGGAGTGTCTCAAAGCCCCTCAAGTGCAGACTGATGACAGTGCAGACCCTGGCATGGCAGGGAAGCCAGCACAGGTCTTCAGACCACACTTTGCTGTGGTAGGGATGGCTGAATGAATAGGAGACCCAGTTCCCAACAGTTGTGATTCCTCATGGATTAAGGCCAATTGTCTCCTAATATTTATCAAATTGCCACTTACACGTGTGCAACTGGGGCCAGGACCACACACTGTGAGAGAAGGAGCTGGGGTTGGGGGTACCCATGACAGTCTTTGAGTTTTTGTTCTTGATCCCCATTCCACAGGACCTTCTCAACTCACAGCCCAGGCTCTTTGATGGCCAAGAGACTTTTCTTTCTAAGGGAGTGACCATTCTTCACCAGCACCAGCTCTCAGAGGTGCTCAAGACCCCAGCCATGCCACTGACATTGACTTTCTCTGCTCCTCAGCTCCAGAAGCATCTATTATGCACACTTCACTCTATTTTCCTCAAATGTGGCCCTGCTTCTAAAAGACTCAATGGCAAATGCTTCCTGCAATCAACATTGACCTTATCACATCTCAGGAATGATGCGCATGAAAGCCAGTCTAATCCTGTGCCTACAGAAATGGCCTGCTCAACACAGAGAAGTGATAGTCCCAAGCCTGACAAGCAACTTTGAATGTAATATCTGTGAATACTGTGATAATTGTTTGTTTATGCCACCTTGGGAGATGACATCTGCAGCCCAGGCATATCCAAACACTGTGGATATGTGTGATGAGGTTCCTGCAGGTTACTTATAAATTATTCATAAGAGGCAGACCCGGAAGCTGAAAAGGTGAATGGGGAAAATTTCCGGCAGACTTCCTTGTCTGAAAGCCTTCGGTTTCAGGGAAGATGTGTGGGGTCCTCAATCAGGATTATATGGAGATAACTCCCCCACAAATCTTATCATTGTTGAACCAAGACCACTGGATATATACCTGTCAATGTGCAGTTTCCTCATCTTAAGGAAGAAGCTGTTGGACAAGTATAAATGAGAATAAAGTACATTTGTCATCACTATTTTCTTCATTATCATCATCACCCTTACCACCCTAATCATAGCAATCATCATCCTGTATTCATCTTCATCATCACCACCATCATCATCACCACCCTCAAACATCATCACCATCCTCATCTGCGTCAGCATTGCTATCATCATCATCATCATCATGACCATCAACATCACACCACCACAATCATCAATGCCACTATAGTCACCAAGATCATCACAATTACCAGCATCAGCATCACCAGCATCACCAGCATTAACCTGCAGGGGTAGGTGACATATCTGCTCTTATTTTCCCTTCAGTTAATATTTGCTGAAAGAAAGGAAGGATGTCCCATCATTACCTCAGACATGAGACACTTTCTTTTTCCTATTGGAAATGCTCTTGCAGCTGTGTCAAGATTCATCACTTAACTTAGCATTAGGGCATCAGGGCACCCATTGAGGCTTTCTTTATCTGTGTCTATATAGAAGTGTCAGCATGGAGCCTTCTCCAGATATCACAGCAGGGTCCAGTCTGCCTTTACTGCCTCAGTGGGGAGCATCACAGTGTTCCTGGACATAACCACTCTTCTGTTCTCCCTAGTACCCTAGGCCGAGACCCAACACACTGACACAGCTAGAAGTTTTCTCAAATGAACAAGGAAAGTGATGCATAGCACTTAGTGTGCATAGCATTTAGGATGCTGAAGCAAAAAAGCAAGAGTTCAGGCTGCCTCAGCTACACAAGCTATCTCAAAAAAGAAATAGAAAATGGGGTCATACAAAGGTTGTCTCTTTCTGGTTATTTACTGGGAGCATGCCTTGGAAGGAGGGACAGGTGTAAAAGACAGAGAGATCCAAGGGGAAGTGCCTGAAAGAGCAACAGTGGGCACCCTTTCCCTAGGACCTGAGGAACTAAGGAGCCTGTGAATTCTGTTGGAAGTTTCTCAGACACACTATAGATGGTCAGGTTAGCCTGTGGCACCATTTGTGCTCTGGAGACCCTATGCTCCCACATAACTTTCTTCCAGTGTGCCTGTGCAACCTATCTCTTATCCTTATGCCTGAGGATGGGAGATCAGATGATGGGAGATGGGGGATCTGGACAGTGTTGACCATGACTTCCAGGTGCTAATGATGACTAACCACCTGACGTCACCAGGCATATAGCCTCAGCTCCACATGGAAGCTCACTCTTGTTCATTTCACAACTAGCATGAAATTCAGTAAGAGATAGAGGTAGGATCCAAGGGGACTTATGAATGGAACAGAACCCCCAGAAACTACCAAGAGCACCCACATGAGGGCCCTAAGAGCCACTTACGGGTGCTGGAATGACCATAATGAAAGACTCATTCCTGCCAGGTAGATGGGAGTTCATGGGGGCACACCACTATCTTCATGGACTACATAGGCAGCTTCACCCACATGCAGTGAGAGTCACACTGAAATCCCAAAGTCACCAGGAGACCTTAGCCAGTCCTGAGGTGATGGTTGCCTTGCAGAGGACTCCCAATACCTCCTCTACTGTTCAATAGAGCAGAGGAGACAAGCTTTGCTGAGTGCCAGGGCCATGGTGGGGAGACGCTCCTACCTGCCAGAAAGCATATCTCTATGAAGCTGGAGGAAGCAAGTGCTGAGCCTCTGATGGACAGCGATGATGAGAGGGAGAGACCCCATATTCTCCGTCCTGCAAGACACAGAACAAAGGACCTTTCAGATGCAAGTGACAAATGCTAAAAGCTCAGCCATCCCAGAGCATGAGGAACAATGGAGACATATCTCATGGGACAGAGACAAGGCATGACAGTAAGGACGGGTGCTGCCGCTACCACCAAGGCCTGATTTACTGAAGAGGACAGGCAGCCTCCAGGAGGGGCTTGCTGCAGCCCAGCAGCTCGCGATGCGGACTTCAGCACTGAAGGCAGAGCCCTGAGCAAAGGGGGGTGCATTAGGAACTTTGGCAATGCCATGCAAGAGCAGCAGCCAACACCCCCTGACAGGGCAACCCCTGGAAGCTCAGAGAAGGAGAACAAGAGAAGCCTGGACAGGCTCAGCATGAGGGGACATGGGAACTTCCCACCACTTCAGCGGGGGAGGTGTCTCCATTAGGTTTTCTATTGCTATAACACCATGAACATGGCAACTCTTATAAAGGCTAAAATTTAGTTAGGGCTGGCTTACAGTTTCAGAGGTCTAGTTCATTATCATCACGGTGGGGAGTGTGGGACATGCAGGCAAACTTGGTGCTGGAGAGGTAGGTGAGAGTTCTACATCTGGATCCACAGGCAGCAGGAAGACACTGGGTTGAGCTTCTAAAACCTCAGTCTAGCTACCGCCAGTGACTTCCTTCCTCCAACAAGGCCACACCTATGACAACAAAGCCACTTTTCCTTATTCTTTCAAATGATGCCACTCCTTAGGAGCCTATGGGGGGGCATTTTTATTCAAACCACCACAGGAGGGGAGCAGAGATCCTCCAGCAAGAAGTGGCAACTCAGAAGACCACAATTCAGATTTTAACTCAAATAGAGTCTGCCCTCTCCACAGACAGGGTGATAACCATGACAGTTATGTCCTATGGAAAGATTTATGCCAGGGGCCATAGAGACCGGCACCTGGCACCTGGCCATGAGAATTTGAGTTGGCCGCAAATTTTCTGTTGACTTCTAGTACAACAATTCATGGTGGGAGGAGTTCCAAAGGTTGCCCTCTGACCTCCACAAATGCACAGTGCATGCTTGCGTGAGTGCGTGTGCGCACATACACACACACACACACACACACACACACACACACACCAATAAATACAAAATTTTAAGTGAAACTTTTGAATAGAAACCTCACCACAGAAGTTACATAAATAGTTAATAAAAGTAGCCAACATTTGCAGCCACCAAAAAATGAAACAAACAAACAAACAAAAAACAAAAAACCAACCTTAGGACATGTAACTTAGAATTCCCACAAAGGTAAACAAAGGCAGGAAATAACATTGCCACATAAAACAAATGGGGCAGACAGCAATAGAAAACCATTTGGCCACTTTTCTAAAAGTTAAGTACATACACACTTTGTACCTGTTTCCAAGATAAAAGAAAATCTGCCCCAAACAAAGGTTCATTCAAGGTGCTGACAGCATTACTCTCAAGTCATGAGTCAAAACAATTCAGCTGTGAGTTGATAAAGGGGGTAAGCAAACCATGCAGCCCGTATAATGGAATACTACTTGGCTGTGAAAAGAGAGGCCTACTGATGTTGTGGTACCACAGATAATACCTAATGCATTATTGAACGTAGAAGAATCAGGAATCTGGAGGCTGGTGATCATGACTCCTTCACGTGGCACTTGGGAAACAGCTGAACTATAGACATAAGATACATCAGTAGTTGTCATGGGCTGGGCATAGACTAGGCTGCCTGACACCCAGGACCCTGTGGTAATGACTGTTTAGTAGCTTGGTTGCTCTGTAATTATGTCAGTCATATATGGTTCCCCAAATCCACAGAACTGGTGGACCTTAGCTGGTGACTTCTATGGAAGTAAAGCCTGTCTGTGTTCATGACCTTGGGGGATGAGTGAACCTCCATAAGCCACCTTACTTGGCCATTTGAGGGTTGTGGTGTTACTCCATGAGGCCCCTGCTCCACATAGCCTCCCTAAAGGATGGTTAGCTCAGGTGATGCGAATCCTACTGGCCCCTGCTGAGCCCTCAGCTACTTTGGAGATGCTGGATTCTGAGCATCTTTGGAGATCACCACCTCCCCTGTGGGGCCTGGATAGCCTGTCCTCTGAGGCTGGGCAGCCCAGTGTACTCACCCTGAGCAGAGTAGTGTCTTGCTGCTGTGCTCCAAGGCTCAGCACACTCTTCCTACAGCTATCCACAGAGACCCACCAACAGAACGCGTGACACAGCAGAGGACTCAATCAGGAGGCAAGAGCCTGAGATCTGGGAGACAACTGGTGGGCTCTTTCTGAGGCTGGATAGAGGGTCCCTGCCATCCCCTTCCCTGCTTCTGTGGCACTGCTGTCCTAGCTGACCTCCAGCTGGAACGTGCATCACCCTATGATCTCTGATGTCACCTGCACATGGCTCTCTCTCTGTAGATTTGTCTGTCTTTGCATTCCAATTCTTTCCTTTTACTTCCGGGGCTTTACATAGGAACCAACTCCAGTATAAATATAGACTCCCTAGCAGTGATGCAGTTTCCAAACCAGGTTGCATCTGAGGTTCAAGGTTGAGGCTCCTGCATACAAATCAGGGGATTCTATGTAGCCCTTAACAAAGACCTTGCCCAAAGCAATGTTAGGGGCACCCAGCATTGTGAAGAGATAAAGATACCAAGATGCCTATACAAAGTGTTGAATCTGTGTGCCTGGAGAACATCTCATGTCATTGGTCCAGAAGTCACAACCCCACCCCTACAGCTCCCATACAAACCTGCATTACTACAACCCCCAAAAAGAAGTTAAAGGTCAGTATCAGGTAGGAGGCCTACGTGCCCAGACTCAGCAAACCTCATTTGACTCTTTGTTTACAAAATATAAATGAAGCAGGCCCACCAGAAAACCATCACCAATTAATGGCAGCCTAAGGCCTCCATCATGCTCAGCTGAGCTTGGCAACTTGGCCCAGCACTTGCAAATCAGGCCCTTGGGGTCCAGAGTGCAATGGAGTAGGGCTGTGGGGCCCTGCTAAGGCTGACTTCCTGGCACAGCCCGAAGGACAGCCTTGGGGGCAGCTGTGCTAACCCCAGCCTCTGGAAGGCTGTTCCCTTGGTTTTAATTGAATGTTTTTGAATTTTGTACATGAGCCCAGAGGCAAAGTGCTCTCAGAGGGCACAGTTTAGCAAATTGGAGAAAAAATAAAATAAAGTAAATGAAAGGGTTTTTCATCCTCTCTCTCTTCTCATTACACCTTCTGCTGAGGCCAGGATAAAGTGCACATTGCATTGGGTTAGGCCAAGGACCCAGTACTGGCTGGCTGGCTGGACAAGTGGGTGTATATATTTGTCAGTGGATGGATAAATGGGTGAATGGGTTGTTGGATGGATAGGAAGATATATAGGTGAATATATGATGAATATATGGATGGATGGATGGATGGATGGTGTGTTAGTGGGGCAGTAGAGGGATAAATGAGTATGAAGTTATATGGATGGCTGTATAGGTGTATGGATGGATAGATGGATGAACAGATGGGTCAATAGATGGGGATATAGATTTATAGGTGATTGCATAGGTGTATGAATGTGTGGTGGATGGATGGATGAACATGTGGGTATGTGGATGTATGCATGAGTGGATTAGTAGGTGTATGGATGGGCCTGTGGATAGGTACATGGGAGAATGGATGGATCCATGAGGGCATGCATGGATGAGTGAATTCTTGGTAAATCAATGAATAAGTGGGTGGGTAGGTAGGTAAGTGGTGAAAGAATGGCTGAGCTGGTAAGCAGATGAGTAAGTGGTGGGGGGATGGGCAGGTTGATGAGTAGTAGATATGAGGCAAAAATAAGCAGAAAGGAGACTTCTCCATCTTCAGTAAGGAGGGGACCTGTACTCAGGGCCAAGATACTCACTGTGCTCTCACAGAAATGGGAATATAGTTATTTCCAGAAAGGCTCTGATTAGAGCAATGGTTCTCAACCTGTGGGGTCATGAACCCTTTTGAGGGTTAAATGACCTTTTCATAGGGGTCATATATCAGATATCCTGCATATCAGAGATTTGTGTTACAATTCTTAACGGAAGTAAAATTACACTTATGAAATAGCAACAAAAATAATTCTATGGTTGGGGGTCGCCACAACATGAGGAACTATATTAAAAGGTCCCTGCATTAGGAAGGAAGGCTGGGACCCCTGGGCTGGTGATTGTTGACATGAGCTGCTCACAGCTTGTGTATTGAAAGCATAAGGAAGATGAATGTGGTTTTGACTTTTCCAGACCCTGGATCTTTGTGTTGTGGTCCGTGCACCACGCAGTGCTTATGTCTTACACATTTGGCCATGCTGTTCTGCTCCAGGCCTTGGGAGCAGCATGTACGTCTGTCCCTGGAGGTGACATCATATGAATGCTTGATCAAGTCAGGTCTACAGGAAAGGGGTTTGGGGCTTCAGGCTTTAGGAGACTGGACCTGTGACACAAGACTCCACTGTTCTCCCTGTGTACCTGGTCACTATAGTGGCATTCAAGGAACTTATTCACTTCTTTCACAAACAATGGACATAGAGATACACAGAGCCACACATGCATGGATATAGTCACATATGTACATCCACATGTATGCATACTGTATGCATACACATACACATGCAAACTTGTATTCAAATATACTGGCATACAAATAAGCACACCCACACGATACTATGAATACATACATGTCCTACTCATGCTCACATACCCATATGCAGATCCTAAATCCCAAGGCAGGCCAGTGTGGGACATGAAAGCAAGCTGGCCAAGAGCCAGGAGCCACTGAGCCTAACCTCATCTGTTCTGTGGCTCCTAAGAGGAGCCCTGAGCTATAAGGAGGCAGACAGGGAACGGCCTATAGCAGCTACAGGCTTTTGTGCTGCACCCAACCATCAGGGCATGCACTACCACCTGTGTGATCAGCTGCCAGGCAGCAAGGAGGCAGAGGGTGGGCAGAAAGGCAGCCAGTGACATCTTGGGAAGCAAAAATGGAGTGGGATGTGGAACTGAGAGACACTTTTTAAACATGTGCTCCATTTTCATGGTGGGCCTGAGTCAGGACAGAGGAGGCAGAAAGCTTTCTGGCTGCAGATGCCTCAAGTCAGGGAAGTCTCTCCTCAGGTTTGGGACCCTCCCAAGGGCCCTCCAGCTGCTGAAGCTGGCCCCATTGCCTCCCTGTGCAAGCAGCTCTAAGCCTGATCCTCAGCCCAATCTCCTGTGTCCAGGCACAGACAGCCACTGTCAGAATTTCTGAACTTCCAGGGCATCGGGCCTCCAGCACAGCCTCTGCCAACAAGTAGCTCACTTCCTCTCAAGATGGATAAAGGACAGAAACCAATTTCTTCCATCTAGGTTCCTACAGCCTTTCTTGAGGGTGGCGGCTGTTCATCTATCCCAGTGAGCCTAGCCACCCAGTCCTCTCTCTCTCTCCTTTCAGACACAAGCATGGAGCCAGAGCGGAAGGGGTCATCCGCTTCCCACAGCCAAAGGGCAATAGAACCACTGAATCCAGAATCCGCAATGAGGCATGAGGTCATTTTGGATCCACCCCCAGACCGCACACCAGGGAAAGGGAAAGTTCTGGAATGACCAATGTAATTATACTCCTGCCACTGGAGGTTGCTGTGGACCAGGCATGGAGTTGCTGGTAACCTGGACTCACTGTGGTCCATGATAGGCAGAAACCTGATTCCCAGGCAAGCTCACACACTGCCCTCCTTCTCCTCTGGTCTCCTACCCACCCACTCTCCTGGGGCTAGGCGCCTGGGGATTATCTCACTTGCAAAGGGCCTCACGGGTGTTGGGGCTTTGGCAATTACTGAAAAGAAGGCCTGGTTATTATTCTTGTCATGTGTTGAGAAATCTCTATAAAGTTTTTACAGCCCCAAATGTAAAAGGGGTTTTATTGGTTCTGCATTTCTCTCTGCTCTACCCCACCCCCACGTAGGACCTCAGCTTTTGTCTCCTGCCGCCCAGAGCAGGGGTTCTAAGGACAACCAAACAGTGCCCATGGAGGTGAAGCTCTCCGTCGCAATAGGCATGGCTGGCGCGGGGTTTTCCAAACCCCCCAGCCTCATCCACCTCTAGTTCCCACGCCCAGCTCTCTCCTGCGTTAGTACAACATCTGCAGTCTACTTGGTGAGACAGGACTCTGCCAATGGGAGGTGAGCAGTGCCAACACTTACTCCCTGGAGGAAAGGCAAGAGAGAGACAGGCAGACGAAGAGAAGTGGAGAGTAAGCTGGGTAGGGCAAGCTAGACCCTCAGAGCCCTGACTGCATGCTCATCAGAGCCCCACCACCACCACCACCTCCTACATTCCTGCTGATTGAACTATGGTGCCCTCCTGGTCCTTCCTTCTTGGAGCTACACAGGGAGCACAGATTAGGATAGGATGTGGCACGGAGCTACTGCAAGTGATGGGACAAAAGTGGAGAGGCCCTGGGTTGGTTAGGATGGTGACTCTGTAGGGTGGTGGAAAGGAAAGAGGCTCCTCCTAAGGCCCTTTGAGGGAGAAGCATCCCACAGAACGCCCTGGTGGCTCAGCACGCTTGCGAGGTTGAAGAAACCTGAGGCTTCCTGGTTAGAACAGGGTCTCTGGTGGTACCAGCTGTTAATGCAGCTTTGCAGGTGCTTCCCTGAAGCTGGTTGGCAGCAGAAGGGCCTTTTCCCTAAAGATCAGACGGGTCGAAGGCAGGACAGAGACTGGGGGAAGAATCACACCAAGGCTGTGGCCTCAGCTCTGGCCAGGATGTGGCAGAGTCGGGAGGATGAACAGACAGGCCAAGCTAACGGGCTGAAGCTGCCCAGCAGAGGTTGAGCCTCAAGTCACTGCACGCCACACTATTTCTTCCTTCCCTAGCTATTCATATCCAGCTCACCCGTTCTACAATCTGGTTGAACTTGGGGAGACTCCTCAAAGCCATCTTTCCCCCACCCCCACCTTGGATCCTGCAGGTTCCAAGACCTTTCATTAAGAATTTGGAACCACACATGACTGGCAAAAAAAAAAAAAAAAACCAAACCTGTGAACAGAATGATTCCTAATGATGTTCTGCTATACTCAGAGAGCAGAGCTTAGCATAATTGTCATTGGCTTCACCCAGCAACTGATGAGAACGGATGCAGAGACCACCGTCAAGTGGAGCTCTGGAAATTCCATGGAAGAGGGGGAGGTAGGATTGTGGAAGCCAGAGGGGTCAGGACACTACAATAACATGGCCACAGACTCACCTGACCAGGGCTCATAGAGGCTCACAGAGACTGAAGCAACAATCACGGAGGCTGCATGGGTCTGACGTAGGTCTACTGCATATATGTCATGGTTGTGTAGCTTGGAGTTCTTATGGGAATCCTAACAGTGGGAGCAGGGCCTATGCCTGACTCTTTTACTTGATTTTGGAATCCTTCTCCTCCTACTGGGATGTTTCATCCAGCCTTAATATGAGGGGAGGTGCTGAGTCTTATTGAAAGGCTGTGTTTGGTTGAAACCCTGGGAAACCTTCTCTTTTCTGAAGGGAAATGAAGAAGTAAACCTGGGGGGGGGGGGGGGGGGGGGGGGGGGGGGGGGGGGGGAACGGGGAGAAGAGGGGGGAGGGGGAAACTGTAGTCAGAATATATGACAGAGGAAAAAAATAATCAGTCAATCAATCAATGAAAAGGACTAGGTTTCTCCCAAGCAGAGGCTGGGGAACTGTGGTCCCTGGAGAAAGATGTAGAGGTAACACTGTGAGCTAGCACTCACTGTAGTCTGTTCTATTCTCCCTCAGTCCAGACAGGAGGGATGGTGGAAGGCATGTCACCAGCCTAGAAAGTCACCAGCATCCTAGCAGCTGGCCGCAGGGAAGAGCCTGCTGGGGATTATACCATTCTGTGCCTTTAGATTGTATTGAGGTTTCTGGCTTCATCTTGAACACAGAAGTAGCTTCATTCCGTGCTCACAAGGATTAGCGCTGAGCAAAAGTAGACTCTGAACTTTCCCTAGGAGATCCCACTGGAAAGATGCCTAGAGGGGTGGGAAAGGCTCCGGACCATAGGAAAGACTGGCACCTGGGGAGGAGACTGCTAAAGCCAGGAACCTGCAGGGACACTGAGGAGTGATGAGGTCATGTTAGAGGCTGAGCCTGGGCAGCTGGGGGGGGTAGAATTTCCTGGGCCCAGGCTATTATAGGGTCTAAGGATGAAGGTCTGAAGCTTTGGCAGGAGTGTGCTTCACTTATTGGGGAGGAACACAGGGCAGAGAAGTTATTTTATAATATGAGGGAGGCTGAGTATCTGCAGGAAGAAGAAAAAGAAGAAGAAGAAGAAGAAGAAGAAGAAGAAGAAGAAGAAGAAGAA
>OU015748.1:111284350-111315502 GCA_907169655.1 Acomys percivali
TGTGTGTGTGTGTGTGTGTGTGTGTGTGTGTGTGTGTGTGTGTGTGTATGTATGCACATAAAAATGTAATAAGGCATGCATGTGGAGGAAACAGGACAATGTCCAGGATTTGGTTCTCTCTTTCCACTGTGGATTCCAGGGATATAACTCGGGTCATCATGCTTGGTGGCAAGTATCTTTACTCACTGGGGCCATCTCCTTGGCCCTGACCCACATTTTAACATTAGTGTTACTCAGCATTGGAGCTTTGTCATCAAGCTACCAGGATCTCAGACCAGCAGCAAATCTAGATTTTACTCTAAGTGTGTGGGAAGCCATTAGATAGCTATTATTAGGGATGTTCAAATGTTACTCTGAAGCTGGGGATATAGTGCACTGGTAGAGTTTGCCTACCATATGCAAAGCCTAGATTTAATCTCCAGTATCACAAATAAAATAAAATATAAAGTGAAATAAAGTGTTCCAGCTACTCTAAATAGTCAGAGAATTGAAAAATGCTCATGTGCCTTCATTAGGATTTTATTGCTATGAAGAGACACCATGACCATGGTTATAAAGGAAAGCATTTAATTGGGGCTGGCTTATAGTTTCAGAGATGCAGTCCATTATCATCATGGCAGGAAGCACGGCAGCCTATACAGGTGGACATGGTGCTGGAGGAACCGAGAGTTCTACATCTTGATTCACACACTGCTGAAGGAGACAGTGTGTTACACTGGACATAGCTTGAGCATCTGAGACCTCAAAAAAACTACCTCCACAGTGACACATTTCCTCCAACAAGGCCACACCTCCTAATACTGCCACTCCCTATGAGCCAAACATTCAAACACATGAGTCTATGGGGACCATACCTATTTAAACCACCACACCATGAAAGCACCTTTAAAAATACAAGCTGATGGGAAGTGAAAAGGAAGGCAAAGGAAGACAAAGGAAGGCAAAACAATGCTTTATTTTGGAAAAGTCAGGTCTCCTGAGAAACAGAGATATCTGTGAAAGTATCCAGAGGAGGAAGTTGGATAATTAGAAAATTTGAACGTTGACTAATATGAGGGAAAATTGCATAGGTAAAAAAAAATTTTTTTTTTTGCTTTCATATATATGTGGAGATGTTGACTCAGGTCCGTGGCCCGAGGCTAGAGAGTCAAAGGCAGGACTTCATCTTTAAAATAACATTTGAAAGATGACCCAGAAAAGGCATGAAACAGAGGCAAAAGCCTAAAGGGATCCATGGAGTTGTGACACAAAATCCAGGAACAAAGTCTAAACAGAAAGGTTCACCCTGTGATAGCAGGTGATATCAGACAAATGTCTGATACATCTGACCATAAGAAATTGGTGATTTTTTTTCACAAGATCTGCATTGATGTGGAGCTCAAGTAGATAGATTACTGGAAGAGAAGAATGTTGGGAATTGATCAATAGACTCCCCCCTGCCTCCAGTTGGAAGATGAATAAAAGGGACATGAACACAGAGGGACAATGGAAGCATATGGCATGGGAGGACATGGTGGATGAGTGGCGGGATGGGTAGATGGATATGTGGGTAGATAGATGGGTAGATAGATGGATGGATACATTAGTAGAAGGCTATATGGGGATGTGGGCAAAAGAGTGAGTGGAGGGATGGTTTGAGGGCAGGGTAGATAGGCAGATTGACAAGGGAAATGATAGATGGATGGCTGAATGAATGGAAGGAAGGCAGTGTCATTTTCTTCTATTGTTCTGATACAGACTATGACCAAAGGGAGATTGGGGAGGAAGGGGTTCATTTGTCTTACATGTTACTAATCACAGTTCCTCATTAAGGGGCACCAAGACAGAAACTTAAGGCAGGGACCTGGAGGCAGGAACTGAAGCAGAGGCCATGGAAGAACACTACTTACTGCCTTGCTCCCCATGGCTCCACGTACTTTCTTAGATATCCGTGGTATACCTGCCCAGGGATCACAGTGCTTATAGTGGCCTGCGTCCTCCCACATCAATCATCAATCAAGAAAATACTTTCTACGGGCAAATCTGGTGGAGGTATTTTTTCAGTTAAGACACCCTCTTCTCAAATGACTGTGGTTTGTGTTACGTTGACAAAAAAAAAGCGTAAAGGGTTAGATATGTAGGCAGATGAGTGGATGGAGTAGATAGAGGGAAGGAAGAAGATGTAGGATCAGGAAAGGCAGGTGGCTTAATAAATTAGAGCGATGGTTGCAGGGATGGAAGATAGATGAACATCCTACTGCTTTCTTATAAAATCTAGGACTACCTTCCCAAGGTGGTAACTGCCCACGTTACGTGATTGAGCCGTGGTCTTACAATGGGGGACTGCCTCTATGGTGGCATCAAAGGTATGGTACAAAAAAAAAAAAACTGACAGAACTGATGCTGTGCGTATGTGGGATGTCACCCAGTCACGTGGAAACGTGGCTGCCAGAGCCAAAGCTGGGTTGGTGGAGGTCATTTGTGAGGATTCTTTCTGTTTAACAGACACAAATCCCCTCATGCACATGAAGCAAATGCTTAGAATTTACTGTTTTCAATAACCGAGGTCCCTTCAGGCGGTATTGACTTTCTAGCTTTGCTGGACCCAAGGGCTCCACGGCACCCTCCGGGTCTCCCAGCTCTGCTTCGCACTGACTTCATTTACACAGCAGAATTTTTTTTACTATGTTGTCTTTTTTATTTTTATTTTTTACGGTTCTGGGAATTGAACCCACAGCCTTGCTCATGCTAAGCAAGCACTCTCCCACTGAGCTACACTCCAGCCCCGCAGCAAATTTTTAACAGTGGCGATTTCCCCCAAGAAGACGAAATTGGTTCTTAGTGTCTGAAAACAAACCAACAACTTTCCAAAGCCTTTTCTATTGTAATTATTTGTGGCTCTCTCAGGAAATGCAGTGTACAGACAGATACAAAATTACATTAGCTATATTCACATTTAATGAGGTGTGTGGGAGTGATTAGGGTAGAAAATCTCTACAAAAATACTTCCCGGGGCCAATAATAATAAGGACGACACACAACGAATTATATACAGTGACAGACAGATTTCTTGTATGATGACAAGACTCAATCCCTCCAGGGTCCAAGCCCTGGTAGAAAAGATGGCCCTTCCCTAGCTCTTCCACCAGTGGTCCTCAGCTTACCCTCCTTGACTAGGTTTGACCTGTGCCATCACTGAGTCTCCAAGGAGCCAGGATTCAGACATATGGCCACTCAGTGGCTCTAGACACAGAGCCAATCTCACCTAAGTGAAATGAGGATGTTCAGTGGAGAATGGAAAGGGAAAGGCATGGGCCAGGGAAAGACCTTTCGAAAGATGCATGTGTCAGAATGCTCATATGCTGATGACGTCAGGCGGGACATCCACCTGAGGTGGTGGCATGGAAGGTGAGTCTGTAAGTTGTGGTGTATTGTTTTTCAACTTTTGGCCAGCAAAGTGTGAGTAGAGTTGTCATATATAATTTGGGACAAAAGCTTGTGGACAGCCGTGTCCTCTGTCACAGCCCTAGGGAGTGAGTACATAGAAGGTGACTGATCTATGAACCTAGGTCTCTGAAGAATACAGGGTGCCATATGCTGAGCAGGAGCTAAATGTATCAACAACCATTGGCAAGTGAGTGTGTTTGTTACTGCAGCCTACGGGGGCCTATGCTGACAATAGGCTCAGCATCGAGTTGAGATAAGATGGGCAAAGGACATTGCTTCTCAGTTCATAAACTAAATGAAGGACTGGTAAAACAGAAAAGAAAACAAAACAACAACAACAATAACAAAAACACCAAAAACTGTAGGAAAAACAGAGGAATAACAGTCAATAGGGAGTTTCATTTCAGTATAAGTGGCTCAAATCGCTCTGCCATTCATAACTGCTTTTCTTCAGTACTTTCTTTGTAATATATCCATGGTATATAGTGATAAGTTTTGGAAAGATATTTTAACACAAATTTATCTGGATCTCTGACAACACTCACCCCCTATATTAATTACTTTCTTTTTCACTGCTGTGACGAAATACCTGACAAAAAGCGACTAGAGGAAAGGAGGGTTTTCTGGCCCAGCTTGAAGGTGCAGTGGCTGGGATGACATGGCGGCCCATCGTGAGGAGGCAGAGAGACAAGCAGATGTAGCTGGTCCACTCACTTGCCCGCTCTTTATTGGTTCAGGATCTCAGCCCAACAGATGGTGCTGCTCGCTTTCAAGCCGGGCTTTTCCTTCTCAGTTACATCTGCCTGGAGACACCTTGATGGACACAGCTAGAGGTGTCTCCTAAGTGACTCTATCTGTACCCGAAGTGACAATGCAGATGGAGCCCAAGAAGTCCTGCAAACAAACACGCCACATTTTGTAAAAGTTACTTCAAGATTTTTTTTGAGACTTTCATATCTGAGTACCATATTTTCCTTATTACCTCCCCTTGCTCTCCCCACTGACACTGTCTGCGTGCCCTCCAACTCCCCCTCAAATTCATAACCTCTTCTTAAATTACTATCTGTAATTACTGCATATATTATTTATATTGCATATGCAAATACATCCTGCTGAGCCCATTTGGTGTTGTTCATATGTATATGTGTTTAAGGCAGACTACTAGCATTGGATAACCTACTGGGGCCATCTCCCTGAAGAAAGACTGACTTCTCTCTCAGCAGCCAGCAGCCTGTAGCTCTTTATCTAGGGGTGGGGCCTTGTGAGACTTTCCTCACTCAAGTTCAGCCGTTGTTACTGTGCAGCTTGCCTAGATGACCATATTGAACTTTGAGATTAATTTTCTTTGACTATGTGTTTGTGCCTAAGGGTAGAGAGTGCATGTGAATGCAGTGTCTGCAGAGGCCAGGAGAGGGCATTGGATTCCCCTGGAGCACTTGTTACCTGTGGTTGTGAACTGCTCGTTGTTGGTACCATCTCTCCAGCCTCAAATACATCACTCTTCAACTGTAGTCTACCTTGTCCTCACAGGATCATGGCCAATTCATACTGCAAAGTGCCTTTCGTTTGTCTGTGAGAGGCCCACATCTTCTGGGCTGACTGGATGCTTCGTGTTAGCTGCTGCGGTTCAAGGAACCCAGTGGTTATGCTTCGATTTACAAAGTCTGAGCCAAAGGGCTCAGCAGGTAAAGGTTGGCAAGCCTTATGAACTGAGTTCCTTGCCTGGTATCCACAGGGTAGAAGAAAAAAAATGAACTCTCACAGGTTGCCTTCTGAGCTCTGTGTGAGCACAGTGGCATGAACGTGTGAGCACACATGTGGGCATGCAAAAACAAAAAAGTAAATTCACTTACAAAGTTCCTAACTGAGATTTCTTCCATTTCATATGGAATTCAAAAAACTTTTCACCCTCAGCCTCTTAACTTTTGAACTTGGTGAAGTGTTTGCATTGCACTCAGGCTGTAACATGCACAATGTGTATAGAACATAATTACAACCATGAATGCATTAGTGTAATTTACCTATTGTACATAGTATATGCACATAATCTTTATATATATACAAATTTCATAAAACTTTACTTTATTTCTTGCATATAGGCAGTATTCTACAGTGACTTTAATATATGAGTTTATGTAAATGTTCAGTGGATGATTTCACTCACATGTTAATATTCATCTATTTTCATATTTATTGCTCTTCCCTTTTGTAACTCCACTTTCTGTTATTATTTTTCTTGAAGATCCCTAAAATTGTATTGTAATAATAAAATCTACTCATTGTGATTCTCATTTCATCAGTTTTTACGTGAAATATATTTATTTTACCTCCAGTTTTTAAAGTTTACCTGTCAGAATAGAAACTAAAATTAGCAATTACTTTGTTTACCTAGATTACAAACATCTCATTGTCTTTTTAACTTCCATAGTTGGTGCCAAGATATCAACTGTCAATATATATTTTTCCCTGAAGCCTTTTCCTCTTGTTTCCTGAAGTTTTGTTACAAAATTCCCAATGAACAGATTAACAGTGATAAAAATAGACATAGTTAGATAATAGGTAGATAGATAGATAGATAGATAGATAGATAGATAGATAGGCAGACTGATGGACAGACAGACAGACACACACACACACAGAGAGAGAGAGAAAGAGAGAGACAGAGACAGAGACAGACAGACAGACTAACAGACCCACAGATTGATGATGAATGGGAATTATTTGGCTGCTGTACTGACTCTGCTGCATTTTCTGGACTTCTTGAGTCTGGATACATGAGCATTTGAGATATTTTCTTACAGTAGATCATCCACACATGCTATTTCATCTTTCATGTTATTTATTATCTTCTTCTGGATTCCAGACAAAAGTTTGTTTGTTTGTTTGTTTGTTTGTTTAATTATTTTCACTTTGTGTAAGGGTATTTTGTCTACATGTGTATCTATAAACCATGTGCATGCAGTACCCATAGAGGCCAGAAGATGGCGTTGGGTTGGAGTTGTATACAGCTGTGAGCACCATGTAGGTGCTAAGGATCAATTCTAGTAAGAGGTGCCTGTGCTCTTAACTGCTGAGCCAGTTATCCAGCCTCAGATAAGAGCCTTTTTGACTGTCCTATTCTTCCTATATATCTCTTAAAACACAGCTTCTATGTTTTCCACCATTTGCACCTCCTGGCTGGCATTCCTGGGTGATCTACCTGCCAGCCCCTTGAGCACCGCTCCCCTTGACTTTGGTACAATCTGCCGGCAAACACCTCAAATGAGTTCCTAGCTCCTTGTTGCATTTGTATGCTTTGAGTTTCTTTTTGCTGCTTTAGAGCACTCTTTGCCCCATATCTACTGCTTCAAGATCCTTGTAGAAAGTTCAAGTGTGACCTCTCCATCTTCAAATGTGGAACAAATAATCAAAAGATTTACATTTACGGAGCTCCCTGTCTGGCATTCCAGTGCGTCCACTTTTGTGTCAGTTTCCTCTTGGAGTTTTCACTCATGTCCTCTTGTCTCTTCATGTACCTGCTTATCTTTGATTATGTACTGAAAATTGCTCTTGAAGAATTGTCACTTAGAGTCTATGTTAGAGAGATGGAGTAAGGAGGGGGCTGGGGTGGCCCAGGGGTCACTCTGAGCTCTGAGAGCTCCTCAGAGAAGCATGCTTCAGGGAAAGCTGCATGTTCCAAGGCCCTGATACCACACAGAGGAATGGTTCTAACATGAAAGTTGGCCAGAAAAGCCTCAGGACTGAGTATGAGAGACAGCATCACCCTGGCTAAGCATGAGAGGTGGGTGAGGAACAGGAGGAAGGCTCCTGTGGCTGGTAGGCTGTGTTAGCACTCCTGGGCTTTCTCCTACCAATGAGAATCTGCTGGGTATTAGGTAGAAAGTGAATTGGTAAGGCTGACCTCTGCAGGAGCCAGAGGAAATAGTGGTGGTCTGGGCTGGAGGCAGAGGGCTGGAAGTTGAGGGTGTAGATATTCTGAGGGGAGTCACATGACCTGGAGGCTGACTGACACTAGGGGTAGGCAGAGAGACAGACATATCAGTGGAGATTCTAAGACCTTGAGTGGGTTGCTGAAACTCAATAGACCCTTGAAAGGATGCAGGTATAGGGGACATATAGGGGAGATACTCCAGGTCACATCTGTTCTGAGGAATTGCCAGGACAAAAGGTCACTGTGGTCTTGTGACAATACAATACTTCCTCTTCAGCATGACCACCTAGACCTGCCTAGCCATCAGGAAAAGATGACAGGCTGAGAAGATGCCACATACAATCTCTCTGGACCATGGAAAACACAAAGTATAGCCACAGAGCCCACACTTAGAAATGATGACCAGTCTGGATGGGCATTGATTGGGAAGACCCTGGAGCATACTGATGACAGCCTGGCCCCCACCTATAAGCCTCCTCCTGGCCTGTGCATGGAAGGGACAAAGGAGAAGAGGAACACCTGTGGGAGGGGTGTCTCAGGAAGCATCTCCCACAGTCACAGCTATAAGTACCTATCTGTGCATCTCCATCCATCCATCTCCAACAGACCACAGGAGCTAAGGGATTCACAAGTGGCCAGTTTCTGAAAATCAGTGATTTCTGCTGTTCATAGAAAGCCCGTGTAAGGGACCCATGAGTTTGTGAGCAGTCAGTTTTCCAAGGGGCAATTCCAAAACCTAGTATTTATAGAAAGCCTGTCTCTGGGGAGGAGCAGGAGCTGAGAGACCCAAGTGCTCCCAGACAATCTGTCTTATGGGCTGCCCCTGTGGCCCCGTTACATGTGTTCTTCAGTGTCTGGGCAATGGCTAACGTGAGCCAGGACCCTTCAGTGCATGCTACCCAACTGGCTCCCACCTGCAAACCTTCATTTGGAGTGTGCTGGCAGCCACAGCCACCTTGCTGTGGGCTGGCTGCCATCAGCAGATGGGCATCCAGCAGAATGCCAGCATCCCTGGGAATCAGCCTCCGTGGGTGGCATGGGAGAAAGCTAGTTCCTCTGTGTCCTGAGCTAGCTGCTGGAGTTGAGGCATTTTAGACCTTTTAGGTACTGACACCAATGTGACCCTTGCCTGATACCCCCTTTCCTCTCTAAAAGCCCCCCATAGTCATAACAATGGACTATGTGACCACTGGGTTTAGACTGGAAACTATGGGCAATGTCACTCCTCCATCCATTTTTTGCAGAAAAAAAATGGAACTGGGAATAATGTCATTGTGGTCCCATTAAGGTGATGTCTGTCATAGACCCTTCTTCGGCAGGTGGGCAGCCCATGGCCTTGAAGCTTCCATGCTGTTAGAATTGCTGTGAGTTTAAAGTTAAACTTTGTTTGACTTCGGGGGTCTCCAGCAGGTATTTGGTCATGGTAAGGATAAGAAAAACCAACACAGTTGCACCCCAGGCACTATGGTGAATGAAGATGAGATGACAGGTGTGGCGCTTGGTGTATGTTGGTATTTGTTGGTTATATCCTAGGCTAGTTCATGCTAGACTCTGGACCTTCATTAACTAATACATACACATTTGTGAACTGTGCCCATAGTATGACAGATGAGAGACAGAAAACAAGTCTCCAAGATGCCCTAGCCATCACAGACCACGTATTTACAGCTTGGGAGTGTACCTGGCCCAAGCCACATAGTGTGACTGTTTAACGAATTCCTCTGGAGCCAGGGCCTCTTTCCTCAGTGCCATGCTTCACATCCTATGGCTTTGACCATGCAGGTACTTTCTCAGACCTCTGTCTTGTCTTCAGGCATCAGCAGTCACTGCCTATTGGGGCTACTAGTGGGAACAAGGAGGCATCTATACAAGCTTGCAGATGCTGCTTGGCCTGTGCAGGGCCAGCTCTTCCTGGTTTTTCACAGGAAATAAAAGGTGTAGAAGGAAGAGTGCAGAAACCTACATTCTGATAGTTTTTTTTTTCTGAGTGACTCAAGTATTATTTAATTTCAAAATTTTCTCCGTTTTCTATGATGTGCACGTGCTGGTTTTACAGTTAGAGACAGAATGCTCTGAAGTACGGAAAAGAAGCTACCCCAGGTCCAGCTTGCTGCAGCCCTCCAAAGAGCAGCCTTGGCCCTTAAGGAAGATCCACTCAGTATGCACGACCTCTCTCCTTCCTTCTTACGTTGATGCCTGTAGGCCTGTGGTCATCTGGAGGAGTGAGCATCCCACTCCTTCAGTTAAATCCACTCCAAGCCACTCCACCCTTGTCCTTGAGAACTGATTGCCGGCTAGATGGAGCTCTGAGCGCTCGCCAGCTCCTCTAACACCTTTCAGAACAAATACACCATGGTTTGGATCCAGGAGCTGCTTGACTGACGGGCTCTCCCTCTTACTGACTGTGGCTCTTTTTCTTTTTTATTAAACCTAACAAGATTGCTTTCTGTAGTGTGTGCTCTCATCACTACTCTCCGGAGTTATTGTGGCTTCGCCTTGTTAAGCAGGTGATCTCCTTCTTAGGGCACACCTAGAGCTCTACTCTTCCTTCCCACGGTCCCTGGTCATCACCGTCTTGCTGACAGGAGCCTGACAATCAGATACAATTATCCTTCAGTGTCCCCCAGGCACTAGCTTCAGAGCCTCTGAGACTTTGAAAACACTGTAACACTGAAGTCCTTCCTGCAGAGTTGTGTGGGGTTCACACAGAACACAGAGTTCTCCCCCCTCCCCCAGCCTCACTTTTTTTTTTTTAAATGTTTTGTTCATTATTATTACTGTCTGTTTGGCTTGTGGGGAGGGGGCACACTAATGCCACAGATGAGGCATGGGCTCTGACAAATAGTCCTGATGTCTGGTTGGAGTCAGCCACATCTGACCCCAAAGACTGAACAAATAAATCTGGGACGGGGAATGGGATGGGGTTGGAGATTGTTACTTTTCTTCCTGCTGACCAAAACCAGTCTAAGACAAATTGTATTGTGGCCCACAATTTGAGAATACAGTCGGTCACAGCATGGAAGGCACAGTGGTAGAAGCACAAGGCAGCCTGTCACTTCCTGTCATGGTCAGATAGCAGAGAAAGATGAATTCTGGTATGAAGCCCAGTTTCTCCCTTTTATTAGTTCGAGGACCCCAAGCCATGGGATGGTTCCATTCAATGTTATGGTGCATTTTTTCTTTCTCAATTAACCAAACCTAGGAGTTCCCAGAGATGCGTCTCCTAGGTGATGTAATTCTAGAACCTGCCACTCTGACAGTATTGACTTCACAAGGCGTTCCAAAAGGAAACAGGCAAGAACTGCTTCTCCTTACATGTCTCCATCATCCTGTAGCCTTGGCACAAACGTGGAGGACCCAGATCCAGGTTCGCCCTTGTGATCCTCCCTCCTGTGTTCTGAGGAAGACAATACAGTACTAGTCTCAGGCAACAGCCCCCTGATGAAAAGAGCTGTTTCACATTGCCTTCTCTGGCTTGCTAGGTATGGGGGGTCCCACCTCAGATGTCACACTGTGGATGTTTCTGACTGCTTAGTCTCCAGGTATAGGCCAGTCCATCTTGAGCACCATCCACTACAACTCTAAGCACACGATAACCTAGTCCTTTCTGTCCCCAGTGTTGTCACTTCAGATTCCCCATCAAGTCTGCCCCAGGCTCCATTCAGGTGTCTCCCCTCCAGTGTTGTGCAATTCACCCTCCGTGCTCTCCAGCTCCCTCTAAGTGCTCTGCAGTTCCCTCTGCATCACTTGCCCCCATTTGGCAAAGGCTGAAAGGTAAATACAAACGTGGTGGAGGGACTTTGCTCGGACTCGTAGTGAGTGGGGGGATTTATCCACTGGGATCGTTTATCTTACTGAATGCTGTATCACCTGTGGGTGATTTGGGGCATCCATGACTATCTGATGTGTCATTCAAATAAGAGATGCCATCCAAAAGGAAGCCACAGAGAGACTGGACCACCTTGAGGGAGATATACTTTGGTGAGTCATTCCAGGTGCACATAACCTCCATGACACTTGGTTTTGGAGCCAGCGTCCCTCCATGTTCTCCAAGTGCTAGGATGGCTATGCGTGGCATGGACACTAGAAGCTGTTATCAGTGGTGATGACACTTCAGACAGATGCCATTAACTCTGGAGGATACAGACTACTTGGGTGAGGGGGTCATGGGAGCAAACTCAGAAGCAGGCGAATGAGGGAGTCTCACCTCTACCCAGCCTGCGGTGATTTAATCTTCTCCGAGAGAGGCTCTGAGAAATTTTCTGACAAGACACCATGGTGCTCGTTGTCTGTGGTTTAAAAGAACTCTATCTTTTATGTAGAAAATGCCCTGCCAGGGGACATTGTGACCTCCAGGGCTTGGGTAGCCCTTTTGTGGATAATGGTTAAGAACTATTTCCATAAGCTAACAAGAGACTCTTTATCAGCATGCTTCAGAACGGTGCTCTTTCCAAATGGCTCCCACTGGAGCCCTCTCAAAGGCCGTGCTGTCTCAGTGCTGTGAGCACAGGCTCCCAGTCTCTTGGGCACAGCCACAAAGGAGGAAGGTCAGATGCTGAGAGGCTCACCAGGGTCACCAGGGCTATTACTGCCTCCCTGCCCTGATAAGAAAATTAAAATAATCAGGCAGATTACCATGTTCTCAAGTACTAGCGAGTTAACACGGAGAGGGAAACTGAGGCCCAGGGAGGCTGGGAAACTCCACCCAGGACCCATGCCTTAACAACCTGTTCCCCTACAGAGGGCACTGCAACAGTCTGTGGGAATCACAACCCCCATTACCCTAAGCATAGCCTCTCCATTCAGATGAACTATAGATCAAAGTGCGCAGCCCCAGGAAGGTCAAGGCTCTGTCTCTCCTCCCACACGACACAGACTGGGGAAATAGCAGAGATGGACAGTACCTGAGGGCTTCTTATTGCTACCCTGTCACAGGTAGGTGACACAAACCCATATTAAGAATGGGTAAATGGAGACACAGAGGGTCAGCGACTGGTGTTGGCTGACAACTGTCAGTCTCACAGAGGCCTGATTCCCAGGGTTTAAAAAAAAAATCTGAAGCTGCACAGCTCAATCATTGCTGGAGCTAAGGTGTAGAGGCTGAGAGAGGTTGCAACACATGCTCAGGATCACACAGAAGGAATTCAGTTCCCACAAAGCCACTGAAGGCCATCCAAGTTGCACTACACAGACAACCCGCTTCACTATGAAGCCATGTGTCCCTACCACACCAGGGACCAGCTTCTCGTTGATGGCTAAGAAAGTAGATAGACCAAAAGAACATGGGTCAAGAGGAAGAACACTCTGTAGAGTGCTGTCTGTGTTCCTGAGCACAGGAGTCTGACCAAGGACTATGATGTCCTAGTTCCCCATCCCAGGTTTGGCCTAAATGGTCCTAGTGTCTCTTACCACCATCACCCAAGGGAAGAGGGAGAAAGAAAAGAAAGAGGCTCCTTGTGAGGGTACCATCCCACAGATCCAGTCCTTGGTATTACTTCTAGGGTCTGCTGTCAGCCCCATGGCAGTGCAGAGCTGATGACATGTCCCAGTCACTCTACTGGCATCTCTCCCTCCTCTGTGTCCTTGTCACTCAAACATCCTGTAGCTTAAGGACTGACGATGGGTGGGGACAGGCACAGTGAGTCAGTGGACTACAGCTGGGCAGATCATGAGACTCACAGCACCTCCAAATCTCCTCCACCCACTGGTAACTTGGGGGGCAACCCTCATCAATATCCTTGACTTGGTCTCTTTGCCTGGGAGTATCCCATGGCCACTTGGCTCCCTCGAGGTCCTTGAGGGAAGAGGGAAGGCTGAAAAGTATGAGGCAGGTGGATTTCCCCAAGGGCCATGTGGGCACCTGAAGGCCGAGGATGTCTGCAGGAGGAATGAGCAGTCCTGGATTAAAACCCGACAATGGAATTGGCAACGATGTATCCCTGCAAACAGGATTCTAAAATAAACACTCCCGGAGCTGGCACGCATTTGCTGTGCCCTGCTTCTCAACACAGCCGAGATTCACTTACGATCGTGTTGGTTATAAATTGCAGCCTGCATTTCTCATATCAAAATGCACAGCCAGTGATATTTAACGCTAAAGAAATATATCCTCCAGCAATGAATACAGTCAGAAATTACTCACCGAATTTAACCAAGGAGAGAGCGATGCCATGGAGATGTACTGCATAAATTCGGGCATGTGGGACAATGGCCACCATTTATTAACATTTTATCTCCTCCTGGAACTGTTTGACCTTGCTTCAGCAGTTTTATTGGGAGCAAGATCTCAGGACGCTCCGATTTTTTCCCCCTTCCCAAAGCAGCCCAGAGTTGCTCTGAGCAGTAAATACGATTGAAGGTGTTCATTTACTGACGTCTCCTTTAACCCAGGAGAAGAAAAATGTGGAGAAAGTCCCCCTGCCATGCCCACGCCCCTCCCCCAAAAGAAAAAAATCAACCCTACCACTAAATACACAGCAATTCAGGCCACTTTACCATGCTGCAGTTTATAAAGGAGAAATGAAAGCAAATTACCTGTGAGGAGCCATGGTTTCTGACAAGTGCATGGGGCTCAGGGGTATTGCATACAGGAGAAGGGACTTTACGGAGTCATTATTGATGAATGTCACCAAATTAAATTCCTTCACACAAGCCAGGATCATGTGCTCAGCTCCAAAGCTTCCTCTGCCCTTGGGCCACTGGGAAGCTATCAAAGATAACAGAGTGACAAAAGCCCGCTGACCTCTAGGAGCAGGGGTAGAGGGATCCTGATGGACAGTCGGCAGGCAGGAAGAGATGGGCGAGATGCTGCCTAGCAAGGGACACCTATTTCTCCTTGGCCATATCTCCCTGGACACTGCAAGGCTCTCTCTCTCCCTCACCTCTCTCCCCACTGGTCACACTCAGAAGAATTAGGGACCCTTTAGAAGAGGACTGTGATGTGCATAGGTGCACATTAACGATAGAGAGGCCCTCTGACTTCGTATCCAAGACTGGGTACCACATGTTACCCTTAAGGCTCTGGCAGGTGAAGAAAGGGAGGGCATTTTACCAGTCACCTGTTGCTGTGTTTAAAGACTCCTTGACCTCTGTCATAAAGATTTATGGACACTGTCCACGTGGTCAGCGGAAGTGAAGGCATAGGCTTCCTTGACACACCAGACCTAAAAGGAAAACCCACTTTGTGTGTGTTCTCTTACTGTAGCCACAACATGTAAGTTACACAGGAGCAAGGCTATCCCAGGATACAAAGAAAAGAGTGACAGACAGCACAACCCTTCATTCAGAAACATCACTGCACAAAGCATCCCTCATACTCTCGAAAGATCTATAGGAGTGAAGAGCGAGAAAGGCAGTGTTTAATAGACAGAGAAACAGTTGTAGTAACCACATAAAAGAGAGTGCTGCATGTGGCGTTTAGTTTCATTCTTATCTCCAAGAACCTTTAAAAAGGAGATGATGTGAAATTTCAGAACCTGTTATGCTTCGTATGGTTTTTAAAAATGTTTATGGTGTATGAATGTGTGCATGCCTGCATGTTTCTCTGTGTATACAACATGCATGCAGTACCTGTGGGGACCTGAAGAGGGCATCAGATCCTCTGGCACGAGATTTTCAAGTGGTTGTGAGGAGTCATGTGGGTGCTGAGAAGGGAACCCAGGTCCTCTGGATGATCAGCCAGTGCTCTTAACCAGTGAGCTACCTCTCCAGCCCCATTAACCTATTTTTTGGCCACCAGCAATATCATTCAAAAAGTTCTTTCTGACAAAAAAAAACTGTATTAAATTTTTCTTGGAGCTGTTATTTCTTTTTCTTGATGTAGCTTGTATTACACATTGTGTCTGATGATCAACCTAGTGGAAGATGAGGAGACCTCTCTTTCTGTGGCCTGCCTCTACCTCTCTGAGTCTCTAAACCTTCCAGTTGGAGACATATGACCCTTCATGATGGGGTAATACTATCTGGGTAGAGCATTGTTGGTTGATTTTTGTGGGGGTGGTTTGTTGAGTATGCTCCCATATGTCTACATGGTGGAGTCTGTTGTATTCCCAGTCTATGTAGGGTACATGAGACTCAGACCATTGCTCCCAGAGCAGTAATGAGCAAAGTAATAGAAGACGGAGTCAACAAAAGAGAAATGGGTGCAATCCAGAGATGTGGTGGACTTAGATGGCATGAGGCTACAGCCAGGGTAATCAGACAAGCTCAGCAAGTGCACCCAATAAATCAAAGGAGCACATTAAAAACTGGTGAAAATGAGGCACCAGAGATGAAATTTCCAGGTGAGTATCCACTTGATTTTTTCATATTCCATGACTAAAGTTTGCAACATCTTCAGAGAAGCTTCTTTTGTGCAGATTTTGACTACTGACAAAGAGACCCACAGCTGGTCAAGATACAGAGAATAAGAGACTTAGACCTGCTCAGCCCTAAATAGGGCACCTTTGCCACACACATCCTACCAAAGGCTCAGGGATCATTGCAGAAGAGAGAAGAAAGATTTTAAGAGCAGGGATGATAGAAGACTAAAAGAAAACCATGTGGTTTTTTTTTTTTTTTGCACACAACAGGGTAGCAGCATATATAAACTCACAGTGGTTGTGACAACAAGCAAAAGAGTTATAAAAGCTCACGCCATACAAAACCCCAGCATGAAGGATGTTGGGCTATTGGCATACGATAGCTGTTGGGAGATGGAGAAATCAGTTTTCTTTAAGGGTGTGGTCCCTGGTAGGTTGACTATGCCCCATATATCCAAGAGAATATGATCAAGGCAAACTGGACTTGAGGGGTTGAAAATCAAAACCAGGACACAAAGTTGGATGTGTAAAGAACCAAGACCAGATCTGGGCTGAGTTGGGGGATATGAGTGAATATGATAGAAATACACTACATGAAATTCTAAAAGAAGTAGTGAAAAATGATGAGAGGCCAACATAATCACAGCACAAGCCAGGAACACACATTCTCACTGCTACTGTGCTTACCTATGAGTGCAGTCCTGTGTACCACTGGCCATGAGTTTCCATGTTGAGTTTTATCCATCAACATGGCACACTCTAGAATCATCTGGGAAAAGAGTTACAGTAAGAGATTGTCTAGATTAACTGGCCTGTGGGCATGTCTGTGGGTGATGTCGTAACTACATTAACTGGGGTGGAAAGACCGTCCACTGTGAATGGTAGCATTTCCTGGGTCTGCACTGCCAACTATAAAGTCCCTTCTTTGTTCCCTAATCTCACAAGACCTGTCTTCTTTGCATCACCCACTGAGGCCAGAGTGAAGTCCCCAGATGTGCAGTGGCCCTCCCTTTGCTTTCTAGCACTTGATGGACAAAGTGTACTACCTTGAATGGATCATCACAGCTTCCTCCTTGCCTAACCTCCTGCCATGATACCTGCCCCACCCCCATTATTTCTTCCTTGACAGTGGGGGATCGACCAAGGGTCCATGCTCAACAGGGACAACCACTGGACAGTTGGTCATCCAGAAAAGAGAAGTTGGGACCAGCTTTGTTCTGAAGGAGGGTTTCCAGGGTGGGAAGCTATGGAGGCAATTGGGAGGTAAAGCAGGGAGTAGGATTGAGCTCCCATAATTCATTGCTGTCTCATGGCCACCTCAGGGTAACTCGGTGCTGGAATGGGCAAAAAACACCCAGGCCCCATCCTGCAGGAATTGCTTTGGGTTGGCTGATAAAGATGTTTCTCAAAGCTTGGGGTGCATCCTGAGGTCTGAACCCTGAGCTGATGCTTCCTTCCCATGAGGCTGCATGGTGGCTCCTTTCCGGGTAGGAGCTCTGAGCTGTGTGTGTCATTTGCTTCTCTGCCTCACCAAGTGGATGCTATGCTTGTCCATTATTCTCCTCACTGGCCCATGCACTGGTTCACACAGCCAGGCCAGAAGCCACTGCACCAGCTCAGAGGCCTCAGCCTTCATGTTTCAGCTCACCTACATCCTGGACTTGGAACTCCCAGGGAACTTAAAGAGGTTGTGTGCTTATGGGTCACAGAAGACAACCTGTGCCTGACTACTGTGACCTTCAGAGTTTGGGACACCAAGGTCAGCATGGCCCCATCCCAGCATGTTGAGTGTGCACATGTGACCTCACTCTCTGCCCTCCAAGAGGCCTTTTTACCAGTTTGAATATATAAATGCATGAGCATTGGTGAAGCTGGCAGAATACAAAATATTTGTCCTAAAGATCGTGAAGCATTTGTAGCTCTCACCTTAAACCCTCACAGGCCTGGCCTGTACCACATCTGATGTTGGACCACTCCAACATCCTCTTTCCCTGTCATCCACAGTCTTCCTAAGTGAAGAGACCTCCTTTACCAAGGGAGCCACTCTCAGAGATGGGGCCAGCCAGAGCCCCACAGGGCTCAGGTTCATCTTAGATAAGACCGTGTAATAAACCAATTTTCTTATCATGCTTGAGGCAGTGAATCACTTCTGAAAGAGCAAAGGCTTTGAAACCAGACAGACATGGGGTGGGGAGGCAGGCAGCAGAGCAGCAGCTAGTCCCCAGGAGCAGAGGTTTCCACAGGATCCTACCCCTCTTGATCCAACAAAATATTCACACTCAGGGCCATGACCCAGGAAAAAACAGGCCAGAGGGAGAAAGTCCAGAACATGGCAGGCCCTTCTACCTGAACCAAGTGAAGGACAAGTTGAGATGATCCCACCACTGCACTCCTCACCACCCCTACAACTCTTTACCTCATATATCTGGTGGGATGGGGAGGATGGGCATACTGGTCAAGCTCAAAGTGGCCCTTGAAAGGCTTAGACAGCAATGGCATACTGTATCTGCTCATGAATATATGTGACAAACATTTCTCTCATCCTCTGGCAGCCTCTTACCCAGATCTGGCAGATTTGATAGATAGAGTGGTTTGTAAGAAAGGGCTTCTCCTCCAGTATCCAGAGCCAGAACTCACCCCTCCATTGAACTATGTTCTAACCCTAACCCTTTGTGATGGCCTTGTACATTACCTTGTCTGCACAGTTTGGGTACCAAAACCTGGCTAAGGGTTGCCAGGGAGTAAAAAAGGGCAAACAGAGACACATGTGTAAGAAAGCCATGGTCAGGCAGGCTGTGCACACTCTGATGGAGAAGCACCTACTACCACAACAACCTCAGCATGTTTATTACACACAGCATAAGAAGGAGTTGGCTAGGCTCTGGTGGCAGCCCCAGGCTGTAGCCATCCAGGAGGAAACTGCAGTTGCTAGGTTCTGCCCATACTGGTCAATCATGTGTAAAGACTTGGACTTCCACATACTCTCAAAATTCATTCACGTTCTGAACAGAAGAAAGCTTTGCCATTCTCATGTGTCTGAGGCATTGGAGCCTTGATATGTCTTCATCTGGTCTTTACATACTCACTGGGGGCTTCTTGGGACCCCTACAACACATCAACTGAGTCATAGCTGTCCCCTAGCCTGTGTTCCTAAGAGACTGATGGTGGAGCTCCCAGATCTTCCAGCAGGGCCAACAGTGGTGGCCCAGGCTAAGTCCCCACACCAGGCAGGAGGTATCCCAAGGAGTCATATAGGTGGAGGTCTGAATGTGTGAGTCTTGTTCTGGAAAGTAACCAAACCTATGCTGGGTGTTGTATGTGTGTGTGTTGAGGGTGAGGACATCAAAGCAGAATCCCAAGGTGTGTTGCCTCTCCAGCAGGGCCACACTGACTCTAACCACTTTCCGGAAAAAGAAAAAAAAAATGAATCGACAAGCCAGTCAGTGCAAAGAGGGTACTTTGTGTGGGGTCTGCTGAGTCTCAGCCTAGTCTTAGATCTTCACTCTGACTAGCCCAGAATATTCCTAGTAATCACATGGAGACGGACTCAGAGGAGAATGGCCTCCTGCTCTGCTCATGCTCTCCTCCGTCTCCTCTCTTCTATAAGCACCCATAATACACGTGGGCCCCTGTTCCTCATGTGCTTAAGCTTAGATGCCTTCACAATATCCAGCCCTCCCCCTGGATCCTTGCTGTGCCACATCTTCCCCTTGAGAACCACCCTTCAATGATGACCTCTGTGGCAGTTTCCCCCAGTCTAGCCTCTGTGTGGAAGAGAAAAGCATCCTGGACAGTGGCCCCCTCATAGAGCTGGTTACAGGTTGTGGGTCTGCCCCTAAAGATCTGAGAAACCTAAACAGATCACTCCACTGCCCTGAGTCTAGGGGTCCAGTCCTGAGATGTCCCAGCTTTGTGAATGAATCATGCCAAGCCCCCCCCACCCCTACCCAAGGAGCCTGGTTTACTCTGGGTGCATGTTGCACCCCCTTGCTTTGAAGGTACCCTCTGAGAGTGCCTTAGTTCTTAATATACTTTGGGCTCCTGATGTGAAGCCGCACATGTTGTGGGTACTGGTCATTTTAGACTGTCACAGGACAAAAAGGGCCAGTTTGTAAATGTGACATCTGAGAAAGCCCTGCACTTTCATAGTTTGTGGATTGAGTTGTTGGGTCAAGAACTGTCCTACACACAGGATAGAGGACTTTGGAAAAGATGAATTAATGGATGAATGGATGGATGGATGGATGGATGGATGGATGGATGGATGGATGAACTATTTCTCTGGCAGACCAAACAAGGAAGAACAGCTCCTTCAGTAGCCAGGATTTAGTCTGTGCTAGAAGAAATGCTCTCCAGTGTACCCCAAGTGGAACCTCTCCTGTTATCAGGGGAAGAAGGCCAGAGGTACAGGCAGCAAAATCTCTACAGCAGTGCAGACAAGGTACCCCAAGCCTAGGCTTACTGAAGTGAAAGAACAGAGGCAGCATGGTCCCTGCAGCTGATATGGGTGCCCATGACTTGGTAGTACAGCAGACATCCTGCCTGCCATAGGACAAGTCATTCATAGAATGCCAGGTAATGGCTCATGAATTAGACTGAGCAACTCAACATGCTAATGATAGAGTCTGGAGGAGGCTTATCTTCCTTGTGGTGATCCAGCTTGGCAGATAAGGTTGGTAACTACACATGGAAGAAGGAGGCATTTTCAGATTCCGAAATTGCCTCTGGTCACAATACTGGCCCATCAATTGTGTCCAATCCTTTCTTTCCAGCTTCATTGGAGATTACTGTTTAGCTCCTTTCACTGTTTCTGGGTTTCATGTGGGGCCCTCAGAGACACCTTCCTCTTATCTCCAATGACATATAATTCACCCATTGTCCTCCCCAATGTACTCCTGAGTTCTAGCTAAGCCACACTGCCCAGTTTGGAGGGGAGATTAATGGTCCCCACCTTCTGCTGATGGCCCAGCAGCCTTGAGGGAGGTGTCTGGAGTGATTGCTCACTATTGGTTGTCATTTGTCACATTTAACTGCAGACTTCCAAAGGACTCTCAATTCAATGCTAGACTTAACGGAGCTTTTACAGAATCAATCCCTGTCTTTTTATTTTAAATTTTATTGGGTGGGAAAGGACAAATTAGATCTCATTTAAAGATATCTGCCTCTGAGATGGCAGCCTGGCCAATGGCATGGCTTTTTTCTGGCTTTGAGTCACTATTTTCACAGCAGGGGGCTCACCCCCCAAAGGAAGCTCATGTATCGGGGGCGGGGGGCACGAAGGCTATGAGCCAAGCCATCTGTTAAAAGTCATAAACACAGGGCTCCCATGAGCAAGGAAAGGGAATGTGTTATTTTTAAGAAAACTAAGTGTTAAAAAAATAAACACTTCCCCCTCTAATTGTAGATGAAAACATAATTTGGACAGTGAGGATCACACCTGTAAAATATCTCTCCAGTGCATAATTTTACTAATAGGTGTGTTGTTTAGCTGTGTCACTGAGTGCCTTTGACACTGT
Organism: Acomys percivali; assembly: GCA_907169655.1. NCBI lineage: Eukaryota > Metazoa > Chordata > Mammalia > Rodentia > Muridae > Acomys > Acomys percivali. The sequence continues at coordinate 111,305,524 of OU015748.1, forward strand.
ATGAGGATCTCCATGTCTTGGGAGTGAATATGTACTGAACTGGCTCTGCATCATGAAGTGGCCCTGGAACAAATCATGTCACGGGATGCAAGGTGCTATTATACTTATTGTAGTAAAATATATGCACATACACTAGATAACTTGAAGCATTTTAAGCCTGTAGCTCAGTAGCACTGGTCAGTGTCACACCAACCAACCACTACCATGTTAGTGGCTATCTGTGGTGCTATGACAAAATACCAGATAAAAGCAACATAAGGGGAGAAATTTTTTTTTTGGCTTGTCATGGACTCACTATGGTGTGTCTGCATGTTCTGTTGACAGGCACTTGGATGGTCCCTGAATAACGTTGGTGTGGACCAGGTGATCAAGTACTAGGTGGGTTTCTGCTTTCAACTCTGACTTCAGAATTTCTAGTCCATGTTGGAGAGAAGACATGGCACTATTGGGGGCTCCATCCATGGTGAGGGGAGTCTGACGCCAAGCCTCCTCACATCTCAGTAGGTCAAGTAGAGGTCACGGTCAGAGCCAGAAGTGTATGACCTTCAAAGACCTGGCCCCAGTCTCCAGTTTTTGCCAGTAAGGACCTGCCTTCTTAAAGGATCCACAGCCATCAAAATGGTGCCAAACATGGGGACCAAACGCTCAAAACATGAGAAAGCATGTCATGACAGCTACTATCCATCTGCAGAAAAATGTTGACCCTGAAGAACAGAAACTCCATCTTCATTAAATTCCCCATCATCCCTCCCCTAGGCCCTGGAAACTTCCATCCAATTTTACACTTCTATGGATTTGACTACTCTAGGGAAATTCTGCTGTCCTTGTGCGACTGACTATGTCATCAAGCATAAGTCCTCAGGGTCCACCTCTGTGTTAGCAGGCTTCCGAATCCCCTGCCCTTGTAAGGGTGGCTGATATTCCATGGCACAGACTCACCGTAGTGTCTGTCTATTCTTCTGGATAGCTTCTACTTTTTAGGTGATAATGTCAGTGTGAGCATAAGTACATAAGTCCCAGCATCATACACCCCACAGGAAGACTGTTGAACATGTATGTGTCCATACCCATATATGCTTGGGAGGTTCACACATGTGAGGAGACTGAGTATATGTGTGTGGAGGCCAGAGGACAATCTTGGGTGACTTCTTCAGTCACATTCCACCTTGATTTTTCAGGGTGGCGATGGTGGCACACACACGCCATCGCTTGAGTGTGGCAGGAGTAATTTTCTCCTTCTACCATGTGGGTCTCTGGGGTCAGACTCAGGTCTTCAGGCTTGGCATCAAGTGCCTTGATCCGTTAAGGCATCTTGCCCACCCCTCCACCCCCCTCTTTTTTTGGAGCTAGGGTCTTCCATTGGTCAGCAAACTTCATGAATTGATCTCTCCCTTCCCCATTCAGACCCCCCACCTCTAGGGGTCTGACACCCCTAGATACCAGACACATGGCCCCTTTCATGTGGGTGCTAATTATCAAGTTCAGCTCTTTACACCTTCACAGCAGGCTTTTTCTCAGCTTAACGTTCCCCCCCCCCCCCGGGTTCCCTGTGTTGAACTTCTGGAGGGTCCCCTAAGCTATGCTCTTCAGAGAATGGTCCCCTCTGCCATCCTAGTAAGGCTGCGTTGTCTCTTATTTTTCCACAGTACATTATCTTATGGCTGAGTTAAAGTCCTGGCACCAAAGCCACATTCAGTGCAGAGCAACAGAGAGGGTCCCACATAGAGACACCCACAAAGTCACTCAGAGCACCAAACATCTGGACAGATAAGAATGCTGAGCTGTCTTCCATATCACCAGAGTGTGCCAGCTGTGGAAATAGTACTAGGCAGCAAGTTGAGCTCCACATTGCCCAAACTCACTTCCGGGAACCACACTATAAGCCCTCCTGACCTACTCACCTACTCACTGCTGGGACCACCTACAGGGAGATCTCTCTTTACAACACAACGCATCCTTCCTAACTCCTGTCCTGAGTTCCCCTTTATATTGGTTGAGCCCACTTCACAACTTGGCCCCTTTCCTTCACACAGGGACTGTGGAACATGGGCACCACTGCTCACCTCAGCTGACCCCAGTCAAGTGGGTGCAGCAAATGCAAGCTTTGCAGGCTACCTGGCCTCACATGGTCATCTGGAGCTGCTGTCATGAGGATTGGTATGCGGAACAGGCCACTTGGTCTCCAAATGGCCTGCTGGGTGAGCAGGCACACAGCCCTTCAAACTGGCAGAGATTCCCTTCCCTTATCCAGTACATCCCTCCATGTGCCCACAGCCCGAGGCATCCTGCATTCCGTGGGCTGTAGTTCATTGACTAATTGGCAAGAACAGACGGGGCTGGGGTAACGGGGCCCTGAAGTGAGAATCTGGCTCAGTTCCTGCTAACACCACCTTTTGCTATTTCTGCCAAGCCCTGCAGAGCCCATTTTTCAGGCAGATTCCATATTGTCTGTGCTCAGTCCACATGGCCGAACAGACAGCTTTCCTCTCTGCATATTCTAGAACAAACGGTGGACATGCTCTTCTTGGAAGACAATGTGGAACAGGTGGCTCAGACAGTGGGGGCAGGCTGCTGAAGGGACAGGGAGAGGTGGTCCTGGTGAGTCCTTGGCAAGCCTATGTCCTTTGTCCATCAATGCACCAGGATGACCGGTACGTAACTAGTCAGTGAGACCAAAGTGGACACAGGTCTGTGAGGCCTGAGGTCAGGCTGGTCTACAGGATGCTGGCTGCATCAAGCATCAGTCAAAAGTCCCAAAGGCCAAGGTGGACTTCTTCCACTTCTCATGCATGCGGAAAGGACTACAGAGGCCCAGCTTTTACACAGCAACCCATAAGCCATAACATGAGAGCCTCTGAGATCTAGATACATGGGGCCTTTGCAACATTGGCAGCTACAGGATGACTCAGAGTCCCTAACTCAGATCAGCCTCAGGAAGGCACGTGTTCTTCCTCGGCCAGGCCCTGATGATGAGAAAAGAGGCAGGGCAAGGCCAAGAGTTGGATGGATGAGGTGGAGTCTGAAGGAGATATAGCCACCCTACAGGAAATATGGGAAGCTCCAGTGGTCTAGGGGAGAGGGAGAGGGAGCCACAGTAGTGCAGGGGCCAGGGATCAGGCACTTCCTGGAGTGCAGTGGTACACAGCTTTCAGAAATAGACTCTGTGGATGGAAAATAGAGACACACAGGCATCACTCTCCCTGTGTATCCCACAGCCCTCTGTGGCAAGCAGTATTGCACTTGCAAAGCCTGCCTGTTGTTCTGGCACCTATCAGGACACTTTGCAGGAACTAAAGTGTAGCAAGGCTGTGTTTGGGGGGACATAAGATGGGGCTAAAGGCCTGAGAAGAGACAGTAGTATGTCCAGGCCAATGGCGAAGACTTCTCTAAGGAGTCTGGGGCTTTATCCCACTTCAGAGGGCAGGTAAGACTCCGAGAGTGTGCAGTAGTAATCCCTGCCTGCATTCTGTCCATTCCCAGCACCAGACACAGGCCAGAGATCACCCACAAACTATCTTGGATGAAGCAACATGTCCCCCTGAAACAGGACAAGCCCACCTCTCTCTCTGTAAGACTTCTTAGGGAAAAATAACCATTACAAGCCATGCAGTGGCCACCCCCAATTCTGGGCCCTTCTCTAAGACATGACTCCTGAGTGAGCTCTTGGCCTCTCATTTTTATTTCTTCCTCCACTGAGCAAGGATGCTCTTCAGCAAGAGTGTCACGAGGCTTAGAAGTGGACACGTGAAGAGCTTTGGAAATGTTGAACTGCCCTCTCTGAATGTCAGACAATATTATTTTAGAATAAGCTTTAAGGCATTACTTGAAGAAGAAGTATTGGGAAATTGATTTTTCCCCCAAAGTGCTCTTGCACCTTAATGTGTTCTTGTATTTTGATATGCCCGTGTGTGTGTGTGTGTGTGTGTGTGTGTGTGTGTGTGTGTGTTGTCATTTGCTAACAGGTACAATGCCCCCTGTGACTGGGGAATCTTGGGCCACAGCTGCCTCCTTATGAGGACTTTGTAGATGATCAGTGGGCTTACAATGAATTGATAGTGGTTAGAATGTACCTTAGACTCTTCTCCAGCCCTGCCTTCCCCCTCAGCTCTGTGAGCCTTATATCTCCACAATGGAGCTACCTACATATGGTGTCATAGTGAATTCTAGGTCTGGAGGGCACCTGAAGGGATATTTGAGCCACCATTTTCCTAGCGAAGCTCCAATCTGAATCAATCAGATGGCCTGGCCAAGGACAGATGCTCAGAAACTTTATGGCCCTTCCATGCTAGAGATCCATAGTGCATACCACCCACCTGGGGGCCCTGCCTGTGTTCATCTTTTTAAAGGCTGTTATGTAGCATTATTCCCAAATAGGAAACCAACACCGGACCAAAGTAATGATAGAACCAAAGCTAAACGTGGTGAACCAATGGGTTTATACTGGTATTTATTGTGGTTATACAAGTACTATAGACAAGAGGTTACATTGATGACTCAAAGGCATCTGCATCACTAAACTTCCTCTCAAGCTTGAGTGATCCTTCATGGAAGCTGGAGCTCTCTGCATGACTTCAAGCTCAGGAAATCAGAGAAACTCTTCTTGTGTAACCTTGGGAAGGAAGAGGCCTTGTAAAACTCTCACAAGTTTCTGGGACTTATGGGACTTGTGTGTTGTTAACTTCCTAAGGCTTAAGGAGCCTCATGTTATGGTGGATTTTCAATTTTGAGGAAATTGCTATGTGACATGTACATGCTGGATCTCATCATGGGGGTGGAGTCCCATGTCTTCCATAGCTTTTCTAGGCTTGTTTTCCATTTATTAAATTCAGTCCATCCTCAGAACCCTGGTCCTCTCTGGCCTTTCTTCCCAGGGCATGGCAAAAGTTACACTCCATGCTTCTTCTTTGAAAATCAATATGATACACAGCACATAAACTGTGCATTGAGACCAGTTCAAGTGTCCCCCTTAGTGGCATTTAGCATGTAGCCAATGCTGTGTAGCCATCACCATCATCACTCACAGAGCCCTGTTCATAACAGAAACTCTATCACCTTGAAATAGCATCCCCACCTTGGCCCCTGGCGACTCCATTCTTTCCATCTCTATGGAACTCACTCCGGTTTCCTCTGGGAGACTCTTACTGGCCTCAAGGAGGACAGTCTTTCTGCTACTGGCCATTCTACTCAGCTTTATATCCACAAGACTTGGCCACATTATGGCAAGTATCAGAATCTCTTTCTTCATCTGTGCTAGATGCACCACATTTTGTCCATCCACCCACCCAGTGATGGGCATGTGAATGGATCATACCTCTGGATGTTAGTAACAGTGCTGTTCTGAACTCAATTTTAGAAGCATCTCCTCAGAACCCTACCCAGAAGGAAGTTCCTGACCCTATTGATCTCTTAGTTCATGTTTCAACACCCTCTCCTAAGACCTGTAAGAAAACCCAGGCTAGTCTGGGTCCCAGGCTAGTGTAAACTCCCTCTGTGGCTCTGGTCATTTTCTGTGCCCTTTCTCTTTCACAATGCACTTTAAGCATTCTCTCCATCCCTCTCTCCATCCCTTCCTCCCTCCTTCCTTCTTCCCCCTTCTGTCTTCAAGCCTCTATGGAGACTGTCTTAGTTAAGGTTTCATTGCTATGAAGAGACACCATGACCATGGCAACTCTTATAAAGAAAAACATCTCATTGGGGCTGGCTCCCAGTTTCAGAGGTTTAGTCCATTATCATCATGCCCGAAGTTATGGTAGCAAGCAGGAGGACAAGGTGCTGGAGAAGGAGCTGAGACTTCTACATCTTGATTCACAGGCAACAGGGAAAGACTGTGTGCCACACTGGGCAGAGCTTGAGCATAAGAGACTTCAAAGCCTGCCCTGACAGTGACACACTTCCTCCATCAAGGCTACACCTACTCCAACAAGGTCACGCCTCCAAATAGTGTCACTCCCCATGGGCCAAGTATTCAAACACATGAGTCTATGGGGGCCATACCTCTTCAAACTACCACAAAGTCTATACCCTCAAACAGTGCAGAGCCCAAGGTAACCACGGACCCACTACTGACCAGACCAACCATGCAGTGTTTCCTGAGCTGCCCCCCAGCATTTGTGCTTGGCCACATGCTAATGCTGGATCATCTTAGCAGCAAAGGTTCTTAAGCCAACCATTCAGCTCCCAGTTAGCAGTCAAGTCTCACTTTGAGTCTGTGATACACTCAGAGCCCCCAGGCAGTGTCCAGACTCTAAGTCAAACCTGCTGTCCACACACAGTTATGTGGATTGGCTTGCACAACAGCCCAATAAAAGCTATACAATAATCTAGAAAGCCTACCTGTCCAGCTATCATACCTCCCCATCTGCCTTCACCTGCCAGTCAGCCCTCTAGCAGCTGGGTCAGGATGTAATATGACCACCCTGCTGAGCAGTTGGCCTCTGTGAAACAGGTGCCCCCAAAAAACCACCTTTACATATAGTCCTGGCAAGGAGAACACCTAAGCCACTGACCTGGATGGCCAACTACAAAGCTGGGACCCCTCTCAGCCTCGTATCCTGTATCCTTCATGCCAGAAACATGAACCTGCAGAATTTTCCACATGTAAACACTTCATCCTGGGGACAAGATGGGACAAGCTTTCCTTCTAAATCTGGTGAAGTAGAGGACCACTGTGTCCTCTCAGTTTTCCCCTAGGATAGAGATGTCCTTAGGTGTGGTCCAGGGTCAGAGGTCAAAGCCTGAGTGGAAAGCAGGGCCTAGCCTAAACCATACCCTTCACCCTGCATCCCTGACCAATCCACCTTGCTTCTCTACAGCTGTGATAACTGGTTTGGGCTTGGTAGAAGTTTTCAGGGTAGCCAGACCATAGTGCTCAGGTAAGGACAGCCAATGGTAGCCTCAAGGCACGTCGTTACTATGCTGGATAGAGGCACACATAAGCTCTGTCCTACCCGTGGTACTAGGCTGGTGTGAGCTCATTTTGAGGGGAACTGTCCTGGACCTGAAGGAGCACATGACCATCCATCCATCAGGTACTCATACCTCAAGCACATCCAGGAGGATCCAGGTGTGGTTAACCAGCTTCAGGATAAGATGTGATCCAGAGTGTGAGACAGGGGCCCAAAGCTCAGCTGCAATGGCTGCGCGAGGTCTCACCCACGCGGGGATGTGAATATGCTCTTCCCACAGAGTGTGAGGATGTGTCCTGCCCACAGAAAGCAGGCAGCCCCAGCTGAGTCTTTTTTGTACTTTCCCTGTTTCTGCTCCCCAGGGGCTCAGGCTGCCAACAGCATGATGCGCTGGGCCACACTCCACATTAAACAAACATAATTTCTCACAGTGGCTTCTCTCAGCTGGGCCACTTCAGGCCATGCAGGGAAAAATTCAGTCTGCAGGTCCTAGAAAGAATGCAGAGCAAAGAACGGTTCTCTTCCTGGACCCCACACAGCAAGGCGCCCATAAATACTGAGTGCCAGTTTCATGAATTCTTTATGCTATTTACTTAGAGCTGTGTTTATTAAACTGGTCTCCTTCCAAAACCTCCTTGTAGATTTCTCTCTCTCTCTCTCAAAAAAAAAAAAGTAAGTTTTATTTCTCCAGCCCACTCTGGATTAAAAATGGGTCTTTGATGCATCTAGCGGATTTTGCCCCCTCGAAAGCTTCCCTGGACTTACATAAGGAATAGAACAACTTCCAGCTGTGGGTCACACTCTGCGTTTGCAGCAGTAAAAGCCGGAGGCATCCTCAGATGGACCGTCTCTGGGCTGGGTCTTTTTCTATCTTTGTGAGGGTATTTGAGATCCTCAGGCTTGAAAATGGCTTCATGTCCTTCAAGCCCACTCACAGGGAGCCCACACGGCTCCGAAGAGCAACTAAAGATGAAGTAAAGCACACGTAGCCAGGAGTTTTCCAGGACATGGATGGAAGCCCCAATTCTTGTTTTGAAAGATGGGAGGCATCCTGAAGACACCCACGTGCCTGGGTCTTCAGGGTCATAAACAAAGTATCCAGATTATGAAAGCTATGCACTATTATCTTTGTATAATTTTTTAAAATTTTAAACTGTGTATGCGTGTGTGTGTGTGTGTGTGTGTGTGTGTGTGTGTGTGTGTGTGTGTTTGAGTCTAGATGACAACAGGGGCAAGAAGAGAGCATTGGCATTGCAGGTGAAAATGAATCCTAACATGGGTGCTGGAGACCCCACTCAGACCCTCTGTAAGAGCAGTAGACAACCAACCACTGAACCATCTTTGCACCCACTCCATGCCTGCCAAATGCCTTCTTACTGCATCTCTGCTTTTTAAAATGTTGCTTCTCTGCTCCTATTCTGAGCATCCAGGAATCTTATTTTCAAGGAACCTCATAATCAGGCCCAATACACATTTTACCAGCCTGTAAAAAGGGGCAGATGAGGGGCCCTTCATTCAAACAGCGGGGCGTGATTAACAATTCTCAGCACAAAGCCCCCCTTGGAAGTGTTTCCTTCTATGTAATGGGAACTAGAGTGACACAGAGTTGGCAGCAGGAACTTGCACATTACAAACTTGTGTTTGTGGAGTGGTATTTATTTCCTGTAAGGTAATAATGAGCAAGGCCCTATTAATAGCGTCCTGGCTGTTGTAACAGCTTCTGACTGCAAATTTATCATTAAGTCAATACATTCCATAGTTTCAGCATCCCCACTTCAATTGAAAATGATGCCAGTTGCTCCTGGAAGACTCAAGTGTTTTTTCTCCTTGCCCACTTCTGCTATGAAGATCGTCCAGCTGATGTGACGTCACCAAGTGCACCTTCTCTTGAATGGGACATATCTCTGGTCCCCAGTCTGAGCACATCAACATTTGTGGATGCGTAATATTTAAAAAACACTTTTGTATCAGTGTATAATTATTATTCAAAAATGATGGGCTCCAGCTATCCAAATGTATAATGGACTTTGGCCAGTCTTTCCCACCTCCGTCTCCTGCCCAGCCCCCTCTCCTGTTAGTCACCTGCTATGGGACTCCTTCCTGTTCTCAAACAGTTCCCCTTCCACTGTATACCATATGTGTTCATATGTACACATATGCTTATGCTCATGTGCCTGTGTGTGCATCTGTGTATAATGCAGATCCTGTGTGTGTGTGTGCATGCAACTATATGTGCGTATGCATGCATCTATGTATGTGCATGGATCTATGTGTTTGTACATGTGTCTATATGTGTAGCACTCTCTCTCTCTCTCTCTCTCTGTGTGTGTGTGTGTGTGTGTGTGAGGATGCATGTGGACATGTGTGCGTATGTGTAGCATATAGGTTCTAACTATGAGAGAAATGTCCATCTTTGTTCTCCTGAGATTGGCTTGTTTAGAGCAATGTGATGACCTTGTGAAATCACATATTCACTTCAAATATAAATCTTATAAGGGTGGCTCGCTGCCTCCCCTGGCTTCTCATATAACTGGTGGAATTTCACAAGAACTCCAACCAGGCTTTGTGGCTTTTCTACAATTCCAGTGCCTATGTCTACATCCCAGAGCAGTACCTTGATCTGGGAGAATAAATGTAATTTACAAATGGTCTTAATCATGAGATCACCTGAAGCTTCATATGAATGCTTTTTCATCAAATGGGATGGTTTTTAAATTTAATTTCTATCTCTAAGCCTCTGGATATTTTCTGTGTTGTGGCAGCTTTCAAAGCTGCTGATTCTAAATTCTGTGCTGAACACATGTAACTCCAATCTATTTTGCTACAATAAATGAATGCTTTTTTACTGTAGTAATTTACTGGAAAAATGACTACTGAACACTGAAATTCTAGATGTACATACACATAAATGTATGCATACCTACATATATACATAGATATGCATGCATACATACATATATATATATATATACATAGATATACACAGAGATGTGCACACACGTATATACACATAGTTACATACACAAATGCATGGATAGTATAAACACATACACACATAGATACATAGACAAACA
>OU015748.1:111320997-111331954 GCA_907169655.1 Acomys percivali
TCCATTAGAATAATATTGCCTCTGGCCCCAATCATCCAGGACCCCACTATTGTGGATTGCACTTTCATTCTTTCAATGTTGTGGACCCTATCCTTATTACCCAGGACCCCGCCACTGCCACTCTGGAGTGCACCTTCATGTCCACACCATTGTGGATCGCACACTCCCATCATTCAGTACCCTACTTCCAGACATCTATCATCTAGAACTTCACTGGCATTGTGCAGAGAAAAATAATGGAGGTGTGAGCCTAGGACCAGACAAAGGCTGTCCTTGGCTTGGGAAAAACCACAGCAGCTCCAACTCTTCTCTACCAAAGCTACTCTGGTTGGGGGTGAAGAAGGGGTCCAGAGGAACTATGGTGCAGAGGACCACAGGAACTGCCCCTTTAAAAAGAATAAGCAGGTTACCAAGATGAGATTTGATAGCTTATTACCATATAGTAGGAAAGGAGGTCCCCCTCAGTCATAGACCTAGGAGAGGGGAATAGGATGAAAGAGGGAGGGAGGGAGGGAGGAATGGGAGGATACAAGTATAGGATAACAACTGAATTATAATCTGAATAAATTAATTAAATAAAAATTAAAAATAAAAACAAAACAAACAAACAAAAACAAAAGTCCCTGCCAGAACACAGGCTGGGGGGAGCTTCATGTGCAGTCAGCCTGCCCCAGAAATCTCCATAGCTGCCTGGCAATACACAGGTTCCAGTAGGAGGCAGGTGGCAGCCTGGGTAGATCAACACATCCCCTAGGATAGTATATGGGAACTTCTTGCTGCCAAAGAAAAAGGGGCCTTGTTCTCTTTCCTTAGTGTAAGGGAAAATCACTGCCCACAAGCTGTTTCTACTTGCTCAGCCTGGATAAGGAGTATTGCACCCAGCGATGCTGGACATGCCTGGACCATCCTCCCAACAGCAGGGCTACTGCTCTGCCTGGCCTCCAAAGTGAAGCAGGAGGGATGCTGTAACAGAGCCCCAGGCCTGACCCCCATGTAGGCAAACCTCCAGGAGATCTCTACCTGCCTCTCTCAGATGCAGCCAGGCTGACTCTTGAAAGAGGTTGCCGTGGAGATGGTACAGGGAGAACTGGTGGTGGGTGGGTTAAAAAGGAGATGCTGAGGATTGGAATATTCCAGAACAGGAATCATAAGACAGTGACTAGAATGGGGCCAGGGATCATGGGTCATTAGGCTAGAGGAGAGAGCTAAAGAGGTTTGTTAAATCTGGAAATTTGACAGGAGAAAAACCAAATCCATTATTGTCCAATTAAAGCAAATTCCATTAAATAGTGGCCAGGAAGATGGACACTAGCCATGTCCATACCCAGGTTTTCCAAAGAATGCCACTGAATTATGTTAGTCATGTGCTCATAGAGACAATCTACAATTGTCCAATCAGGGGCAAGTCATATATCCTATCATACTTCCAGGCTACATGTGATCACACATATCCTGTGTGGTTGGAGCAGTCAACCTTGTTTACTGACATGAAAATATGTGACTTGTTATATTACATGACCAAAAGCCCTCAGCATTCCAGAAAGTTATTTGTCTTTGGACAAGAGGGGCTCACAGGGTAACTAGCCCTTACCATTTCCCCATCAGTGAATGAATCGATGAACTTGGTGTGGATCAGGGATGGTGTTGCCTACATAAACTGTCTTGGAAATTACTCCTGGCATCTGGCACAGACCCTGCTTTCCTATACCTATCATTATTTGTTAGGCCTCATGGCAATGTACTGGCTACTACCAATCTCCATGTCCCATAGGTGACCAGGAAGCCCAGGCCTGGATGACTTATGGGGGCTGGCAGAGAAGCTAATCCATTGTCCCAGAGGTGGAACCCAGCCACAGACATCTAATCCTACCTCCACTTCAGGAAGATCACCAAGAACAAGCAGCACAGTCAAGGTAGCTCAGCCAGGAAGGGCGAAGCCTGTTTTCCAGGTCACAGCTCTCTCCAGGGGAGAGTGAACCCCCCAGGGTCAAGTGTCTACTGGGCTCCTATATCCTCAGCCTTGCACAAACCTGTGCCCAAGAATCCCCCCTGTGTTCTTTCATGGTGTACCATCTCTCCCCAGGCTCTCTTCTAATTGGTCCATTGCCAAACTGTCCTAATCTTTATTCCCTAAGGATGCAGTCCATGCTTTCCAAAGATCCTTTCAGCAATGAGACAGTTAAGAGGGAAGGAACAATACTGCTGCTGCATCTCAGGACAGGCCCTGCAGCCCACAGTTCTGACATAAGCAAAGACACAATAATTTTAGTCCCGGAGCTCAAGGGCATCTTTTAGCAGCCACTGGCTCTCTATAGAGTCTGGCAAATTTTAAATAAGACAAAGCCCCAGTATGAGATCTCAGCCATCCTTTACCAGCATGATTGCTACCAGTCAACTAGCCTGACCTTCATGTTCTCACAGAGATGGCCACCCACACCAGGTCACAGTCCCGTGGCTCACTAGACCCTCAGAGTCCTGAATACTAATTACCATGGGGTCCATATTGTCCAAAGGACTCCCACAGGAACACCCATTCCAGAGAACTGAGGCCCCAAATGCTGGCTTTCCTCCTTCCATTCAGACTTCCCCTGTCCCAACAGCCTAGTATTTGACAGGAAGAAAGTTCCATGTGACCTGCCTGGCAATTGCTATCTCCTCTTCCTCACCTATCAAATAATATGCCAGAGAACCCTTGAGAGGTGACAGGTGGCTGTCAGTGGCCTTGTCATACAAGCTGGTTGAGCTGAGCAGTCCAGTTTTCCTAACTTGTCATGTGAGTCCTTTTGGAGCAGATAGACTACCAGGTCCTTGAGTGCTTTGGGGCTCCTGCACATGGATTTAATCACACATAGCAGGCCTGTGGGCCAGTTTGCTATGGGTAGAGTACAGTGAAGCAACAGGCTTCAGTAGTTTTTTGTCTCTGCCTTAGGAAATCCTGGTACCATGCCCTGGGCCAGTTTAGGGGATTGGGAGTGAAGCCTGTCCAGTGTACAGTTGACTCTTCTTAAACTTACTTGGGGGGACAGGGGCAGGTGGAGAAAGGACTGCATCAATAAAGTACTTGCCTTGCCAGCTCGACTGCCAGAACCACTTAAATGAAAAAGCAGCTATGGTGGCATGCACTTGCAATCCTAGCACTGATGGCTTGAAAACAGGTGGTTCCTGGAGCTCACTGGCCATCCTACTTAACCAATTTGGTGAGCCCAGGCCAATGAGAGATCCTGTCTCAGAAATAAAAACATAGAATTCAAGAAAGGCAGTGGCTGGGAATTGATAGTCACATAGCTCTCCCAGTTGCCTTTAGGTTTACCTTTGGGCCTGTGCTCCTGTTGGCTCTTCCCACTTGCAGAGCCCAGGTCCCTTTCTTCTCTCCCACCCAACTGGCACCAAGGATCCTACACGCTCATGTGTGTTGAACCACTTTGCAGATTCTAGGGAACACAGCCTGAATGAACATGTGCATGCATGAATAAATGGCCGAATCAGACAGAATTGGAGAGTGGATAGAGTTGGCAAGGAAAGGCTTGTCACCATTTGACTAAATGGAATAAAAATGAGACTGGGAAAAGATAACTCATTTGATCAAAGAATCACCTCAACAATTAAAGGAAGTCATTAGAGGCTGTCCTCCTAATTACAGGATGACTCCAGCACACACAATGAAAAATTGGCCAAGATTGGGGACTGGAGGGTGGTGGTGCTGAGGCAGAGCTGGGCTTTCCAAGAGACATTACCAGACTTCCCAACAAGTTTGCCTGAACTGGGTTTACCCTCCCTCACACAGAGAGAGCCTCGGTATTGCCTTGAGAATGTTGCAATAAGAATCGCTAACCCCCCAGCCACCCCCCGCCATGTATGTCTTTTATCCTTCAAACCCACTTTCACCAAAACCATCAGAGTTGACAAGCTGGAAGTGTTCTAGGCCTTCCCAAGACACAGGCAGCCTCTCCCCTGACAGCAACTCCCACAGACAGACAGATCTCTCTTTGGAACTTTTCTTCTCCAAGAGAGTGCTGCGGGTCCCTCATTTGCCTTGCTTCCTCCTTCCTGTATTGAATGCACAGTTCATTAACATCCTTAGTAGTGGCGGAAATGTTACAGGGGAAGAAAAAGCCGTTGACAATTTTATTTTTAAAAGTAACTAAGAATAGGATGAACTTGGTAAAAATAGCAAGCCTGCAAACAGGATTGTGTTCAAGGCCAAGTTTTCTTTCTAAAAACCTGAATGTGGTATGGGGAAAATAAATGGGAAGATGGCTTATTCTCAAATTCCTCTGCACAGCCATGGAGGTTGGGGATGTGAATGAAAGCAGCAGGGGGTCCTGGATGGACACTCTGACTGCTATAATGTGATGGTCAGACTGCCCCAACCCCACACAACACTGGGCCTCCATCAGACAGACAGACAGACAGACAGACAGACAGACACACACACACACACACACACACACACACACACACATATTAGACACATAGAGCACTATGATATTCCCTGGAAATGTCACATCACCTGGCAACATGGGGGACTTGCCACTGAGGTCATTTCCTGTGGCCAGAGCATAGGGGAAAATTCCAAATGCTTCTAAAGGCTCCCACATGTGGCTGAAAACATGTGGGTGCTCCCATGAGAAAGAAGAAGTAGGGATTACTGTTCTCAAGTGTTAACCAGAGGGATGGTAGCTACAGGCCAGAGACCTATGATTAAAACAAGAGACCAATGAAGAATAGAGAATCAGGCTCTAGAAGCAAGAGGATGAGGGATGGAAGATGCCCAAAGGTAGCTACTATGAATCACATTAACCCAGGTTGTCAGGGCCTCATGTGCATCATGTTTTCTGTGGTTTCTAGTCCTCAATGTTTCTCTGCAGGCGCTCCATCCATGTGGAACTAGCCTAGGTCAGCATCCTACTAGAGGAAGGGACAACCCTGGCTCACCCCTGACTCAGCAGCCCTTCAAAACAGCAGCCAACACTGAGAGTCATGAATGAGCCACAAGTCCTTAGAAACTGCCAAGGCCAAGGCAATGGATACTGTCCTTGCTATGGTGCCACCCCCTGCAAGTTGGTATAGCATAGAGACAGATGGGCTTATCATTTTGGGAACACAGTTGTTGAGCCACGAGGGCTGGGTGAGGAAAGAAGCCTTGGCTGACACACTGGAGTTCTAAAGGACTTGAATCTCAGGAGCTGAGAACAGGGAGACACCTCAGCAGCTGCATGCCAAGGAAGAGCATTTGGAAGGAGAGAGAAGGGGAGAGGCTTTGGAAGAGGTAACTTACTTGGTACTAGCCTGAGCCAAGGGCCTGAGCCCACCCCCCAAGTCCTGACCCTAGGATTAGAGCCCCAAACAGAGTTTTGAGCCCAGACGCAAGGCTTTTAGCCCCAATCTATGGCCCTGAGCCTCAAGCCTGGACTATGAGCCCCAGAAGCTTGTATGCAGCTTGTCTTGAGGGAACATGCCATCTAGGTGTGGTTCATGCATGCATGCAGTGGCTTCAGAAAGGGGGAAGGCCCAGGTTTTGTCAGGAGGCACATTCATAACATTCCCTTGCTGGGTATCTGTTGAGCGCCTATTGTATACCAGGATTCTGAGGTCACAGAAACTGACCTGGAGAAAGAGCAGGAGAGGTGTACAACCAACCACAGAAAAGCCTGCACTTCAGGTTAGAAACCAGCTGACCTTTTGCCTGTGAACTCCAGAACAGGGACACTTCTGCCACCCCAGAACTCCAGCCCCACCCAGACCCCTCAGTATGCATCTCCGGTCTTGGCCATGACGAGTCTGCCCCAGGAATGATCTTGAGGGATATGGCTTCCAGAACTGTCTAGGATGGCAGCAGGCCTCTGGGCTATGCTTCTGACTAGGATGAGGAGCCTGTAGTACTAATGGAGCTGTCTTCCAGGAGGCCCAGGCATGTCTGCATTCTCCTGCTCTGTCCTCCTATTCAGAGTCCATGCCCAGATGCCCTCTGCCTCTCAACCTTCCCCTCCCTGTTCACCTCTGCAGAGCTAGCCTGAGGTCCCCCTGCTCACCTCTGAAGAGCTATCCTGAGGTCTCCCTGCTGACATGCATAGTGAATTGCATTCACTGGTGGGCCCACTCTCTGTGAGGCCGTGTGTCCAGAACCACCTCTGCCTCTGGTCTGGCCAGAAGTTCCATGGGACAGCTAAGCCAATGGAGCTTCAGCACAGGCCCCTACCCCCTTGCCCTTCCTGGGAACAGTCTCATGGGTTTTCTCTCAGCCCAGGGGTGACTGAGGCATCTGACTAGTCACTCATTCCTTCCAGATGCTCTAACATCCCTTGCCCCATCTGTACCCTCTCTGCTCTGTGCACTCCAACTCCTTGCTCTTCAGTCACTGTCTTTCTAATGTGTGGCTGTGTCTTAATATCCTATAGCAGGTGATGTGTGGTAAGCAAGTGTGTGCTCTTCCAGATTCCTTAGGATTCCATTTCTCATTAATATACAAAGTTTCTTCACACCAGACTATAGACACGTCAGAAAGACTATGCATTCAAGCTTTGCCATATATTATTCATGTAACCCCAAGCATACCTGAGGACCAAATAATTAAGATAGGAAAGACTCCACCAGCATCTACCTGCAGTGGACAGGAATGCAGGACAATGTCTGTACAATTTATCAACCATAAAGGAGTGTAATAAATAAACTGTGGCATCTTCCCTGCTAATCCATTCCAATGATGTGTGTGTGTGTGTGTGTGTGAATGTGCATGCATGTGCTTGTGTGTGTGTGTGTGTGTGTGTGTGTGTGTGTGTGTGTGTGTGTGTAGGGGAGTAGTGACTAGACTTCCTCCAAGCAGTTAACATAACCATGCAGAAACACAGAAATCTCCAGTCACAGAGCTGATCACGCTTAACACCTGAACACAAGCACTGTATATACTAGCTTTGTTTTAGATGCTGGACAAATGGCTCCTCTGGCAGCTATGGAGTCAGCTTTGTGTTACACATAAAGAGGATCTCAAAAAATATACTGGAGAATGATCATATAGCCCCATAATCCTATTCTGTGGGTCCTCCCAACAGAAATATGTCAGCCTCTAGTGGAGACACCCCATTTTCCCTTTCTTTGCAGCCCTTGCATGCAAGAACAAAGGCACATAGACCACAAGATGTCCATTTGCAAATGAGTAGATAAAGTAAGTATGACCTGGGTGCTTTTATTCAGCTCTTAAACAAGATCCTAATATCCATGACAACATGGGTCGACTCAGAGAACATCATGTTAAGTGAGAGATGCCAGATGTAAAAAGAAAAGTACTGTGTGAGCCGTCTTTACACAGTGTTTGAGAAAAGACCAAATACAGAGAAACAACTTAGAAATGAAGAGTGGGATAGGGTAGATGGGGACATGTGTTCACCATTACAAAGGCACTCTTAAGCAAGGTGCATGAGTGTAAAGATTTAGTGTACAATATAGGACTATGGTGACTAGTATCTCATTGTATCCTTACATTTCATAAGAGAGGGATGTTCTAGCCAGACAGGGTCATACACGCGCATGCACAAAAGGTGGCTCAGGACATTGGCTTGCATAGTAAATATGCAAATAAGAAAAATCAAAGTCACCCACATACCTGCAATTCATGCAACAACAAGAGAAAAGACTGAGATACCAAGAGCTTTCAGAGCCTGCCTGAGATCACAAAGCTGAATATCAAGACCAGGGCTTGAACCCAGATACTTTGTCAGTTTGGCTCAGAGTCTTAGATGCCCTGCTATGTGTCTTCAGAGTCCAGTTGTGTGCTTGCTAGTTTAAAGAACACTGGAAAGCCCAGCGTCCACGGGAAAGTAACTTGATGGCAAGCGAGCTAATTCCTCTATTTATTGAGAGCACGTCTCAACCAGGGTATTTTTAGGCAGTCTGGCATCCCAACGTGCTAACATAGAGAACATATTAAACCCAGTCCTACTTTCCAAAAATAACCCTTCTGTCCATATGGACTCTCACACTGCAGCAGGGGATTATCAGGAGCAACAGGGCAAGATGCTGGCTTTTTAGGTAAGGAGCCAGATATGCAGACCCTCAGGTCTGTAACCCTAGAAAGGAGATGTCGTGGATACTCCTCTTGCACCACAGATCCAGGCAATTTTCCAAGCCCAGATTTCAGGAACAATCCTGTCTTCTGGTATCCATGAGGAGACTCCCACACAGGTCAGAGAAAAATGGAAATGGACACAGATTAAGGAAGCAAAGGGGAAAATGAGAGTTCCTGTTATCTTGAAGAAAATGAGAAAGTAGCAGATGCGAACATTGTCTCTATTCTGGACACAGACATCAAATCAGGATGCAGTGTGATAACCCAATGACTGACAGTGACCCACAAGTTCAAGGTCTAGGGAAGACACAGTCAAGGGTGCAAGAGTGTCTACACTTGTACCCATAGCTTTTCTGGTGTCTGACATCACTCTCCTTCTACCATCTCTCTGTCCAGCTGGAGAAAGGGCAACTGGAACTCCACTGAGCAAAGGAAGCACATATCTCTGAAAGATTGAAAGACTCCCAACCCTGTGCTGGGGCCATCACACCATACGATGGCCCCAACTAGTTCTGTGCTTGGGTGTCTCCTTTCTAGGCTTCCCTGCAGGACAAAGACTTCAGGGGGAGTCGTGATCCAGTGGGAGAAAATGCCACAAAGAAGATTGAGTTCCATAATGTGAATTCATAAACACAGCATGGAGCAAGGCAAGAATACCTGGCTGGATTGCTGGTCAGCCTTGGGTGCTGGACACCTTTGAAGCTCAGGCCTTAGGGCTCTTGTACAAAGGACATCCAACCTGTAAGGCCTGCTGGTCACTGTCCATGGTGCTGGAGATTTGATCACTGCTTCCTAGCAGGGAAGCCTTGCCAGACTACAGGGGAAAAGTATGTGCACAGTCCTAATGTGACTTGATGTTCTGGGGTGGGTTGCTGTGTGTGTTTGGTTTTCTCTTTTCTGAGAAGTAGGGGAGGGAGAAGGGGAAGTGGGGGGGAAGGAGGGTATGACTGGGAGGAGAGAAAGGAGGGGGATATGATCAGATGTAAAGTTAATTGATTAATTAAAATAAAATATTTTTTTAAAAAAGAAATTGAACAAAGGAAATTAATGAATTCCAGGCTGCAGGTTGGAGTGAAAAGTGAATGTCTTGTGCCTGGGGAGTCACAAGAGGCTTATCCAAGAACAGACCATGAAGGCTTGCCATGGACAGCCACTAAAAAGCAGAGAGTAGATATCTCGTAGGCATAGCAATCTTGTCCCCCCTCTTGGGCACAACACTGCCACCATTGCAATGCATTTTCAAACTTGGTATCAACACAGCCAATGTCCCTCCTTCACAGTGGGGCTCAGGTAAGCAGACAAACTCAGCAGAAACAAATAGCTGCCCAGCCCGAGGTCTCACATACCCTCATTTCTGCAGGGGATATTAAACATCACTCAGTGTCAGGGTGGAAAGTGAATGCTAAAGACTGCCAGTTGGATGAAGAGAGAAGACAGAGAGAATGAGAGTCAACAACCCGTGGTCCCTTCACAAGCAAAATTGTGTCACAAATTCAGTAGACTT
Source organism: Acomys percivali (assembly GCA_907169655.1). Classification (NCBI taxonomy): domain Eukaryota; kingdom Metazoa; phylum Chordata; class Mammalia; order Rodentia; family Muridae; genus Acomys; species Acomys percivali. The sequence goes on from OU015748.1 coordinate 111,330,564, forward strand.
CACGGGCACCAGCATCAGTTGTGCATCTTTCTGGGGCAGTGTTGGATCGATTCCAGTCCTTAAAGTTTCCAGTTTATAGAAAACTCGATCAGAAATGGTATAGTTCTAATAGCATCACTTCTGATATTGGGATCATGTATCTATGACAGCCAATGACCCAGCATGACAGTGTCCTTCATGTTAGTATGCTACATATCCCATGAGTTTACCCAATCACATAACATGTATCCACCATGGTAGTATCACACAGCAGACTTCCCTGTCCTCAGTCTTTCTGTTGTCCTCAGAGTTTGTTCTTTGCCAGAATGTCATTCAACCTATTGATTTCAGTTGGGCTTAGAGATGTAAGTTTATGACTCTCCTACATGTTTCCTGGTCAGATAACATTTTCTTCCTTCGTGTGTGTGTGTGTGTGTGCGCGCGCGCAGGTGCATCTACATATGTGTGTTTTCATGAGGTAGCAACATTGGGCATATTCCTTAATCACCTCCACCTAGCTTTTTGGACAAGGCCTCTCATCTACTCTAGCGCTCACCAACTCATTGAGGCTGGCTAGCCAGCAAGCACTGCATGTCTCTGCCACCTCAGTGCTGATGTTACAGATCTGTGCCACTACACCAGCCTTTTGAAAGGAGTCCTGGGAATCCAAAGTCAACTAACTCCTTGTGTTTGCATGGGAAGCAGTTTACTCACTATGCCATCCTGCTGACCCTATTCCTTTTCATTGTTGGATCGTATTCTACCATCTGGGTGGGCCATACTTTTCATGTCTACTCACTGACTGTAGGACATCTTGTCTGCTCCCAGGTTTTGGCAATTAGGTGTAAAGTGTCTATAAACCTTCACAGACAGGCTATTATGTAGACTGAAGATTCCTTTTGTTTGTATTAAGAGGAATATGCTTGCTGAGTCTTCTTTTTAAGAAGCACCCTGCCCTGCCCCTGCATGCAAGCCATTTTCCACAATGGTCACGCAACCTTATAATCCATATAGCAATGGTCATGAGCTCACCCCACACCTCCGCTGTACTGTGTGGTCATTATTTGGGGTTCATACACTCTAATAACTGTGTGACATTAGTTTAGTCTTACTGACTGCAAGTATCTTGTGTCATCGCGTCTCTGCATCTACATGTCCACAAACATGCCTGCTTCTTTTTTAAAAAATTATCAATTCATCGAGTATTTTAAGCAATGTACTTTGATCATATTTACCCTTCTAACTTCTTACACAGCCACTCTCCCCTCCCAACTTAGAATTTTCTTTTTTCTTTTCTTTTTATCTCCTTCTCAAGTCTGGCTTGTGTTTCCAACTAGTCTTGGGTCGACTCTGGCATGAAATCTACTCTCTCTCTCTCTCTCTCTCTCTCTCTCTCTCTCTCTCTCTCTCTC
>OU015748.1:111331964-111361799 GCA_907169655.1 Acomys percivali
CTCTCTCTCTCTCTCTCTCTCTCTCTCTCTCTCTCTCTCTCTCTCTCACACACACACACACACACACACACACACACATTTCCTCATTCCCTTCCTTCCTCCATCCTTTCCTCTCTTTCAGTGTCTATCAAATATCAATAGCTCCTCATCTAGAGGCAAAGTTTTGGTCCTCCCTCCACCTCTTCATACTGGGGTTTTGTCTGGCTGGATCTTTAGCAGGTCTTGTGCACAGTGTTACAATCATTGTGAGTTCATGTGCAACTGCTCTGCTGCATCCAGAGAAACTGTTTCCTTGTAGTCATCTACCACCTCTGATTTCTACAGTTTTCCTGTCCCTTCCTCCTTGAAAATCTCTCAGCCCTGGAGAGGTGGGTAGAGTACATAAGCCCCCTTTAGCATGTGCCTACTTCTTAACTAAGTTAGTTTTTTTTACTGTTGGTTCCAAAGGTTTTGGTTATGAGCCAATTGTCAGGTGTATGTCTTGGAAGCATTTCTCAAGTCTCTATCTTGTCTTTTTTGTCCTCTGAACACTATTTCACAGAGTGACTTTTAATTTTAATGAAGCCTACCTTATCACGTTCCTGTTCTCTTTCTTCTTTCATGAACCATGCCTTTTGTAGTCTCTCTAAATCCTTGAGGTTAGGTCCGAGGTCACTTATATCTTCTGTGTCACCTGCTAGGAGGTTCATGATTCTGCATGGTACATTCAGGTCTGTGATCCACTTTGAGTTAATTTTTGTGAAAGGTGTAAGGTTGGCATCTAACATTCACATTTTTGCATGTTGGTGGCCTTGTGAATACTTTTGCAACCATTAAATGTTAATTATGAGGGACTACAAAGAGCCTGGAAGATATTAGGATCAATGTTAAGTAGAAGGCAGCGGATAATGGATTCTGATGAAGAAGTTATATCTGAGTTGATGGGGGAGGCTGAGTATGACAGAGAAAGGGAAGGAGAGAGAACATTTTGTACTGGCCTTAGAGCAATGTGGCAAGAGAACCCTTACAGGGCCTTGAGACCATCATGAGCAGATGTGAAGGCATCCTAACCTGGATAGATACCAGAAGGGTGAACCACCTGCAAATATATGCAGAGCTCTTAAAATCCTATAGTCTAGAGAGAGACTAGGCCCTCACATATGCCTCTGCTTAGAAAGGACTCTCTCTCCTATCACAGGATGACTCACAGATAGTCATGAGGACTTTCCATAAACTTTGAGATTGGGTGACACCAATTCATTCTGTAGTTAAACTTCAGCCAGGGTTCTTGGGCCCTGGTCTCTGTCCTTGCATACATCACTTTCAACAAGGCTCCTACTAGGATCAACCTCTGATGATCCTCACTTTATGGCTCATCTTCTCCTACTACCTGTAGGTGGCTCTGAGCCTTTAACAAGCATACTACTGGGTTGGCTTGGCAAGAATTACACATCCCTGGTCATTACTGCCCACAGAGACCATGCTGATCCTTAGCCCTAAGTTCCCATACACTAACAGTGATCTGACTCTAGCCTCCTATTTCCTTTCTGTTGTCAAACCTTAAATGATTGGCGGGAACAAGGGCTGCCTGGTCAGCTTAACAGTCTTTTTTTTTTTAAGTTTGTAAAGTTAACGCAGGAGGCACTGCCACCCAGGTTCCAATCCTTGTCCTGAGGCCACAATCAGTTCCAGCCCTCTGAGCATCATTTTCTCCCTCTGCTTGGAGGATGAAGTATCATGGAACCCCAGGACAGTAACACTTTGATCATGTGGTGAGCCAATACCATGACGTCACACAACCTTGTTCATTATATCCCCTTGGGTGTTCATCATTGCTCCAAGGGGTTAAGTCTCAGCTTTCCTTTCCTCTAAACCCAGATGAATCTTAAAAATCACAGTAAAACATACTATTCAAGACTAAAGACTTAGCCGCAGACTCCTATCTGTCATGTTGTCTCTGGAGCTGCAGGTTACCCTCATGATACCAATCTTCATTCATGGACATCCAGCAGACAAAACAGGTGACCCACCCAGCCTTTCTTGTAGAATCAGCTGCTTGTGTCTGAAATCCAAAGGCAGACACCAGCTGATTTTCTCTGGCTAGCTCTTTGATCCTCCTTCCCTCCCCAACTGTGGCTTTGTCCTCAGACTCTAATAAGAAGGTCCACAGCAGCAAAAATGAGGATATGACCACAGACCCCACCCTTACATCACCCACAGCTCACAATTCACTCAGAAAACCTCCAAATCCATGGAGAAGCAAAAGTTTTCCCAAGACTGGTGATAACCTGAATATCTTCCCTCTATGAAACCTAAGCGAACTGTTAAAAGTAAGAAGACACCAAGATCACATGCTGTAGGTTCAATGCAGCTAAACATCCTCCTTAAAACAAAACCCCAAAGGGGCAGGGGACAGAACTCAGTTGCTTATTTTCAGGCTCCCTAAATCCCTATTCCTTGGTCCTGACAGATCCCAAGCCCAGGCACCCAGGTGGGTCCTGGACATCTGCCCACAATTCAGAGCGAAGGCAAGGGTCCTACCTACTGCCGCCATGTCTCAACACAGCCCCTGGAACATGGAAGAGGAGGAGCAAGGTCTAGATTACAGCTTCGCTCACAGCATGTCCAAGGATAGCAGTGAGGTGTAGTGTTAGCTGATAGTCCCAGCTCTAGGTATTCTGAGTCTTCGAGGTGAAAACACCATCAAGTCACAAGGCAACACTACCCAGCCAAGAACATACAAAGCAACACCTACCATCAAAGCTTTTCATAGTCCCATGAAATTCCAACCCTGACCCCAAGACTCTTCTTGAAGCCACTTCAAAGTATCTCATGGAACCCCACCCCCACCCCCAAAGCCTCCCACAAACCTAAGGATTCCCAGCCTGCTTGGGACTCACAGCCCTTTGCCTGTGAGCTTCTCCCACAGTGACAGCACTCTGTCTTAGACACTTAGAACCTGTTGTCCTCACAATCCATCTGCCATCTCTCTGTCTGTCCCTTCAGACAGTCACACAGAACAAATCTGCTCCTTCATCAGGAAAGGAGACCTATCCTTGGCTTTTAAAAATAGCTCTCCGCTCCCTTCTGGCTGTCTACCATGCCTTAAGCACAGGAAGGGAGAGCTGCTGTCTGGGCGGGGACCGGGGGGCAAGGGTATAAGGGGGCATGGAGGCAAAGGGGCAAAAGGCAAGGATAAAATGGGACAAGAGATCAGGGGCAGCGGTCATTGTTGTTAAGACCTGAGGTGGCCATTTGGAGGTAAAGGAACAATGATTCTGAGTTTAGCCCACCCAGGTCACACAGACCTCCAAAACACAATTCTGCTTGGGTCTAAAGGCTGCCTTGTCTCCAGCCTTTGCAGGGCCACAGCCTCAATGACCCTCAGTGTCCTCCACCCTCAACCCAGTTTTACATGGCCATGCCATTAGCCACAGGCTCAGAGTCGCTTCTCACATCAGCCTCGGGTGAGTCTTCCCACTCCCACTCTGTATCCACTAGGAATGTGTCACATGACAAAGATCTTATAAACAGAATTATTCTATATCCATGATGATTGGTCCAGGATACCACCATCAAGAACCCAGATTCTTTTTTTCCCCTATCCTACTATCTGCAGCCAGAGAGTCTTCTGCCTATACCATGGCTGACTCACTCCAAGCATGGCGACCTTCAGGAAGAAATGAGAAAGGCAGAGCCTTTGCTAAAGACTTCTGAGTCTTCCTTCTGAGGCCACAAGACAGCCACTGGTGTGTGTTCCTTCCACCCCTCAGCAGGACCACTCAACATACCCCTGCAGATCTGCTGCCACTTAGAACTTAAGAAATGAATGTGGTTGGCTCAATGCAACTGCATCTCTGAGTGAGAGGGACAGGAGCCTACCTGGAATGCACATCCTAATGGCTACCTTGGGACTCCCAAGTGGCAAAGTAGGCATGTATATACCAACCATTACGAACCAAGGAGCTGTAGGCTCTCTCTTAAATGTAATCACTCTGAAACAAGAGAGTCCACCAATCTGTTTGAAGAACTTTATTGTAAGAAGGATCAGAAGTTGTAGTAAATGTTAGATGGGGAGGTCTCTCATTAGGTTAAGTGCTTCCTGTGAAAAATATGAGATTCTGAGTTGAGATCACTACAACCCACTAAAAGCCAAGCAAAGCAGCACATATCTACAACCTCAATTATGGGGGTCCAGACTGACCCTAGGTCTTATTGGACAGCCACTGGAGCTAATATGGTGAGCTCTGGGCCCAAAAAGAAGCCTTATTTAAAATATATAACAGAGAAATAGATCAAATATCTGATATTTATCTTTAGCATCCAAATATGCATACTAGGAGGACTCATTCATGCACATACGTGCACACACATAACTCTCTCTCTCTCTGTCTCTCTGTCTCTCTGTCTCTCTGTCTCTCTCTCTCTCTCTCTCACATACACACACACACATACACACACACACACACTTAACAAATATAACAACAAAACAGTGACCAGTGACGTGTCAGGTGTCACATAACAGGTCATGGCGACCCATAAGCATGGTAGGTCAGGACATACCACCCAAAAAGGAACCCAATAAATAGGAGGAATGGTTGAATGGTTGAGTAGATGGGTAAAACAAGACAGGATTCATAAAGGCATGGATAATGAGTAGACAGATTTGTGGGTGGGTGGGTGTGTGGGTGGATAGATGGATGGATGGATGGATGGATGGATAGATATAAAGATTATTGAGTTATGATGGGTGCATGGGTGGACAGATGATGAGTAGGTGACTGTATACATGGATATATGGACAGATGGATAGGTGGGTGGGTAGATGAACAAGCAGGTGAATAGGTGGGTGGGTCGAAGGATGGACAGCTGAGTAAATGAGTGAGGAGATGGGTAGGTAGATGGATGTATAAATGAGTGAATGATGGAGGGATGGATAGATGGACAAGTAGGTGTGTAGGTGGACAGATGGATAAATGGGTGAGCCAGTAGGTGGATGGAAGGATGGGTAGATGGATAAGTGGATAGGCAGGTGGGTGGATGAATAAAAGGCAAGCTATTTTAGGACAATCCATTATAAAATGCTTACAGTTTTTCTGAATTCCAGTGCAACTGAATGGGTTTGAAAGTAACCCCCAGCAGAGTGCCAAGACTCAGTGTCCATAGTCTGGCTTGATCTGATCTGGGGTTATCTGTGCACAGTTCCCAGCAGGGGAGTGCAGGCTGGCAGAGTACTTGTTCCTTTGTCATGCTAATCAGGTGGGTGGACAGCAGTGATCTCTGGAGTGGCCTTTTCTGCCCACTTGAACTTCCTTTGACTCAACCAATGAGGACCCTTTACTTGTCATAAAGTTTCAATCTACCCTTTATCATCTCTTTGGCAGGTGTCAGGCTAGATGGCTCACAGAGAAGGCCTGAAGGGCTAAAGCATCCAGAATGAGGCTGCCTGTTCAGGGGTCACAAACCCCCCATGCACTCAGAAGAGAACTAGTACCCTATATTTCCCATACAAATGTCCTGGGCTCCCAGCTTAGCAACCTTCATAGGCCTGAGAAGGGGCCTGGAGGTCTTTGTTCATGAAAGATGCAGACATCTGGAAAAGTCAAAACATGAAATGAAATATGAGAAACAGTGGCCAGAGCAAGCCTTTTACAGGAATGGAGGAGAAATATACTATCGCATAAAGGGGCTTGAGCCTCTTTCCCTTAAAAGTAGGTGCCATCACCCCACCCAAAGCCAGGCTCTGGAGCAGGAAAACAGGCAGCCAAGTAGAGTGGGGGCAGGGATGTGGTAGATCAGCACACAGAGGTTCCAAGGTCGCCCTGTGCCCTCCCTGGCAGGCTGAGAGCAGAATCTGCCTGTTGGGAGTGGGTCTATTTCTGGGTTGTGCACTGCCGTGCCTCTGTGGTTTTTCCTTTCTTAATCTCCCTCAGATCTCAGCGATGCTCTTTTGGAAAATTCCAGCGTGGCTCAGCCATACTGAGAGGAGGGAAGGATGGGCTCCCCCTAAAAGGCACCTGGGTTTCAGAGCACCAGGAGTGAGGGGGAGGCAGCCAGGAAAAAGAATTCCTTTGGGGAAGGGATCCAAAAGTCCCGGGAGGGGGGAAAACTTGAGGAATTGCTTGCATCCCTTCCCCTAAGGTCTCTGAACACAAACTTCAGAAAGCCAGCAGGACCACTGGCCTGTGAGGCTGTGCAGAGACCCACTCTATAAGAAGTTGAGAGGGACTCAAGATTTCATGGGAAGCCAGAGCTGACCGACTGAGCACATTGTAGCCAGCACAATGCCAGCCTGGTGGGAAATCATGAGCCAGCTTGGAAGACAGAGTGACTACATTTTGCCCTAGCTAAGGCATTCACATTGATGCATACCTGTGCACACATAGACAAGACTTGACTGATGCCAGAATTCTCACTGCCCACCACAGGCTGCAATGATCAGGATGGAAATTTCCAAAATAAGCCAACAAACTGAGAATAGTCTGAGGTGGAAGTCAAGGTCTGGGAGCAGGATGTGGGGAGGGAACTTTTGATGTTCTGGGTATCTGAGCAACAAGAGAATATCCTTCCCCATCACCCCATCACAGTCAGAGAGACACCAAGGACATCACATCCCCTGCCTACTAGATAGACTCACCCCTGTGAAGGGAAACATTAGACAGTTATAGGCAGAAGCTAGACTCTTCTCCATACACTAATGGCTTCACATTCTCAAACAAAGTCAGACCAAAACTCTGCCGATCAGGACAACACAGAAGAAAGGAATTCCTTCCTTCACCATTTTTGGAAAGGAGGGGATCTCTCAGTCTTTGTGCTTTCCCAGTTAGACTGTCCATCACTGAGAGCTGGCAGAGCACACTTGATGTTGTACAACTGGATGACTTGTATGTACTGAGCACCTGAACCTGGGCAAGCTCTAACACCACCAGCCTTCCAGTAGGCTGTGGATCCAGCCTATGTCTCACCTCTAGCAAGGAGCTGCTGGCAGAGAGCTGTTCCATTCTCTGCCTATCTATTCAGTCACTCTGGTCACACAGTATTCCCTCCAAATTACAGACACAGAAACTCCTAGATGTGACAGGATGGAATCCATGGATAAAGTGGGATATTTCAAGACCCCCCTCATGTATCTTTCTCTGTAGTTGGTTCTAACTTGTGCCTATTGGCAACTAAAACCTAAGACAACTAAAACCTAAGGGTAGAGAGCTTAATGCTTTGAGTGTTGTATTGAGTGTTGTAATGGTGAATTGTAGAAAAACAGAAGCGAAAGAGAGTCTATGTCCACCTCCCCAAATGTGTACTCAGTGGTGAAAACAGGGTTGCATGGAAACCCCTGAAGTAGTATTTGGTATCTGACATTAGCAGAGGATTGTATCCCTAAGCCCTGAAGTATGGCCCCACACTGGTATTTGGAGTTAAAGCTATAAGTAACAAACACAAAATAATGTACAAATGTTAGAATTAAAATGTTCAGCAAGAATGAGTTAACTGACTTAGCTGTGGACACCCTGTTTCCCAACCAGTGACCTGAGAAGAAGATGTCACAGCAAGGGACTAGTGTCTTAACTCCAACCACACATAGTCCCACAAGTCTAAGAAGAATATAATGTTATTGGAAAGTCCGAGAGAGCAAGAAAGAAGTGAGGTAGGTGTTATGAAATTCCTACCACGTTTCCTGAATCTTCCTAAACCTTTAATGCAAATCCAAGAGCAGGGCACAACGGGAGTCCATTAGAATCATACAATCACAAAGCAAAACATATCAGAGATGAAGAGAGAGATTTAGCATTATCTTTAATAAGCTATGAACTTATTACACAGAAATGTATATTCCTCTATGGCATATAAATCCCTGCATGTTCTCAGGAACAAAAGTAAGCCTGCATAGAACTCACTCCCCACAGCAGAAGTAGGCTAATGTAGAACTCACCCCATCAAGAGTAGAATTTGTAACAAGAACAAACAAGATACAATCTTCTGTCCAGCACTAGGCCAGAGTCTGCTCTGTGCCCACAGAGGCACGTTCTTAGTTCCTTTATGAAGAAGGAAGAAAAAGGGTAGAGAAGACAGGCGGAAGAAGGGACATAAAGGAGAGGGGGAGAAAAGAGAGGAAGAAGAAAAAAGAGAGAATGAAAGGAAAGAGGGAAAGAGAAAAGAGAGTGAGGGAGAGGTGAAAGAAAGGAGGGACAGCTAAAGAAGGGAGGGAGGTAAGATGAGAGGGAGGGAGGGAGGGAGGGAGGGAAGGAAGGGAGAGAAGGAAGGAAGGGAGGGAGGGAAGGAGGGAGAGAGGGAGGGAGGGAAGGAGGGATGAAAAGAGGAAAGACAATGGAAAGGAGAGAGAAGTGCTCTGTCCCTGCCTCAGGCCCTCTGTGAATAGAAGACAGCTGGAGGTGTGGTCACCATGAGGTCCACTTCCAGGCTGGACCTCTTTTTGACAGTTTACCCACTCTGTACCTCTGCCCTGCTTCCTCAAAGTTTCATGTGCCCTTTCACATATATGCAGGTTGTACTTTTTACTGGTCCTTTGGTGCCAGCATCTCTGCAGACCCATGAGCCTTCTAAAATATACACACTTGATGCCTTTGGGGCACAATTAGTGTCCTAACTGATATCATCTACAGTCCTTGCTACAGTGTACCATGCAGCCTAGTGTGGCCACCAGTCTGCCTTGAAGCCTGAATGACCACTGGGAGCCTATCCCTGCTTTATACATGATTGTCACCCCACATAGATCCTGGCTACCTGTACATGTCAAATTCTCAAAGAATTATGTCTAGTAAATTAAGGGTCTAAACACACAAACTAATCAATTAGAATCATTAAAAATGGGAGATCAATGAATCACTGAAGCTTTGTTTCCTGGAAGATTTTTTTAAAATCTACTTTATAGTAAACAAATGTCTGTCTGTTCGAAGATACAAAAAGCTAAGCACAAGAAAAAATGAAACAGCTATGAGGAAGAGGAGGGACTGTGCCCACAAATACTTTGAACTATAGGAGAAATAGCATTTTGATGCATGGAGTTAACCATGTTCTTGATGCAGAGCCCAATGGAAGTACCAGTCAACCCCCATGGCTTTAGGAAGGAAGGTACTGGAAGAGGCCAGTTACACTTTGAGCAGGAAGTGTCCCCAAATGCCCCTCATGTCAAGAGGGTGGTTCATAGCTGCTAGTATTGTTTTAGTTGGTTCTGTGAGCTTCAGGAGATTATACCTGGTCCCAGGTCCCTTGCTCTCTATTTCCTGTCTGGCATGAGGTGAGCAGCTGTAGTCATAGGCTCCCCTCACCAACAAGGTTCTGCCTCAGTGGACCCAAGCACGATGATCTACTTTAATCTCTGAAACAATAAGACAGAGTCTTTCCCCTTTGAAGCATTTCATCAGATATTTGGTCACAACAACAAGAAAACTAAGTGACCAGTGGTTGATGGAGGTGGGTCACTGGAAAAAAAATATTTCCAGGAGCCTTGTAAGATTGAGGACCTGAGTGTGAACCCCAGATCCTAGGCATGATGGACTGTGCTTGGATTCCCAGAAGTAGGGATATTCAGACAAGAAGCCCCAGGGAATCCTGGCTAGCCAGTCCAGCTGACTCAGTGAGCCCCAAGCCACTGGGGGACCCAGTCTCCAAAAATAAGGTAGGGGTCAACTTCTGTGTTCCACATACAGATGTGCACAGGCATGTGCAACCTGCATATAGAAACGCATGCATGCATAGAAACACAAACATTCACACTGCATACATACACAAAAATGTAGAGTAAACATTTTAGACACACTTCTAGAGTTATGGTGATTATAGAAGGAGCTTCTCTCATGTAGTGTCCCTGGATTCCTGTGACATGCAGACACTTTAGAATCTGGGGAGCACAAACCTCTTCACGCTTTTCCCAAGAGAAATGGTTCTATACTTTCTTGTTTGGTTTGTTTTGATTTTGAAATGAAGTCTCACTACATGGCCCAACCTGACTTCAAACTCCCTAGTCTCCTGCCTCAGCTTCCTGAGTGGTAGGGTTACAGATGTGCTCCAAACCTTTCTCAGAAGAAAGCCCTTAGACTTCTTCTTCTTCTTCTTCTTCTTCTTCTTCTTCTTCTTCTTCTTCTTCTTCTTCTTCTTCTTCTTCTTCTTCTTTTTTTTTTTTTTTTATCCCAGGGTGACCTTGGTCTTGATACCTGGTGGGGCGGGTGGAACAGAGCACATTCAAACCCGTCTCAGTTACAGAATCAATACCACTGAAGATCACAGCGACAAACTAGACCTGGAAATAACTCTGCCCTTGGAAATTAAACCATAAAATCGGCCCATGATTAAATGACAATTTAATTTCAGAGGAGAGATAATGAAGGAGACAGGGAAATTGGGCCCTTAACTGGTGGGAAGGTGGGAGGTCATCCATGGGCAGAGGAGAGAAACTTTATGGGGTGGGGACGGTGCTGTAGGGAGCAAGGTGCCATTGTGGGTGGGAGGCACAATGTGTGGGACATGGGATGTCATGAGACTAGTTGAGATCCAACTTCAGCTGCACTCGCAGGGAGGGAAATTGCCTGCTGAGTGACCTCAGATGTACACTCCTCTTGGACTTAAGGGTTATTATTAGGTCCCCACCACAGTTTATCCTCCCTCCTTTCATCGGAGTTCTTCCCTGTAGCTGCCCTCTGGCCACGCCCATCCATTCCTCCTTATCTGTTTCTCTTCAGAAAAGGGCAGGCATCCATCCTATGGATATCAAGCAAACATGGCATACTAAGTGGCAGTAAAACTAGGCGCCTCCCTTGCTATTAAGCAAGGCTAGGCAACCCAATGTGAGTAAAAGGGACCAAAATCCAACAAAAGAGTCAGAGATAGCCCTGCTCTTTCCGTTAGGAGTTTTCATCCATATCACTGGTTCTTAATCTTCCTAATGCTGTGGTCCTTTTATTCAGTTCCTAATGTTGTGGTGACCCCCTCCCCCACAACCATAAAATCATTTCACTGATACTTCATAACTTCAATTTTGGCTACTGTTATGAATTGCGATATAAATATATGACGGGCAGGATATCTGATATGGGTCCGTGTGTGGTTTGGAGACACAGGCATCTGGTACCCAGCCTGGCACCATCACTATGTCTTCCCAGGTCTTGATTTTACTCACTACCCCACTAAACAAGACTCTCTTTTGTCTAGCTGACCATGGACATTGCAAAGGAGCAAGTGCTCTTGCCATGCTGGTACAGAGGTTGGGAACCTTTTGTCTTGGTACTAACAACTGGCTGGTCCCGCAGGCTGGCAGAAGCCACACACCCCTGCTACTTACTATACCTGCTCCTCTGTCCACAACATCTTATCAGTCTCCACAAGGAGGGTGTGTGCTCCCCATAGGTGTGTCCTCCACACACCTCCAGGTGTGTCACCATCACACTGTGTTTGGTAATAGGGGGCAAGCTGTGCTATCCTGCTCCCTCTTTGTTGGATTCCCTGAACTTCCAAGCCCCAAAGCCCCTCCCTCTGTACTACAAGGGAAGGCTACGCCTCCTGACTACCACAGGGAGCTGAGCACAATGCGGGACGGGGCGGGGGGGGGGCTCCTTAGGGGGATCATAGTCAGGGAGGGAAAGACTCCGTAATAACTTCAAGCTGACTCAAAGGCTCCTGGTGTGAGGAAGCCCCACAGTATAGGTTGAGAACACTGTCCAGGCACTCATTGAGAACACCCTGGCATTCCAGGGCCTGTATGTCTATTGTATGTAGGGTGCTATGTTGATCTGCAATGAGATGCAGCTTTCAAAGAACAGCAGTATCTGATGCAGACAAAATACTCCCAGGTGCATTGGGGGGAGGGGGGAGATAAAGAGGAAATTTGAAAGCCAACATGAGGAAGGCTACTACACAGGTTACCATGCCAGAATAACCCTGGACCACACCTTTCACAACAAGTCTGTCTCTGTCCAAGGAAGTTTCAGAGTGGCTAGCTTTGAGCAGGTCTTTTCTGTGGGATGTCTCTGTGTCCTTTGCAAAAGGCTGTGGTTCTGGCAGAGTTTGCTCTAAAGGCTCTTATTACCATGCACATGTGTGAGGCGCCTGGCTTCATCCATCCCCCTAGTCTTTGGATTTGACACATGTGTGGCTCCACCTGGAATCTGACAAGTTTCTCACCAGTTCTGCAGCAGCAGACTGCCCAGGGTCCCTGCCAGGCTCTTTTACTGCCCCCGACTCTCCTGAACCTCCTCTTTGGAGATCAGGGGGAGTGAGGCACCCCTCGGGCATCAGGAAGAATATTTTATGGAACTGTGGTGTCCAGCCAATCCTACAGTGTTCCTTGGGTGGATCTTCACTATCTCTGATGCTCTCTCCTTCAAACCCTCACCTCATGCTCATACCCAGCTTCGACGAGAAAAAATAATATAATTGTTCTTACCCTCATTTTTCTAATGCTTGACAACTTAAGAAGCACTTTCAGATATAATAATTCATTAAATAAAGCAACCTTTAAGGCAGAGATCCTTAGTCTATTCTTTTAGAAATGCCAGGGCTCAAGGAGACACTGTAATTTCATCAAAGCGACTTAATATTAAAGGAGAAATCAAACTAGCAAAAGGCAGCCGTGGCCCCAGGCCTTCCCCCTATGCCTGTATTCCTGTGCTTACCGCATATATCCCAGATGCTTTCTGAGGCAATGTTCAGACGCCCAGCAGAGGTGGCCCAAATAAACTTCCTCCTCTGTTCTTCAGTGGCGTCACATTCCTCTGGGAACCAGTGAGGGCAGGAATAGAAACAGAATTAAGCTCAGTGTTTCTGATGATAAGGACAGCCTGCCATGCCTCATCTTGTTTCTTCTTTTACTTAGATGGCCAGGGAGCTCCCCTTAATATCAATGCAGGAGTCCAGGCTCTGCCACCTAAATGCCACTTTTCCTGCAGTTTGACTTTCCAGCCTATATTTCCTCCTGTCCTAATCCCCTTTGCATGGAGGTGATGGATTCTGTCCTATAGAGGGACTTCTAGATCCCAGCTTCCAGTGAGGTGACCTCCAGCTCCCTCTGATCCTGTGGGGGCCCTCATCCAAGGGAACATGCCCAAACCTTGGCCTCAGTAGCCTCAGGTCAGAGACTGTCTTTATCCTCCACACAGGCAGTGGGTCAGCTCTCACAGGGTGAAACAAGAGAAAGTTTCTATGCCATGCCAGGCAGACAGATGAAGGTCGCAGATCTGATATGTCAGACAAGAGGTGGGATGGTCACCACTTGTGAAAGTAAGGTTGGGCTGCCCCAAAACTTTGGGAGTCACGACCACAAGGGAGGGTGTAGCTTAGAAAACACCAACACCTCTGATGCACAGCTTTCTCATATGGGAATTATGAGAAGTCTCTCCCAAGAAGAGCTCACTTCAGTTCCCTGCTGTGCTGCCATCAGCTAGAGCAGCTAGGGAGCCCAAGGCCTCAACAGGAATATAAGAATCCAGCCACGGAGGCAGAGTATGAAGGGGTCCCAGTCACTAGGCTCTGCAGCCAGTCGTCCCAATCTGCTCCTGGAAAGCTCTGTGGCCTGGGGCTAAGCAGTTAGCCTCCCTGCGCTTCCAAAGCCCTCTTCTGTTTTGTGAGTAACTTCTCATTACAGCAGGGCATGAGATTCAATCAGACCCAAATGCTCAGAACACTGCCCAGCCCTGGCAATTGCTTTAGCATTGGCCAAAGGGGAGAAAGCCACAGTTCTCTGGGGAACCATGAGATCGTGCCCTGGAGACCGGCTGCTGACCTGGAGATGCCTGCAAGCTTATGTGGTTGTTTCCCTAATGGAACACATGGCCCAGAATCCTTTTTAAACTTGGGCATGCATCCTGTGTGTCTGGGGCGGGTGGAGTTGTGGTTTTTTTCCTAGCCTCTGCCCTTTCTCACTTGCTCACCACAAATGTCTTTTCCTCTCAGAATTAAGAAGGCTTGAAGGAGCTGGATGCTCCTGTGGGTAGGGACCCTTCAGCAGCTCGCTGAGAAAAGGCCAACACCCCTGAGGTCTGCGTGGCACAATCAAGGAAGTTGCCTGCTTGCCCAGGATCTAGCTTCCATCTGTGGTCTTAGCTGTGTAGACAAGCCTTCACTGGCTCTTGACAGGAGGGGTCGGCCATGAGGGACATGAAGGATGGTGTGATGGGAAACTGTGAAGGGTTTCTTGTCCTAGAGACCCAAGAAGAGCCAGAATTACATTGAGGTGATACACACTTTGGGAACTAGCAGGAGCAGGAAGGAGGGGGGCGGGTCCCCAGAGGCTGAGGAGCCTCAAGCTCTTTTCTGCAGGCAGACAGAGCTGTGGAAAAGTCAGCCACATGTCTACACAATTCAGCCTTGAAGGCCCATGCCCTAGAGAAGGTTACAGTAATGAAAGGAGGGGCCACCGGAAGTTTAAAAAGAATGAACCCCATGAATAGAGCATAGTTCCAACGTTCCCCGAATTAGTCTCCGGGACAATGTGGCATTTCCATTGTTGTAGAAACAGTCATTTTAGAAAATATTTCAGGATATTAAAATCACTTACCGTGTGTCACAGAGCCCTAATTGCAGTAATTAGCCCTAATGAGGATGAGTCACCGTAAAAGAAGAAACAGGAGCAGGCTTCCTTCCCTGTGAAGACTGTCCTTGGAAGCCGACCCGACCCAACCCTACTACAGCAGCAATGTCTGCACACAGTAGATGCCACATCGGAAAGGCCAACGGAGATGCAAGGTTTGTGCAATCAGAAGCAAGCGAGCGAGCGGTCAGCAAGTGAGAAAGCTGTGACATCCACCAAGGAAAGCCACGAGTCCTAGTGCGGGGAGATACCTTTGCAAGGCTAAGGACTTGAGTTCGATCCCCCAGAGCACATGTTAATAACAAGGAAAAGCCAGGCTCAGGCTCAGCAGGCAAGCGCATTTACACACATTTGGCGTACAAGCACAGGAACATGACTGAAAAAGTCAGGCGTGGCAACTGATACCTGTAATGCCAGTGCTTTAAGGGGGTGGGAATGGGACCACCTGTGGCGCATGCTGACTAGCAAGTCCAGCTCCAGGTTCTGCTGTTGGGGGATGATCTAATGTATTTTGATACTAATTACTGCTTGCTGTCTCTGTGATGCACCTTTTAATTAATAAAAAGCCATCCCACCTGGGCAGGGCAAAGGAGCTAGAGATGTGGCTAAGATTCCTGGGTTTAGAAGGAGCGAGGGGAATCCTGGGAAGAAGAAAGAAGATGAGGAGTGGGTAGAGAGAGAAAAGAAGGCCGCCATGGGTTAGATGGAAGAGAAGCGCACGGCCGGTGTGGATCGAGAATCCGGCCCAGATGAAGAACATTAACAGATATTTGGGATTGTGGATGGGAGGTAGCTTGATAGAAGTTATTAGGAGCAGATGGCATGGGATTGAGGCAGGGATCCCATGCCTACCCCACTATGGGAAGTAGTTTAGCAGATTATTGTCTGCCCTGGCCTGGGTTAGCTAAGGCTATTTTAAAATATAGCAAGTATCAGTGTCTTAATTGATAGCTAGCCGGGCCCACTGATAATACAGATATTTTAAAAACAATAGTCTGCCTCAGGGGAATAGTTGGAGAATGATAGAGCAGAACATCTGACCTTCTCCTTTGGACTTCATAGACAGACAGACACACACACACACACACATACACACATACACACATACACACATATACACACATACACACACACTGTCTTAATATAAATGAGAAGTGCTCACCATACGCTCGGGTGTTTGAACACTGTGTCTCCAGTCCGTGGTGTTATTTACTGATGTTATGAGACCTTTAGCATATGGATCCTTGCTAGAGGAAACACCTTTCTGGGGGGGAGGGTGGTCTCTATGGGGGAGGGGGCAGACTCCATTTTACATTTATGGTTGAAGATGTTATATTTTAGCTTTCTTCTCCTACCATCATGCCTGCCACTTGCTATCATGCTGTACTGACACAATGAACTCTTAGCCCTCTGGAACTGTAAATACAAATGTTTTCTTCCATAAGTTGCTTCTGGACATGGAGTTTCTATCACAGCAACAGAAAGGTAACTACTGCAGACCCAAACTCCATGCCTTCTGGTTGAGACTGACTTGAATTATAAACTAGGCTCATTGATGTCTTACTGTGATGCAGTAGATACGTAGGCTGGGCCACCTGCTACCTTCAATTAAAGATGTGGACTTTTTAAGTGCTTTTTTCTTTCTTTGCGACCCACTGAGCTTAATTAGGTTGCTAGCATGATGAACAAGGATGAATGGCTGTTTGTTGGACTATTGGCAACTCATCAATGTCTACACCACTGAGGAAAATGGATCCCCCTCCTCTGGCAACCACTAACTGCCAATATCTCTTTAAGGCTAGGTGGGGAGCTTATGAGTCTGTCACTCATGAACGACGGAATGTTGATGGGCCCAGCCTTGTGCATCTAAGTCATCACAGCTGCTGTAGGCTGATGATTACACTCAGTGTGTCACAAAAAGACATAAACGTGAAAAGGGACTAACTAGAAAGAATGGGAGGAAGGGGACCAGAGAGAGCAATAGAAGTTGAATCTGACTAAAATGAATTATGTACAGGTATGAAACCATCACATGCAATATGAAATTATAGAACAACACAAATGGATCATTTTAATACAATAGATTTTATTTTAGGAAAGTTTTATAGTTACAGAAACGTAAAATAAGGACAGGTGTTCCCATGCCCTCTATCCACATGCCATTTATCTGTCTCATGATACACTAGGAGGGTGCCTTTGTCCCAACTCAAGAGCTGACCTTTGTGAACAGAAACTGTAATTTGCTCTTACTGCTGAGATCCTGAGAATCTGATCCATGACCTGCTGCTGGCCACTGAAGTCAATGTCCACCATGCTCTTACCACATCTGTGACACAGTCAGGGCCTCTTGTCATAGCCCCAGTCCGTCCAGGATCCCTTCCCCTCCCAACAGATTTCTTGAAGGTCCACTGCTGTAAGACAATGGGCCTGATGGTGCAAGATGGCTTCCTCTCAAAGACTGTTCTCTGCCATATGTGCATCTACAAGTAATTTATGGTACGTATCACCATAGCAACTGTGCGGAGTAGTGAGGCCAGCCGTACTTTACGTCTTCTGTTCTGTCACCTTTACCCACAAGCCCCAGCAGTTGCTGATATTTTTACCTTTTATAATTACTTATTTAGCAACTACCTCCACTTGATGTTGCCTATATGCATACAGCCATGGGGTCATCCACTGGGGCCTGTATAACTGTCCAGTGGCCACACACCTAAAGAAAAGTGACTCCCGCTCCTCCAGCAGCCATCAGTTGCCAATGACTCCTCACCTAGGGGTGGGGCCTCAGAAGCCCCTCCCCACTCCATTCTTGACATTTTAACTGGCTTCGTCTTGTATAAGTAACCATAGCTATGTTGGGTCCAGAGGGTAGCCTCTTACATTCTTGCTGCCTCATTTTCTACGATTCTACTTGAGCCTTGGTGAAGGTTGTTGCCAAAGATGCCCATCCATGTTTGAACACTCACAGGCACTTGTTTTCAGCACTCTGGACAGTCTCTGATTAAGCCAGTGCAATCAGAAGGTACTATGACTAAAGTTGGGAGCACCATAAATCTGTGGATATAGAAATGAATATTTAGAAGGCAGTTTGACAACAGGACCATTTAGAAAAATATCATCAATGGGCCCCTCCCCTTGTGCCTATGACTTCTCTAGGCATGGATTTTAACTGTATCTGTAGTACCAGGCATGAATTTCCTCCTACCATTTCTTTTTCACTCTTATCTTTTCCAGGCATTCCTATCATCTGCATCACACGGGCTTCTCAGTCTAGTTTCTCTTCCTCATTCACACCCCCCCCCCCATCTTTTCCTTCTTCACTTCCTTTTTTTCTTTTAGGACATGAGTTCTTCTCTTCCTCTTTGGTGTGTGCATTCTCTATTAGTCCACTTGCTTCCCTAACTATACATCTCATTTGCTTTTATTGATTAACAATGCCCCACTGTCCGACTCCCCAGCACCCTGTGTGTCCATTCTTACCAGGAGCATCTGGCTATTCTTAGCCTTTGATGGTCACACCACGTCGTCAGATACACACACTTAGAAGTTTACACATTGTACAAATCCCTCCAAGTGGGGTTTTTTGACTTGCATGGTAAAGTTCTCTCTAGTATTTGACAAAATAAAACTAATCAGTCTCTCGAATGCCTATGTACCTCGCATCCCCTCCATGTTCTCACCAGCATTTGATGTTTCATTTTGGGGCTTCTTGCGTGCTTATGGCTCACTGGTTAATTTAATTTGCAATTGTCCATCGAGAGACAATGTTTGACACCTGCATATCTTCTCTTGGCAAAGCAGCTTTTCAGATTTGTCTGATTTTTAACCACGCTGTGTTCCTGTCACTGGATTCTAATCTTTCTTTGTTTGCTCGGAATAGAAATCCCTTAAGAGTCATGTATGATAAATACTTTTGCCTGGTCCATGGCTTATCTCTTTATTGCTTTGACATTATCTTGTGCTGAACAATAAATTAATCAGGGACCAGGTTACCAGTTTCTTTGCAGATTAGCTTTCATCGTTTCAGCACTGCACTGAAAGCCCAGCCCCCTAGATTTTCCCATTTGCTGCTGGAAGGCTTACAGTTTCGGGTTTTACATTTAGAACGATGGTACATATTTAGTTAACTCTTCTGTCAAGATTCTCTTTTTCCTTTTACACCTTTCTCGGCTCCCTGTGATGACTGACTAGGCTTTTCTCATTGAACCCTGTGTTCTCTTCTCGGGGACCAGACGACTAGCTCTGTGATGCTCTATTTCTGGGCTGTCTGTCCTGTTCCCTGGGAATCTCTGTCTGTTCTGACAGCAGCTCCACCCGAGCCTGATTTCTGGTGCTTCCCCTTCAGTCTGGGCATTGGGAAACACAAGTCACCAATTTTTCTCTCACATCCTGTTGGCTACATTTGGACTTCTGCTTTCTACCTCAGCTTTAGGATCTCTTTGTTAGAATCTAAAAAAAAAAAAAAAAATTAGAGATCCTCTCCATTTGCTCATATCTTTCACTGGAGTTCTATCATATGCTACCCCTGGATTCTGTATAACCCATTAAACATAGCTAAGAATTTAGGGACCTTAGAGTATAGTATTCTATCTGTCTATAGAGAAGACTTTTAGTGAGTACCTGATATTTTCAGCCACTTCAAAACCCTACGTCTGATATGGCTTTCCCTGTGTGTGCACACTTAGGGTAAATTGTAATTTATAAGCTGAGCGTGATGAGAGTAGCTCAATATAATGATGAGATGAGCTCCAGCAACTAATAAGAATCCCAACTACCACAATATCACACTGTAATGGAATCCATGTGGCTAATTTCCCTCAAAAGAGCCAGTACAGATGTTAATATTTTGGATGACAGTTGCCCCTGGATAACTGAACCCACATAGAATAAAAGCTCAGATAAGGAGATGACTATGTCTAGTATTGTTGAAGATACTGCTCCGTGTTAATTTCAGGTTCCAAGTATTCAGAGCTGGTGTATAGAATCCAATTGACTTTAATGATGTTAACGATGGTATCAACCTAGTGTCTGCAGCCTGCTATTGTCTTAGCACTGTTATTTGAGACAATGGACCCTCGGTCATTGTGTGATGCTCTGTAATCCCTTATAGCCTTCCTTGCTTTGAAGTCTTTTATAAAAAGTACTAATGTGAACACTTTGGCTTTCTCATTATTAGTGTTACTATGGTATGTTTTTCTCCATCCTTTCCACTGTAGCCTGTCTTCTTGTACGTAGTGTGCAGCTCAGTTCTCTCTGACAGCCTTTATTCTAACTGGTATGCCAGGCAATTCCTCTTTAACATGATCATTTATATGGCTGGATTCACAGCTGACATGGTTGTGATTGTTTTCTGTTGGATATTATTGCTATTTTCCCCTCTCCAACTCTGTCTGCCTTTCTGGGTTGGGGGAGAATTTTGAAGTATTCTGAATTCTCTCCCCTCTTAACAAATCAGTCAACCCTTTTCTCAGCTGTAATGGCTTCCCTAAAGTTTATAGCATGAACTGACAGCCCATTCAACTCTTCTCAGCCACGATGAAGTCCCTGGGATCTGTAGTACACACTCACAGATCACCCAAGTCCATCTCAACACCTTGCCATGAGATTATACACTCTTTACAGCAGTGATCACATGATCATGTACTACCCTTTAACACTTCAAACACACCTTCCTTCCTGTCAGCCCTCCATAGGACCCACTCACCCCTTCTGTGGTCTGAAAATTATTTTTAACTTCCATTAGATGAATTAATAATGAGAACCAATAACTATCACTTCTCCTCTCTCCCTCTCCATGCCTTCCTTACACTGCAGACCTGGGTTTCCTGCACCTGTTACTTGCCTTCCTGTATGGAATTGGCTGGAACTTTACCTCCAGGCTCTGTTCATTTGAGAGTGTTTTTAATTCTGCTTAACTCAGGGCATGGCTTCACTTGATAGAGAAGTCAGTGCACTTTGTTTTCTTTTTCTCAACTCTGAATTTTGCACACCACCTTCCACCTCCACAATTTAACAAGGCTAACATGATTCCTAAGTTCATTCCTCTGAGAGTGCAGTTCTCTTCCGTGGCTTCTTTTGGGAATGTTTCTTTTGTCTTTTTTTTTTTTTTTTTTTACTTTGTACACAAAGCCGAATATTGCTAGTATTTTCTACAATTTGCTCCCCTCTTGTCTTTGGTATTTCCTAGGGTCGCCTTCTTAAAATGAACTATATACTTCATTTCTTCTAGTGGTGAGCTCTTGTTTTATTTTGGCTGTTTCGTTGTGTTGGTTGTTGTTTTATTTTATTTTTGTGGCGCTAGGGGTAAACTCTAGAACCTCATGCATAGGCAAGCACTCTACCACAGAGTCATATCCCAGTTCTCTGATTTCTCATTCTAGACTAGGTGTTATTAAGTTTTCCAGGTTGGCCCTGAGCTTGTGAGCCTCCTTCCTCACCTTCTGAGTTGCTGAAATAACAACCTGCTCACACCAGGCCCAACTTTTCTCTTCTGTTTTATGTAAACCCAGCCTGTTGGACAGAGAAACCTTTGTTTAGAACAGGTCTCCCATCCTTAGTTAATCTTTCCCGGAAACACCCTCCCAGGCACATGCTAGGATTTCACTGTACATTTCACTAACCTAGGAATCTCTCAACACACTCAAGTTGACAATAAAGACTGAGTGTCACAGGACTGTGTGACCTTTTGGGATCAGTGAAAGAATAGCTGAATATCCCAGGCTCTCCTCCCATTACCAATGGAAACAAGATTGGAAATGCTGTTTTCCCTAGTCCAGCAAACCACATGACACAAGATACCTGACCCAGGTCAGGCTATAAGACAAACCATGCCTTGAGCACAAGATTCTCCCCAGGCAACTCTCAAGAACCTAGTCCCCAGTGAATCCAGACTTTCGGTGCCCCTGTCACATGCCCATAAATAAGAAACTGCTGAATTTACCCTCTTTGTGTAGTTGTGCTGACTCACCTCTCAGACCACCTAGCTTTATGTACCTTCCTGTCTTCCTTCCTTGAGTGGCATGAGAGAGGTGGGAAGATGGAAGAAGCCAGATCGAGTAAGCACCCTCCCCTCAGCTAGGCAGCTGGGACCTGAGAGCTTTGCTGTGGATAGTGTTCTAGGTGACTGACATAGAAATTCATGATGACAACCTGCATACCTAGCCCTTTACCATCAAGACATCCCAGGATTCCAAAAGACCTCATGAAAGTGGGGGACTCCAGAAGCCTGCAAGCCATGCTTTGCACAGCCCTGCCAATCCATATTCAGATTTAAGCAATTATCATGGTTGCTGGTCACATATTCTTGTCATTGCTGCACCTGGTCTACACCAGGTGAACTAACCTCAGCAGAGACACATGTATGTATCTGTCTCTCATATGTGGCAGTCTGTCCTAGCACCTTGTCCTCTGATGGGTCAGGGAAAGTTGTTAATGTTCTGATGTTGGGTTTACTTTTCTTGTTATAAATTGGAAGTGACAACGTCTGTGCTTTTTTGCATTTGGAGACAGAAAAACATGTCCCTAAATAGATTTATTTCATCTTAGAACATTCTGTATTTACAGAAAGTTGCAGAGATATTATACCAAGTTCCCACACACCTATACTCTAGTCCCCTGTTGTTAAAACCTTCAAAAAATGAGATTGTATTTGTCACAAGAAATGAACCAATATTCACATGCTATTAATGACCACAGCTCATACTCTGGAGGCCATTAGCCTTTTTCAAATGCCCTTTTCCTGTCTCAGATCCCAGCCAGGAATGGCATTTCATCCCATCTGCCTATAAAAATCCCAGTTTCAACAGTTTCTGTCTCCCCATTTGGTGACCTTGACAGCTTGAGGAGTGCTCAGCAGAAATTGTGCAGCTGCCTTCAATTTGGATCTTTTCAGGGGTCACACAGTGGCTTTGGTACTGGCTTAGAATGAACACTGAGGGGACAAGGACAGTATTAGTACCTTGTTTCTAGGGTACATGCAAGCAGCAGGATGTGTGCCTGCTGAGGATGGCCTTGCTCACCTGGCTGAGACAGTGTGCATCAGGTCTCTCTCTCTCTCTCTCTCTCTCTCTCTCTCTCTCTCTCTCTCTCTGCTTTTCTGTGCTGTGTCACCAAGCACAGCCCACAGAAGGGTGGGAGATGTCACTGAAAGAGTAACAGAGGACAGGAAGGACACCCATCGAACTATCATCTACCTACCATCTGTCTATCAATTGATCTTTCATCTATCATCTATCTGAATTATTTAGCCATCAATCAATGGATCAAGAAATCACCTGTCATTTGTCTTTATGTATCTACTGATCAATAGATATCATAGATCTACTTATCTATATATCTATCATGTTTCTATACATTGATCATCTATTATCTATATTATCTATTAATAAGTCATCTATCATCTATCTACCAATCTATTTATCTATCTCCTAATATATATATTATATGCCATCTATCTATTCATTGATCATCTATAACATGTCTATCATTTATCTACCTATCTCTCTATCATCTCTTTATGGCTGTTTGTCTATTGATTCACCACCAGTCACCTGACATAAGTTTTGTAGTTTGGATATAACATATGTGCCACAGATTGATCTGTGTCACAGGGCTGGCCTCCAGCTAGTGACACTATTGAGAGATGAGCTGGGTTCTGCGGTTCTGCCTATATTCAAGGGTTAATCCTATGATGAGCTCATGCAGACAGGCAGTCTTTGATCTAAAATAACTCATCTAAAGCTACCCTCACTTTTCCTAATGGCCTGTGTTATGTAATGCTGTGGACTGAGCATTATCCTCCCAACCTCAAATTCCCTTATTCAAGCCTTAGACATCTGTGTGCCTGGGGTGGCCATCAGGTGACAATGGTTGAGTGGTGACATAAGGGCGGGTGGTAGTCCCACTGGACCAGTGAGTGGCTCTATGAGAAGAAGGAGATCCATGTGAGCAGGAAGACCATGTGAGGACACAGGAAGAAAGGCAAGAAGGAGCTGTCTCCTGAAGTCAGATCACCCAGCACCCTGACACAGTGGGAGAATTAAGTGTTATGTTAGCAGCTCAGGCTATATTCTGTTATGCCTACCCAATCTGACATATGAAGGCAGGATATGTTGTATTTCTCCTTTCCCTTTAAATTATGTTTAAATGTAAAGATATTTAAGATATGTGCCTTGCAACCAGCATGTTTTGAATCATTTATATATGAGTGTGATGAAATGTGCCTTTGATT
Source organism: Acomys percivali (assembly GCA_907169655.1). NCBI lineage: Eukaryota > Metazoa > Chordata > Mammalia > Rodentia > Muridae > Acomys > Acomys percivali. The sequence goes on from OU015748.1 coordinate 111,355,709, forward strand.
TGTATTTATTTGAGTGTGTGTGTGTGTGTGTGTGTGTGTGTGTGTGTGTGTGTGTGTGTGTGTGTACAGTGTGTACATGTCACAATGCATGTGGACAACCTTAGTTAGTCTTTACCTTCAGCTTTTTTTTTTTTTGAAACAAGGTCTTGTGCTTACCATCCCATACATCAGGCCAGCTGGCCCTTGGGTTTCTGGAGACTCTCCCATCTGTACCTCCCACCTCACCTTAGGAGCACTAGGAGTTCCCACATCTGGCTTTATGTGGGCTGTAGGAATGAGAGCTCAGGACCTTATGTTTTCATCACAAATGCTTCACCCAAGGGGTCATCTCCCCAGCCCAGACTGGTGCCTTTCAATGTGAAGTTTCCAATAACTACTGTGAGAATTAAGGTGACTTTTAACATTGCAATGATGAGTTTATCATGCTTCCCTCCAGTTTAAATTTTCCTATTTCCTTATTCTTGTAGATTTTAAAATTATTTTCTACCTATTAAGGATATAAGTTGTGAGTTAGGGTGAGTGAGTCCCCATGTTACCAATTTGCCACCGGTAACTGAATTATCAGGTCACCAGTTGCTTTCGGTTTATGGTTCATACCATTAACCCACCAATGTCCTGATGACCAGGCTAGACATGCCCTGTGCAAGCAAATCTTAAATTAAAGCAGGCAGGTATTTGTCTCTCCTGCCTGTGCTATTAAGACTTCAGTTGCCGGTGCTACAAAGCTTGAATGCCTTCCTAATGCTGAGACCCTTTAATAGAGCTCCTCATGTTGTGGTGACCCATAACCATAAAATCATTTCGTTGCTACTTCACAACTTTAATTTTGCTACTGTTATAAATATTAATGTAAACATCTGACATGTGACTCCAGTCGTTCATTCCCTAAAGGTGTTGTTACCCATAGATTGAGGACCTGTGGTTTACATGTTAAAATGCTGATGTTGTAGAAAGGAAATTGTTAATACAATGTGTGGCTCCATTTCTGTCTTGTCTCCACTTCTTTTTTAATTAATTAATTAATTTATTCACTTTACATCTCGATCGTAGCCCCTGTCTCCTTTCTTCCCAGTCCTACCCTTCTTTCCTCCCCACTCCATCCCTTCTCTCCGCTTATTTGTATAGATTTTTCTTTCCAATCTCCTGTACTTTCCTTGTTCTCAAAGAACTCTTTAAAGCATTCTGGTGGCATAGATCTTAAATGAAGGCTGTTCTTGACTTTATGGTATCTGGAATACATCTTGCCTCCCTTTTTAAAATCACTATAATTCATTTTAAAATTACTTTTGCTAAAGTAAGCACAATGTCTTGCAGAGAATGAAGGGTGAGGCTTGGGGAGTCATACTCTTCTTTGACATATGCTAATGGCTAGGCACAGTGGGACGTCTGCACCCAAAGCCTGAGCTCACTCCCTCCTCCCCTTGTCTACTTGCTTTCCAGAAGCTCCCAGACTCCTACACAGCAAGGCTGTGAGAGAGTTTCCTGTAATTGACCCCAGGAGAGATGCATCATAGGGAGATATTTTGAGAATGGGGTGAAGCACTGGACGAGAATTCCAAAATTTAAGATTATCTAGGAAGGTAAGGGTATGAGGCACCCCCATGGTGAATCCTATGCAGTGGTACTCTGCCCTTGGGGACCCAGGCAGATGAGAGGAGCAGTCCACAGTGGATAACAGAAGGATCTGAAACAAAACATTCCAAAGGCATGAAATCCTTCTTCCCTCACCTTCCTACCCTAACTGAGGACCCCAAGACTTCAGCCCTTGGGAGCCAGTCATCCCCAGTAGCCTCTGGAAGCCAGACCATGGACCTTCAGTCTTTGCAGATGTGAACTACTTTCTAATTAAGGATGCCAGCACCGACTCTGATGCCACTGCAATCAAGATGGTCCAGTGAGACAGATGCTGCATCTGTAAGACATTCAGTCTTGGTGAGTGTGCCTCTCCTCCTCTTCTCTGGAAAATACCCAAGCTCTGCTGATCAACCCAGAATGATGCTGGAAGGGAAGAGGATGCAGAGAGTGAGAGACAGACTCTAGAGATTGTTGCTGTTGAAGCTGACATGCCTGTGAACCAAGGAAGTACTAGGGATGGAACTTTCACTGTCACATGCTTTACTTATGACCACGCAGCAAGAAATGGCTGGAATGGGAGATGCTGAGATCCACACAGCCTCCTCATGAATCATTGCTTTCTTCAGGATTTGGGGCCAGGGCCACTGAGTCTCTAGGATCCCAGAGAGAAGGAGTCTCATTGTACTAACCTTTCTCTGGTGAGGTAGAGTCCAGCTCAGGTATGCCCCCAAAGAAAAGGATCTCCCACAGTTGTGTACTAAGATGTGGTCAGCTTGCGTTTTTCTTTCTCACTCAGTCATGCCAAGGAACAATAGCATACATCTCTGCAGATGGGCACTAGGCTCAGAAAACCAAAGTTACTATGGTGTGATACAGCAAGGAAGGGCCACTTATCTCAAGCTGGTCTTTGGCCCTGAGTCCCAGGACCTCATCTGTGCTGAGAAAGTTGAACATGACCTGGACTGGACCCTGTCTGGGTTGTGGGACGGCCATGCCATAGAGTCTGGATCTGAGAGATATAGGATCATGGGTTCCCTGAAGTTCACCTGAGTCTAACTGTTCATCATTCCCAGAGGGAGGACATAGAATCCAGAGAAGCCCCACCTCACTATGAATGCTAGCCTATAGGTAATGAAGCCACAGACACCATCAGCTGCCTTGACATACCCTCATACCACCCTGCCTCTTTCCTTAGTATCAGCTATACATTGTGCCCTCTTATGTGTCATCTCACAGAGGAAGCACTGGGCACCAGCTCCCACTACGGTGGCCCTAAACACTTCACAACAAACACACACACATACACACTTTCACATAGTTGGACTGTCAGTAGAGTCTCTGAGAGTCTCAGCTCACTGAAGCCAGAGATTGTGGTCATGGTGTGCCTTAGCTCCCGTTCCACAGACATGGCAGACATTTAAATTTTGCTGAGTAAATTCCTAATTTAAAGCTATTGCACAGTGGTTCTTGATTCTCTGGACCACTCTATCCACTGGTATCATGTAACTCGGGAATTTCTACCCAGCATGGAGCTCTTCCCTCACACATAGACTGTCTTCAGCCAGGAGATTTCATTGTGCAATAGAATGAGGCCACTGTTTTCTGTTTAGACTTCAGTGTTGGGTGGTTCTGCCTCTGGTATACTTGGTTAAACCAGGCCCAGCCATCCTTGTTCCAGGAGAATGAATGGATATGAAGTTGAGCTTCTTTGGCCATACATTCAGTGTTCCAGCCGTGAGTGTCTATGTAGAGCCCAGCCCAGCCAACACACAAGCACATATGCCTGCTATTCTGTGTTACCTGAAGTGGGTGTATGCTTACATCACTATAGGAACAATAGATGTTGGACACAGTGCCTATTTCAAGGTGCAAGTCCTTCTCATGCAGTAAAGACCTACCTCTATGTGGGAGAAGCTTCACAGAGCACATGACGTTCCTGTCTTCTCTGATGTCTTCTATAGTCATCAGAAAACACAATGACAATACTTCTTTCTGCACACAAGGGCTGAGAGTCAGCAAGGTTAACATACTTGGGTCAAGTCATAGAGCTAATTTCCAACAGACCTTTCCAGATCTGTCTAACCACTGGGCTAAGTCTACTGAGCCTGAAATTATGTCTGCCATATGTCTCTGACTCAGGGTAAATATTCTATATACTATTGACAGTGAAAGATTTCTAGTCACTACTGTTAGGTATTCTAGTGATTTTAACAGCACAGTTGAAGGTCCTAAGGCCTCTCCATGAAGCTTGGTTAAATCAGACTACTGAGGTTGACAGTGGTCATGTTGCTCCCTGTTGCTGTTGAGACAATCAATGGTTGCTTTGCTTTCTATTGCTGTTGAGGCAGTTAAGGGCCAACTTTTTCCTAGCTGCAGAAGAGGTATTGGTCAATGTACTACTGGCCAAGGTCACAGCTTAGACTCTGTTATTCTTTATGTCATTTCTTCATCAGTCTCCTTTGTAAAAAGTGCCTCTGTCTTACTGATGTCCTTTCTTATCCAGTCTCAGTCTTTTAAGTCTCTTTTCATTTTCTTAAGACCTGAAAAGACAACACAAGAAGATGCCTGTGTGCTCTCCTGCTCTTCCTGCTCTTTAGTGTCTCTCTTCTCTCATTTTCTTATTACATTAAATCCATGCTCAGAATTTTAATTCTAATTTTACATTGCAAACATTGAAATGAGTATTGTGGAGCAAACATTTTGGAAATTTGACTTCAAACTATAACAGTTTATATGACTGATGATTATAACATGAAAAGAAAACATAGAAGCAAAGCTGAAAGTTGCTTTAAGCATGTCTATGCCATGCCCTTCCATGTTCTTCCTTCTCTTAATGCATCCTTATTTTAAGCTGCACAACCACACCTGAGGAATTTTAATTCTTGGCAATACACTGAATTTTCTTACTTCTTTCTGTTACTCCCCATTAGACAGAGACCTGGCTTGAGATTTTCCTCTGCCTTCATATCTGAATCAACAGGACTTCCTGAGGATGTCACAAAATGCAATTAAGATCTTTCACATATGGTTGTTCTGGGGTTTGGGAACCCTGGAAATGTTGCTGGTGATGGACCTGAATGGTGGCTCTCTGCCTTGTTCCCAGAACTGCCTCCCTCACTTCGCAGATGCATACACAGATAAAGCTCCCCACAAACTGTTCCCCCACACACACTCCTTATTGTGGAGACATTCAAGTATTCTATCAGCCCCACCTAGTACCAGACCTACCCAGGGAATCTCCATTGTGGCAAATTCCACACATTACTAATGTCCTTGATCATGCTTTATCAGAAAATCTCCCATTTCAGAGAATGGCAAAAGGATTCAGAGAATGGCAAGGAGGAATCCCTCAGGTTCAAGAGTCCATATTAAACCATTTAAACACACAGCTGATGCTGGTTTGGCTGAACCCATACCCACTGGCCCTCCAGAATAAGCTGTTTAAAAATAAGTTTAGGCAACCAGAACAAGATGGAATAAGTAAAAATTCCAATGTGGAACACCCGGAGGAGCTATTAGCAGTCGATGGCTGCTGAGAGAGGGAGGTCAGTTCACTTGGCTGTGTGAGCGAGCGCTGGTGGATAGCCCACAGGCATGCTTACATGAAGAGCACTAATTGGACCCAGCAAGATTAAGAAGAAGAAGAAAAAGAAGAAGAAGAAGAAGAAGAAGAAGAAGAAGAAGAAGAAGAAGAAGAAGAAGAAGAAGAAGAAGAAGAAGAAGAAGGGACAGCAACAAAGAAGGCATGAAGTTAGGAGGAACTTACTGGCTGAAAGGTGCAGGGGTGTCAGAAGGAAAATGGTGGGTGGATAGGATAAAAATGTATCGTATGTACAGATAAAATTCTCAAAGAATAAAATATTATAAATCCTAGAATATACTATGGATGTAGTTGATTATATCAAGACCCAGTACATACATTAGAGAGAGGACTTGTGTTTAGCCTGGCAGTACTTTATCGATGCTTTGCCTTCTCCTGCTGTTATCTGGGTTCTCCTAAGGTCCAGACTCTCTCCATCCTGTAACCCTTTCATTTGTAGGTGATTTGCTCATGAGATTCAACCCAGGGCCACATCCATGGTGGCTGTGTCACCCACTGCTCTAATGTGCTGACACCTTCTCACTCTGATCTTCCGTTTTCACGAGGGGAAAGGCCATTTGTTCTGTCCCGTCACTCATGCTTCCCAGAGCCTGCCAAGTCATGCCTGTGGTGTCCCTTGCCTTTCCAGTCCTCTGGATTCTCAAAACCCATAACTGTGTAGCTCTCAGGTTCTGGTTTGATGGTTTGGGCACAATGACATCATAAGTGAGTGTGTGCTTCTGGGCTGGCTAGTCTCAATGAGCAAACTGGAGTTATCTGAAAGGAGGGAACCTCAGTTGAGAAAACGCCTCCATAAGACTCAGGTATAGAGCATTTTCTTATTCGATGATGGATAAGAAGAGTGTTGAGCCCATTGTGGGTGGTGCCATCCCCAGGTTGGTGAGTTCAGCCCACTATGGGTGGTGCCATCCCCAG
>OU015748.1:111361809-111380289 GCA_907169655.1 Acomys percivali
TCCCCAGGTTGGTGAGTTCAGCCCACTATGGGTGGTGCCATCCCCAGGTTGGTGAGTTCAGCCCACTATGGGTGGTGCCATCCCCAGGTTGGTGAGTTCAGCCCACTATGGGCGGTGCCATCCCCAGATTGGCGGTCCTGGGCTCTATAAAAAAGCAGTCTGAGCAAGCCATGGGAAGCAAGCCAGTAAGCAGCACTCCTCCGTGGCCTCTGCAACAGCACCTGCCTCCAGATTTTTGCCATGTTTGAGTTCCTTCCTGACTTCCTGATAAACAATGATATAGAAGTGTAAGCCAAAAATATCCTTTCCTTCCCAACTTGCTTTTTTGGTCATGGCGTTTCCATTGTAACAATAGGAACCCTAAGACATCTTCAAACTGCACAATGTTAGGGAATGGGTTCAGGTCAAGTGCCTGTTACCTGGTAGGGCTAATTCAATAGTGACACTCCCACTGGATCTCCCAGGGTCAAGGGTCATAGTAGCTGCTTGATGAAAGTACCCAGAGTAGTCCTTCCCTTAGGGATGGTGTATGTGTGTCTGTATGTGTGTGTATATGTGTGTGTGTCTGTGTGTGTGTGTGTGCAAGCCCGCGTGTGTGTGTGCATGTGTGTGTGTGTGTGTGTAAGAGAGAAAAGGATGGAGAACACAAGCCAATGGAGACAGGAGGGTTTTCTGTGGTGTTACTCTTGTTCTTTCTTGCTCTTAGGAATGTTGGTCTTCTTAACATCATCATCCATCACCATTTGGTACCAAGAGCCTGGTAGTTGTTCTTTGAACATTGTTCAAAAAAGAACAAAAGCATCTGTGGTGGTCAGTGTTAATTGTCAATTGAGTCTAGAATCACCTGGGAGATCAGCCTTTGAACATGCCTCAGGAGGGGAGTATCTTAATGATGTTAATTGAGGTAAGGCCCATCTTAATTGTGGGCAGGATCATCCCCTGGGCAGGGGATCTTGGCCTGTATAAAATGGAAAACACAAGCTAAGCTCTAGTATGCATGCATTCATTGCTCTCTTTGGCCAGCTGCCTCATGCTCTGCTGCTCTGATTTCTCCACAATGCTGGACTACACCTTGAACTGTAAACTAAGCCTTTATCCCTTACAGTGCTTTTGTCAGGATATTTTTATTACAACATCAGCAAAACAAACTCATATAGCTTCTAAGATGAGCCCAAAGAAATGTCAATAGACACAAACTCCACCCAGGTGATAAACAGACATATGTAAAACCTTGTCTAAAAGTGTCTAAAGCACTTCTATTCACAGTATGAAAATTCTGTTACTGAGGGGTACAGCGCCTGTCTAGCATGCTTGGTTCAGCCCCCAGGAGTACAAAAAAAGTTTCTATTGTTTTAGCAACCACCATAGAAATCCTAATTCCTTTTTGCTTGGAGGGGGATAGCAAGCATGTGTCTTTTCACGGTATCAGTATCTTTCCATGGTTCCAGACCTTTCAGTTTGGGATGATGGTGAGAGATGGTGCTCTTTTCCCTGGAGAAGCCAGGCCCTGAGAGTCTATCAGGGCATCTGGTTAGGGCATCGTAACATGCTTCTCAGTGCTTAGTGGTATTCAACATGTAGAAGACTATGGTAGGTAGAATTCCCTTGGGGTCAGAGGTGAACCGAAGATGAGGTAGTTCTCTGGCTTGATGAGTGGGGAGAGCTCTGTTGCCTCATGTCTGGATAGTCCCAGCACACTGGAACCCAACTACTTAGGGTCTCTCTCCCCATTGCTGTGGGTCCATACAGTGCCTCAGCTCCACCTAACCTGGCCTTCTTAATGTCACCTCTGAGTATCATATCAAGCCACATGTTCACAGATTCAAAGAACCTATTTCCATCTAATAAATTTCAATCGTAGCTTGAAATATATACAGTCTGGGGTGATTTTTTAAAACATCTTATAATTAGCAATCTTAATGAAATGAGTTTCTTAATTATGTTAGCAACATCAATTCTAATATCCAGTGCAATATGTTGATTGCTTTTATTCACATTTATTATCGTTACCCACTTGGGGCAAAAAAAAAAAGAAGCAAAAAATTAAATAAATAAACCCACAGGATTTAATTTTCTCTAACACATTTATCTGCCAAGGCGTCTTGTTGAAGTGATGGGAAAATGCAACTGTTTATCTGAGGAGGTAAATTCTGTCATAGGATAGAACTGACTGAAGTGACTCTTAGATGATGAAATGGACCCCAGAAGCTGCCGGGCTTCTGAGGCCCCAGGACCCATGCTCAGTCTGGTTGTTTTTTTTTCCCTCTCTTGTCATTTTCAGGACAAACCAGGAAGATGCTCTGAGGGGAGCTGGGTTAATTTAATGACTATTGCCATTTCAAGCTCCAGAAATCTCTTCATTTCTGCCCCCAGGGAAAAGCCATGCACTGCAAAAACCAAGTCACTTGCTTAAGAACAAGAAAAGAGAAACAAGAGGCACATCCTATGTGTCTGCCTTTGCTTCTATTATGGTCCCCAAGCATTTGTCACAGAAACATGGTCATGGTCTGGACTCTGGTGCACTCTCCGGAAGGACTGCATGCATGCATGCACTATGCTCTTTGCCTAACTGGGGGGTTCTGCACACACCTGGGAGTCAAGGACAGAGCCTTGTTCCAGATCTGCAGGAAGTTCCAGGTCTGGAGTTAAGCTCATCTGTCCCGGGTGGTGTCTCTTTCTGCCATGGCTGGTTATTCTTTGTTTCACAAATGAGCCATTTCCCCCTGAGCTGGGACATGGCTGCCAGCTGCCCAGAAACTGACTTCTACAGAAAATAATAGAAACAGCTCATCCAGAGATAGTGGAGACATGCTGTCATGCAAAGGGCCCATATTCAGTTCAAAGCAACCACATCCAGTGGCTCACAGCCAGCTGTAACTCCAGTTCCAAGGCCTGATGTCGTCACCTGGCCTCTGCGATATTGCACACCTGTGGTGCATAGACTCATGCAAACACATACACATACACATAACTTTGAAAACTAATGGCAAATCCTTTGGACAGGCAGTAATCTAAGAAGTGAGTCCACAGATGGGAAAAATTCACCAAAATGGTTACCATTGTGTTTTATATAACAGCAAGAGTTAATATATAGACTATAACCGAACTGCCAAGTTTTAGAGGACAGCTGGTAAAGTTCTTGCTGCAAAGAATGGGGATATGAGGTCAATTACAAGAACCCATGTAAAAATACTAGTGTGTTGGCCCTTGCTGGTCATTGCCGTGCTGGGGAGGTAGAGGCAGGTGTACTTCATCAAGCTTCCTGGTCAATCAGTCTATGCTCCTTGGCAAACCTTAGGGCATTATAATGGCCCTGACTAAAAAGAAAGGTGAATAGCTCCTGCAAAAATATGCCAAAGTGGACATATATACAAAGCAGTTCTTGGGAATGCTAAGGAAGGCCCTAGGTTGAATTCCCAGTCACACACACACACACACACACACACACACACACACACACACACGCACAAATGCAAGCACACATGCACACACATGCACAAAGCACACACTCACACAAAAGTTTGAATTTTAGAAAAGTTTTGGATGCACAAAAATACCAAGAAGACAGCTCAGTGAATTCCTCTAAAAATGGTGTCTATTTCCCCTGAACATCTGATACTAAGATTGACCCAATGTTATTAAACAATAACAAGCCAGTGTAAGCACAATGGTACTAACTACAATTCATGCATTACTCTATCTCCTTGTTTTCTACTATATTTTTCTTACTCCTGGCCCCCACGCAATGCTTTGCCATATAGATTATTCACATCCCCTCAGACTTCATTTGTGATTATTTGGCAGTCTTGAGGATTCTAGAGCATAGATTCCTCAGAACATCTTCCTCTGGGGTTTATCTGATATTTATCTAACAGTCAGGAAGACACACACACACACACACACACACACACACACACACACACACACACCACTCCAGCTCCCGTGTTCTTCTTCCCACCTGTAACTTCAAATAATAGCAAGGAGCAGACATCCAGCACAAGTAAGCCTTCTAAGGAGAATGCTGCTCCCTACTCTGAGGCATAGGATTATACACTAAAGCCACATTAGGACAGAAGGAGTTAGAATCATCCTTGAATTGACCTTCCAATGGCATTCTTCTATCTTCTAGGCCACACTTGGGCTGCTCCCTGGGGTTCCACACTGGGGCTTCACGAAGATTGGCAGAAACCTTCTTGTTTTCCCCTTCTTCCTTATGTGAATCTTGGACTCAATAGTCATTTTGGTGAGTGCTTTATTTATTATTTTAACTTAACAAAGCAATGTTCTCCATGTACTTTAAAATTTTCATTTCTATTTAATGCATTAGAATTAATGCATGTTATTTTATGGCCTAGCGTGTAATCACTGGTTTGAAAATATTTCATAACAGCTTGAAAGGAGAGCATAATTTTCATAAGATGCAATCTTGCATAGAAATTTGTGAGTGTAACATTTTTAGTTAAACTATCCAAATTCATCGGGCGCTTCATTTGTTCTTTGTCTACTGGACAAAGTCTGGGACACATGTTTTTTTCTGTAATAAGTTTCTGCTCAGTTGTCTCCATATTTCTAAAGGTGATTTTGAGTCTGTTTAGATAATGCTATTTAGCACAAAATGTTCAAAAACTACTCTCCCCTGTTGAGAAAAGTCTTTTTTAATCTGTAAACATGCTCTATCTTTGTCTATTAAATATCCTTGGCCTTAAATGTTCCTGTCAGTTTGCATTAATGGGCACATGTCCCCACTCTTTTTGCTTTTCTCTTTGTTTCAATTCTAATTTCTGTGTCCTGGGCTTTCAGGTCAGGGTGATGTTTGGTCATCCATCACACCAAGGCTTCCCTTCCCCCTGTACCATGTATACAGAAAACATGAGATCCTGGGAAGGAGTTTCACTCCTCAGCCTGGTCCTTCACTTGTGAGTTTGAGGTGATGAAAGTTAGTCACAGGATTGAGGTCAGAATTCAATGAGATTCATGATCTATCACTTAGCAATTCAGCAATGAACAACACAGACTAATTTCTTTGAGTCTGTGGGTCCAAGGCCCAACTGGGATAGAGACATTACCCACTGGGGCTGGGCCCAAGACCAGTTCATGAAGTGCTTGGTGTGCAGGCACGAGGGCCTGAATTCATGCCCCAGAACTCATGTGGAAAGAGTTGGGCACATTTAGAGCATATCTATAATCCTAACACTGACAAGGTGGACACAGGAGGATACCTGGTCCAGAATTGGTGAATATCAGGTTCAGTGAGAGGCCCTGTCTCAGAAAATAAGGTAGAGAACGTTGAAGAAGATACTCATCACAACCCTCAGGCTTTGACATGTACACACAGATATGTGCATATTCACCTGTGCACACACACATGACAACCTATACTCATATTCCATACAAACCCATTTGAATGATGTATATATATACACGGGGGTGGGGGAGAGGGGGAAAGAGAGAGAGAAATCTCATTTGAAAAAGGCCCCTAGTACACCCTGAAAAGTTGCATGAACACTTGACAGAGAAAAAAAAATCCATGCTAAAGGGTTCCCAAGGGAAGCCCAATTCCATTTAATAACTAATGCCAGGTGAGTGTGGTACATCTGCCTTATTACAATCCCCATCACATCACCTTGCTATAATTTGACATTTGTGTCTTCCATTACTGTATTTTGTGCTTGACCCTAATCCAGTAGTCTTTGTCATTTAGGTGAGAGTTTAGCTCATTACTACTTATTGTTATAAGGTCAAACTTTCATCTTTCTGCAGACATTAAAAGACAAGGTGCATTTTGAGGAGATTGGAAGCATGTAGGGAAAATACTAACATCCTCTGCATGTGGAACTTGCTTAGCGACCATGAAGGGAGGCATTTGAGCAAATGAGTCACATATCAGAAGCACTCAGGCACACAGTGATTTAAAATGCAAATGAGAACAATACATGAGGGTTTTTTTTTTCCATCTTACAAATTGGCAATTCAGCGGCATAATATTTGATGTTAAGGAGGGTGCAGTAAAATGGCTAAGTATTTCCTTGCTGGTGGAAATGTAAATTAGATTTCCTCCCCCAAGGCTAAAGTCATGTAGTGATCTATATAGGGAGAGGTGGAAATATATTGTTTTCGCTGCTATAATCAATTGCAACAAACTACCCTTTGAGAAGCACAGGGCCGTGGTTAGAGATGTCCATATTAAGATGCTCAGTTGGCTGCCATAGTGAGTTGCAGAGATCCACATACAGGAACCCCACCCAGCCTTTCAGGGGGCAGTTCCCTAAGAGTTTCTCTGAGATCCAGAGAGATGTAGCCCAGCCAACCATGGTTTCTGACTCCCTTGAGATGGTCACACCTTTGAACTATAATTACTTCCTTCTTTTCGAAGACAGTCAGAAGCCAGTTAGTCCTGACCAGAGAGTAGCCGTCCTGACCCTGCTCGGTGGACTCTCCCATGGGCACAGTTACCTGAGTGTGGGTACCTTGAATCCCAGGCAACAGATCATCAGGTAGGATCAGGAGCCTCCTCACCAGCACCCCCACTGCCCCCACTTCACAGGTCTCACTCTCCACATATATGGGGCTCCTGGGTGCTGCAGGGTAGAGCCGCAGTAAGAGGAGGAATGAAACAACAAACAAACAGAGAGCACCTGGCATGGATGCTGCTCGCCCCACAGCAGCCTGCATGTGGCCACCTTCCCGGCCCCCTGAGTGTTCCCCTAACACCCAGCACAGACTCCGCTTCTTCAGCACCCCACATGCACACTGCTTTCCTGCACCACACATGCTACCACATTCTCAGTTCCCTGCACAGACAGAACTTGCCTGGACTTTGTATGGAACCATATCCCCAACACCCTTCACATGGCCCCAGCCAAACCAGGAAGCCCCTGTGTCCAGGCCATGGTATTGGCATACTTGTGATGGCCAAACTAGAGCCGAGGTACTGAGCATACTCTAGTCAGATATTCAAGCCCAAAGAGGTGGTGGGCCTTCTCTTTTCTCTTATTTCAGGGCGCCTCTACATGCCATGACCAGGCTACAACACGCTTCCCACGTTAATCTGAAGTATGGTGCAGTAGCAGCAACCCTCCAAGTATTGTTTTTCATGACAGCCTGCAAGGTAAAAGGATAGAAAAATTAAAGCTTTCCTCCGTCTTCATGATAACTATACTTTTCAAATTGTCTGGAAGAACTCACTGCCTCTACACTGTGCCTCCGAGAGCAAGCACTATTTAAATGACTATGGCACACACATGCAGAACTCTTTTGTTCACAGAGAAACTTCAGGTAAAAACTGAAAGGTTTAAATGATGCTTCCTTGTGGCATTCTCCCTCAGAAAGCATTTTGATAAGATTTGTCTGAGAAGTTTTTTTTTTTTTTTTTAATATATTTCATGTCAGAGTGAGAGTATTTACCAATGAGACTGAGGAGAATTTGCCTTCTGTGATTAGGAACTGGTTTCAGTCCTGTAGCCAAACCTGCTCTCTGTGAGGCTCTTATGTCTCCTGTGGTCCAGAAACTGTGTACAGAGAGGAAGTGGGCAGGGCAGGGAGGGCTAGGAGGACATGCTCCCCCAGAGCCTTACACAGTGGCCTAAGCCATTTTAATCCTAGTGTTTATCCACTCAGTTGGCTGCTGTCTCAGGACACTGCAAAGATTTTTTTTTCTAAATGAAAATTGATATACAAAGTCATGTTTTTTAAACTAAGTGATTTGTTAAACTGCTAGATAGATGATGAAGACGACGATGAAGGTGAGGGTGAAGATGAAGATAGGTAACAGATGATAGAAGATAGAGATAGATAGATAGATAGATAGATAGATAGATAGATAGATAGATAGAGATATATTACATTTTAAAAATCTTTTCATTGTATCCCTTAAAATGAAAATGTACTTTGGGATTTGGGACTAGAGCCGGATCCTTCCCAGCCTGCCTCTGTGTCTCCTCTACTCTGGCAGTCTTGGAGCCTGTTTGGTACAACTAGTTGCTGAACTGATTAGGTGTGAATCCCGAGCTGATAGCTACTCATCACTTAGCATCCCCAAACTGTATCAAAGCCCCTTGCTATCAAGTGTTTTTACACTTCTCTTCATTTCCTCTCATACTTGCTTACCCCAGGAAAAAGCTTTATCACCTCTCTAAGGGACTTAATAGCTGTGAATTACAAACCCCACAGCTATGCATACCTGTCTTAGCATTCTCTAAAGAGCTGGGTTGATTGTTTTCCCTCTGCAAATTCAAAATCAAGTGTTTACAGAGTCTATACATCCTGCATCAAGGCTTCCAATGCCAAGCTTCAGACATAGGGACACCAGAAGGTGGGAGACTTCTGGTGAATTTCATTTGTAGCTTGCAAGATCCAGCTGCTTAGCCAGAGAGGCAACAGTTGATGTAAACTGTATCTTTTGTCCCTCACTTTCCAAAACTCAGTGGCTGTATGCCTGGGACTTGCAGTTACACAAAGCAATGCCCTCTCCACAGAGCTAGCACACTGTACCAGTGGCCTTCCCATACGGAGTGCTGCCAATCAAGTTAGGAGGAGGAATGCTTCTTCATTGGATCTCACAGTTTCTGAGGTCTGAGTCCATGGTCCAGAGACCTGTTGCTATGTGCTTATGGAAACACAGGACACCTTGTGACTGGAGCAGGAGGCAGAACAAGCTGCTCAACCCACAGCATTCAAGGGATAAGGAAAGAAGAAGCTAGAGAAATACCACTATGTCCAATGAGGATACACCAACAATAACCTACACCTAAACCCCTGTCTCACTTATTGAAGGTCCCCTTCCCACCAACTTGCTCCCCAGTAATAAGCTGAGGACCAAGCCTGTGAAACATGGACCAAGGTGACTCATACAGAGAAGAGACCAAATAAATTATGGTTTTGTTAGGACAACAACAGAGAGAATGAGTGTGTGGTGGCTTTATCCCATCAAAGATACTCTATAGGTTATAGTTCAGAGTGACCTCAGTCCCAGCCCAATGAATATGCACATCATTATATATATACAGTGAAAGCACAGGCTTTCACTGTAGAGAACGCAGCTTCCTAACAGGTGCAAGAGACTGTGTGACCATTGCAATAAGTGACCTCTGCAGGGTGGGCCAATGTCAGGGAATTGACTTACCCACTAGCATGTTGACTGGCCAGAGAATCTCTTGCAAATGGCCAGCAGGGCTTTCTGACCCTGGCCCGGAGACTGACATCTTTATGAGTGGGTATCTGATGGAAAGCAAGTAGTTAGGAATGAGGCAATGAGCAAGCACACCAATGAAAACTCTACAGCCAGCACACAGCAAGAGACAGCTTGATTCTAGGAGCCTGAAGACACGCTAAAATAAAGAAATAATCAAAACCAGAAAGAGTGTTCCACCCAGGCTCCAGTAGCCTGGCTCTAGACATACCTTCCTTTAGCTAAGGACCCACTTCCTTCCATGGTCTCTCAGCCAAAGGGCACTTACTAGGCTTTCTGGTAGAGTGAGGGAGAAAGGCTTTGAAAAAAATGGGTCACTCCATCAAGTTAATAAACACAGCAACCAGGAAAGCCCCTTATCCATCAAGCAGGCCAGAAGCAGAGCAGGCAGAGCAATCGATAGCAGAGAGCTGTGCAGCGTGCTGAGTGCTGTCTGCAGGCAGAAAGCAATTATGGCCCATTCACTTAATGTTAAAACGTGGCTGAGGGAGGTGCCATGTCACCCTCACCTTTGGAGTGAGCAACTGTGGGATTAGGGGGTAATCTAAGCACCTTCCCCTAGTAGCTTAGCTTCTCTGAGAAGCTTCCTTGGAGCCATGGCATCATGACAGCATGGTCCCTTATCCTTATCCTGTTTCTTTGCCCCTCCCCCCAGGAGCAATCTCTGCGCATTTCAAAATCCATGGAGATCCTCTTTGGGTGCCTGGAGTAGAGTGGGCCCTGCCAGACTCTCCAGGCCACCACAGCTTCTTTCCAATATTCTGTGCTCCCATATCAGCAGGCAAAAGCTCACACATCTGATTTCATCGATGGACATGCGTTTTTGCAAAGTCCTTGAAAGAGTGAGGTATATTTTTGAAAGCTCAAACCAAGAAACTGTGGAGAGGAAGGAAAAAATGCCACTTTAAAAAAAAATGGCTATGTGGGGATGGATAGATGGCTCAACAGTTAAAGGCACTGAATGTTTTTCCAGAGTACCTGAATTCAAATCCCAGCACCCACATGGCAGCTCACAACTGTCTGTAACTCCAACATCTGACACCCTCACATACACACACATGGATGGAAAATACCAATGCACATAAAATTTAAAAAGTAAATTATTTTAAAAATGGCTACGTAAGGATGGCAGGTTTCAGTGGCTTCTAACTTCAGAGAGAGTGTTTGCAACATGAAGGAGGGGCTTCCTGAGCTCATGGCTGCTCCAGGCGCACCCTGCAGAAGCAACCAACCTCAAGCATCACCACAGATGCTGTTTGTTGTGTCAGTGTGTATGAATTTTAAACCATGAGTAAATGGGGACTGGAGTATTGACACAACAGTTAAAAGAACTGGCTGCTCTTTCGAAGGACCTGAGTTTGATTCCAAGCACACATAAAGTATCTCACAATGGTCTGTAATTCTAGCCCCAGAGGATCCAATGCCCTCTTCTGGCTTCTGTAGACACCAAGCTTGCATGTGGTACACAAACATATAACACAATATTATCAAGAGAATATGAGTGAATGATGAGTTCACAGGTAAGCAATTTTTTTTAAATTGCAGGATGCTTTGGTTCCTATAAAATTCTAATGTAAACAGCAGACTTTAAGAAAGGGGCATTCATGCTCTGGTTCACAATCTTATTAAACCAGCAAGCCTATCCTCCTGGACTGCCCCTGGAAAGTGTCCAAGAAGGGGCCATCTACTAGATGCCTGGCCAGCTAGGCCACCATTGAAACCCACCTCTACCACCGCCACCGCCACTACTACCATCATCACCACCATTGGGCATGTAGACTTGAACTCCAAACCACCTATTTTATCTCTGGCATAAAGAAAGGTTAACATGGAGGTGTGGCAAGGTGGAAGCTGCTACATGCTATGCTTGTGGCAGACAGTGGGTCCTCCAGGATGGCTTGTCCTCAGGTAAATACAAGACTGGCTACCCAAAAGCCTGGCTGAATGACGGCTCTGTATTCAATCCCTACATTCTGGAGAGACAATAGACACCCATATCATCACTACATATGTTGTTCTCCTTTGACAAGGAATGATATTAGGAGCCCAGTCACCTAACAGACTGCTAGAGTCCGTTAGATAAGACCTGGATGATGCTGTGTCCTTCAAAGGCTCTGTTCTCAAAGTCTCCACCATGGAGCTCTCTAAGGATTCTGTTATGGTGATGAGGACAGGCAGGTGACAGAACAGAGTGAAGGCATTCCATGATGCTTTGGGGAAACTGCTAGTCACCAAAGAGGGGCAGAAACTCTCCTATGGTGCTCAGAGAACTGTGGTTTAATTTTTAAAAAATATTTTATTCCTACTTGTATGGGTGTTTCTCCAGCATGCATGTCTGTGCATCACATGCATGCCTTATGTCTATGAAAGGAGAAGACGGCTTTGAATCCTCTGAGAGTGGCATTATAGATGGTTGCAGGCTCTGTGTAGGTATTGGGGTATCAAACCCAGGTCGTCTGTAAGAGCAGACAGTTGTCTTAACTACTGAGTCAACTTCTTCAGCTCTTGAGGACTGTTTTTTGCAAGAAACAAATCCTCAGGAATTAAATTTTAATTTGACCAACCAGGTTCAGAATAACAAAGTATAATTTTCACAACAAATGTGGAAGGTTCTAGAAAGAGCAGTTCTGAGACAGTCACATCAAACCTTCTGGAGTGCTCTTGCAGTGCTCTAAGAGGCGAATCTCTGTGCAGAAGAAATTCATGTTTTCTGTTGTAAGGACCAGCAAAACGACAGAAAAAAAAATTCTGAAAGTTGGAGGATAGGGTTTTCAGCGGAAGCTTTAGGAATCTTGGGACAGTCCCAAAGTTGACCAATAAAGATGATATGTTGTAATTTACATGATGCTGCAGTTATCAAAATCATTACTCTGCAATCAACAGGTACTGAAAGTAGAGTTGTCACTGTCTTCAGTGATTGGTAAATTGTCTATGTTCCAACAGAAAAAAAAAAAGAAAGAAGAAAGAAAAAGGAAAATCTCAGACTTGTGCGCACGCAAGCAGTGAAAGTCCCACTAAACTCAGTGGAAGTCCTTAGGAAGAAGGGCTTTGGTGAAAAAGAAGGAGAATATGATGGATGATAATGGGGGTGATGCAAAATGCCCCCAATTCACCCTGTACTTGTAGGAAATTGTCAAATATTTTCTTAAATGTTCCTATTCTGATTCACCATACTTGAACCTCAATTCAGGTCACAAGGCTAATTTGATGGACAGGAACACTCACAACACTAAAAATAGCTCCCTTCCCACCAAGAGCCCTTCACTAACCTTAGTCTGTGAGAATGGTTTCTGGGGTGACCTAAGACTGAAGAGAAGGTATACCCACCTCACGCAGTATCACCTGATACCCAGAAAACACCAAGAACACTTAGAGGGTGTGGCTTCATCATAAATCATTTCTGTTCCTGGAGTTGGTAGATATTTTGTCTCTCCTTACTTAGCTCTGCTAATCATACTGGCACTAGGAGAAGAAATGTGCATTTAGTCACTAGATAAAACATCTATTATCTTATCAACCTATTGTTTTCTAAATGCCAGTCCCTTAGATGAAACATTTCCTGCTTCCTGAATGCCTTAAGGTAGCATTCTGAAATGTAAAGGTGACAGTCTTCCATCCAGGGTGACATTACTGAACAGACAGACACACCATACAGGCTACACTAACTTCTGAGGGATTCCTTAATAAGTTAACAGGAATAGATAGTTTTAGAAGCCAAAAATCCAGGGTCTGTCTGTCTGAAGACACTGTCACCTGCAAGTTCAAGGAAGAGTCAGGACCAGGCTCACTCCAGGCTCCTGGTGGCTGCTGCCTTCCCTGAGGCTCTTCATAGACACAGCATTCTGTTCCCTGTGGCCATCTGTCCATGCTCTTCTCTGTATGTGGCTTCTTTCTCTCTTTCTTTTCTTTTTTCTTTTTTCTTTTTTTCTTATAAGGGTCATGGTCATTAAATTTAGGACCCATCTAGGTAATACATGATGGTCTCATTTTGAGATCCACAATGGTGTTTTCATGGACCCTTTCCCAAACCTTCTACAAACGGCTGTGAGTTTCACACAGCTGAAACAGATTTAACAAGACAGTAACAAATCTAGCCTCATCACACAGAATCTGACTCACTTTTGAAATGATTGCTCTCAGTGACCCGACAGGCTGAATTACTGCATTTTGCAAATAAGTGCAATTTTGCAATTTTGAGTTCTGCAAAGTATATCCATGCACGGTGGAAATCATTCCACTCAAGTTGTGATCTCTCTGCGTATCTTTTCAAGCCAAGCAGTTCCACAGGGAAGATCCAGCATGCAGTAGCTGTTGTATGCCTGACTGAAATACAGCATCAGTGAAGAGCCTCAGACCTGAATGCCAAGCCAAGGTTTGTAGGCCTTGATATGCCTGCCATGTTTTCTTCTAGGAGACAAGAATGATCTGTCCCTGGCTGGGTTGGCTTTTTCACTAAGACATTCATATCTGTTAGACTGGCAAGATGGCTTAACAGATAAAGGTCTTTACAACCAACCTGATGCCCTGAGGGTTTTTGTTGTTTGTTTGTTTGTTTGTTTGTTTGTTTTCTAATCCAAGATTTCGCTGTGTAGCCTTGTCTGTCCTGGACTCTCTTTGTAGACCAGGCTGGCCTTGAACTCACAGAGATCCACTTGCCTCTGCCTCCCCTCCTTGAGTGCAGGGATTACAGGTGTGTGCCACCATGCCTGGCTTTTGATGCCCTGAGTTTTATCTCTAGGACTCACAAGGTGGAAAAAGAGAAATGGCTCCCACAAGTTTTCATTTAACCTCCACATGCACAATCTGCGTGTGTGTGTGTGTGTGTGTGTGTGTGTGTGTGTGTGTGTGTGTAGAGAAGGAGAGAGTGAGAATGAGAGAGAGAGAGAGAGAGAGAGAGAGAGAGAGAGAAAACATAATTTTATAATTTTAAAATCAAAGCAAATAGCTCAGAGCTTAATTTCTGACTTCAATTTGTTGTTGATACAAGACCTAATACTAAAAAATCTTTCTCATTTTCCCATGGACTAACCACAATCCTAATTTTTTTCCTAGATTCTAATATATTCATTTTACCTATGTTTTATTCTAAATTATTTCAATTGTGGAATTAATTAGGGATTAAATAAATGGATCAATGAGTATAGATAAGTGGATGGGTGGATGGACAGACGGACGGATGGATAAATGGTTAGGTTTAAATATAGATAGTCTGTAGATGATGGCAGATGGTAGGTGGAGGAGTATGTGTATACACAGATGGATGGATACGTGAACATTGGGTGACTAGATAAATGATAAATGAGTGGATGTTTAAGTGAATGGATGATATAGTGAGGCTTGTCCCCAAATCCAAGCCAGAACAACTCCATCTTGTACCCAACCATGCTTTAGATGTTCAATAGGCTTGACATTAGAGAAATTAATTAATTTAAAAAAAAAAGCTGTCCTAAGTGTTTGAACAGTGTTTGCTGAGACAAGCAAAAGTTGGTACTAAGGACAAGTCCAAAGTTCATATTAAACACCTTTCCCAAAATTCAGTTCTGCCTGTGCCTCCTATTGTCCTAACCTGTAGTCACAGCGACTGCTTTGAAACTAGGTAGTGCTCTGATTGATGTTTTTATCAATTATGGTCTATGCTTTGAGTCACATAAAATGGGATCTTTGTGAGGCTGAATGGAAAATTTTGCGGAAATGGAATTGTCACCCATTGCTCTGTGACATGTAATAAACTCAGCACAATAAAGCTAAGTGTGTCTTTGTCTTGGCTGTTGGTGCTGTTCCAGCATGTTTGTGGAAGATGTTTATTTTACATTTCACTGAAAAGGCCATGGGATGATCAGATAGATGGATGGGTGGATGGATGGATGGATGGATGGATGGATGGATGGATGAGTGGGTGGTTGGGTAGGTGGATGGATGAGTGAGTAGATGGGTGGGCGGGCCGATGGTTGGTTAGTGGATGAAAGAGTAGTGTAAAGGTAAATAGCTAAAAGTTTAGATGGTTTACTGAATGGTAAGCTCATAGGATGAAGATAGTTTATGGACAGATTTAATTTTAATAAATATAAATATTAAAAATAGAATCGTAACTTCTTTGTCAAAATGGAACTTTTAGTCAAAGTGGAATTTTTAAACCTACTGTAGTTTCATTATTTTCAAATGATTAAGATGAGTGTTTTTATATTTATTTTACTGGAATTAACTTTGTGGGAATCAATTATTTTGGTAAGAAATTTGTATAAATTTTACTTAATAGTCGATCACACCTGGTTTTATGAATTATACCAATGATTAAAACAAAATAGCTAGTTTTAAAATTATTTCATTTGTACCTGTAATTATGTGTGTGTGGAGGGTGCAGATAAGTACAGGTGAGTACAGGGATTGGAGGGCAGAGAGCATCAGATTCCTTGGGAGCTGAAATTACAGATAGGTGTGAACTGCTTGATATGGGTGTTGTAACTGAACCTTTGTCCTCTGAAAGAGCAGTATGCTTTCTTAGCCAATGAGGTATATCTCCAGCGCAAGTTTTCTTTTTTTTTAATACATAGATTTCCACATATTTCAACATTTTCTAGTTAAATTTTGCCCACTTAAGTTTTATGACAACAATAACATACATTTCCTTGTGCGAAGTTTTTTTCACCGCCACATTTGTTTTGTGTTATTTCTACCAGCAATATTTATTGTGAAATAAATAAAGTGCACAGTCCATATGTCTCCCTTATTTCAAAACAAAAGTGAGAAATTCTCAGATGTTCCCAAGTTGAACTTTGGTTCAAAATTTATTTACTTTCTTGGCAGTTTGGGGGTGGGGGATGTTATCCACTTGTTCAGGTAGGGGTTGGTTTGTTGAGTTATTTGGAACTTTGTATTTGTTTTTGAATATGGAAAACCAAACAGAAGTGATAAATATATGTATCAGCATGGCAGGGTGACAACTGTGGATTGCCAGGCTCTCCCACACACATCCTTGGGACTGGTATGGTGGGACATGACTGAGGGCTTGTTCCTTGGAGATCCAGAGGGTATGCATTGCCCCTGATAACAAGTCCAACAGTCTCCATGGCAACTCCTCAACTCTGCCTCTGCAGTGCTGCATCAACTGCAGATAGACAGGACAGTTGAATGCCAATTAACTTTATTTACAAAAACAAACTGAGGAACATACTGTGCCAACTGGCCATCGTCTTCTGGTCCTCTGCTCTAGAGAGAGCCCTTGCTGACAATGAACAGAATGTGTGACATATGGTCACACGTCCATGTCATTCTGCACTTGTTACTTTTCTACCATTGTGATAAAATACCGTAACCAAAGCAACTTATAGATGATAGGATTTATTTGGGATTACAGTTACAGAGAGGTAAGAACCCATCATGGCTGAGAGACATTGCAATAAGCAGCAGGCATGGCAATAGGAACAGGAAGCTGAGTGCTCTCATCTTGAACCACAAGCTGGAAGCAGAGGGAGTAAGCTGAGAATAGGGGGGGACCCTAAACTTTTGGCCTCCAGGGGCAAATTTTCTCCAGCAAAGACTAGGCCTCCACAACCAGGTCTGCTAACTGATAGTATTCTAATTTAAATATTCAAATTCATGAGCCTGTGGAGGACATTCCAGTGAAACCACTGCTTGCTCTGAAGCTGAGAGAGACAGATTACACACATGCACACAAGTGTATGTGGATTTGCCTCCAGGGAACATAAGGAAAGGCATGCAGGAAAAGCAGCCTGCTGCTCTGGGCATGGCAATCTTCTGCCCTCACAGCTGGGTGGCTCCTCATAGTTACTAATGGCACCTGGACAACAGCCTGGGACTGGAGCCAGGAAAGGCAGAGCGCCTAGCACAGCAGTTGGAGTGGATAATAGAGCGAGTGAAAAGAATGAAAATTTATCTCCCTCTGCGTTTCCAGCCCTGTCTGGGATGAAAAGGCTCTCGGTGTGCAGCTGTTGATTCATGGTCTGGCAATTCTTTGGTAGAGTTCTCTAAATATTTTGTAGCCATCTCTGACTTGGAAATGCAGCGTTTGAAATATCTTTACTTGACCAAGAGGCCCCAGGTGACGTTAGAATAATGATTATCACATATTTTGCATCTCGTTGAAAAGAGTGCTGGAATAATATCAGCAGCATTGGTCTCAAGCGTGGAAGTGATTTAGGAGGAAGGCTGTGATTTGGAATAGATTGTGGCCAGGCCTCCAACTGCTCTCATAAAAGGCCAGAGTAGAAGGAACTTCATTTTTACTGCATGGTTCTGTCTGGAGGGAGTCTTATTTCTACTTTATACACTTTCAGAAATTCTACTGTTGGCTGGATTTATAAAGTGGAGGAAAGGGATCTGAGTGTGTGGAGATGGAGACACATGACACTCAAGCATCATTGTGTGACACAGATCTCTCTCTCTCTCTCTCTCCCTCTCCCTTTCCCTCCCTCCCCCCTCGTGTATGTGGGTGTGGGGGGGTGTGTAGACACAGACATATGATGTACAAGCATCACTGCATGGAATTGGAAGAGCTCTATCTGTGGAGACAGAAACATGTGACACTTGAACTGTCACTTTGCTGCAGGACCCACGTTGTTCAGATACGTCACCCTGAAGACAGTGTGTTCCGACTAGATAAACAGAATGAGATCGGAGACCTCAGGCTCATCTGCAAGCACTACTTGGACTCTCCTTCTGGAGCCTCATGACTCAGCAAAGCTTCCCTGAGTCTCTCTCTTCATGGGTGTGAGATGAAAGGCCAATTCCCAGCGTTACACGCTGTAGGGAACCAAGATCCCCCACCCACCCTGGTGTGCAGCCATCGTGGGAGGAGGTGAGCATTTTAGGAAGTCGTTGACCCTATTCTGTCATATTCTCTACCTTTTATGGATGGGTATTGTGGAAGAAAAGGACGTATTATTTGGAGCTGGAGAGATAGTGCAGTGGTTAAGAGTATCTGTCGCAGCCGGGCGTGGTGGCGCATGCCTTTAATCCCAGCACTTGGGAGGCAGAGGCAGGCAGATTGCTGTGAGTTCGAGGCCAGCCTAGTCTACAAAGCGAGTCCAGGACAGCCAAGGCTACACAGAGAAACCCTGTCTTGAAAAAACAAACAAACAAACAAACAAACAAACAAAAAAAGTACCTGTTGCTCTTAAGGAGGGCTAATTCCAAAAGATCCATTGCCCTCTTCTGGCCTCTGTGGACACTTCCTACACACATACATTAGGTGAAACACTCAAGAACATAATTTTTGTTTTCTTCCCAGATGATTCTAGCTTGTGTAAAGTTGACACGAAGCTAATCAACACCCC
>OU015748.1:111380299-111404960 GCA_907169655.1 Acomys percivali
GGGCACAGAATAGAAGTTACTGTGTCTGAATGCTTTGAGAGTCAAACTCTTAAGTCTAAAGCCCTATGGACCATTCAACTCACAATCGCTTACGACTACCATCACCAAGGGACACTGGAAGTGTCTAGAAGTGTAGAAAAAGAAACCAGCCTCCAGATCATGCCCCGAGAGGGAGGTGACTGAGGGGATGGCTGGGAGCCAAGCTGAGAAGCCTCACCTCCCACCCAGGGTCTCCTACTAGGCGAGGTGAGGTCTCAGCTTTCTGAGCTGAACTTGTAAGAAGCTACAAAGAGGCCTTATGATTCGCTGCTCCTTGCCAGCACATTCCAGGAAGAGAAGTGGCTGAGCCTAAGAAAGGCAAACAAGAGGAATAGGCCGAGATCTGCCACGCACGGTAATGAGTCGGATTTATAGAAAGGAAACACAATATGATCCTGTGTAATGGTTGTTGACAGAGATTCAGGCTGTTGGTTTTAGGAGATTAAATTGACAAATAGCATAGGTTTCCTGGGCTACAGTCCCTTATTCGTGGGCGCCTATCAAAGGTGTGTGTGTTAAGGCTCCAGTCAGGGGTGCGGAGATTTCCAGATAATGAGGACTTGTTAGAGCCAGGGGGGACATTGGAGATGGTGATCTGCATTTCCAATGGCTCCCCGGGAGCTCACTCAGCAGATGAGCTAATTCATGCAGGAAGTGGGGTGGAAAAACGACCCCTGTTGCTCCCAGAAAGAACAGACTACATTTTTAAAAATTTAATTAAGGTCTCGGATCAGGTTTTTGTAATTAAATTGGCTCTGTGAGTCATCACAATGATCCATGAGCGCCCTCTCCTATGCCCCAGTGAGGGGCAAGGGGCTCTGGAGTAGCAAGGCAGTGTGGCTGTGCTGCTCCCACTTATGTGGGGAGGGCACTAAGCACATGCATCTTTTTGTTTTGTCTTTTGACCTCTGAAGATCCCTCTCTTGGGGGAGCTCAAGTGTAGGCAGTGAGACAGGACAATATTCGTGACCCTTGCCACATGTCTACACAGCAATACCCAGCCCACGGTCTAGACTGTTACCCAGGGACAGTTGCCATTCAGCACAGTGGCCTCAAAGATGTTAATGAGACCTCCAGAGTTTTCCAAAGACTCCACTGAGTGGTGGTCATCAAGTGTGAGAATAAGCCAGAGATGGAAATTGGGGTTCAGAGAGTGATTTGCACGGGGAAGCTAAGGAGAGGGGGTGTGGCCCTGGAGCAGAACTATTTTCCAATAAAAAAGAACAGGCTGACATCTGGTGTGTGTGTGTGTGTGTGTGTGTGTGTGTGTGTGTGTGTATGTGTGTGTGTGTGTGTGTGTGTGTGTGTGTGTGTGTGTGTGTGTGTGTATTTGTGTGTTTTCTGTAGGAAAACTGACATGCAGGTAGAGAAGAGCCAGGGAGGAAGAAAGGCTGGAGGAAAAGATAGGACAGAAGATTAAGTTCTGGAGGCAGAGACAGTGTGACAGGAGTAGACTTCTGTTCCCAAAGAACTCAGCTCCTAGGATCCAGGTCTTATTACGTAGTTATGGGAGGCACATTACAGATCAGAAATGGGCTGCCTTGACATGAGCATGCTAGCACAACCTGGCCTGCAATGTCTCCCAGGGGCTATAGGGAGCCCAGCCAGGAAAGAGAAGCTAGGTCCCTCCATCCCTGTCAACTTTCACAGCCCACCCAGACTGGGCTGGTACCATGTAGTTGCATGCCCTCCTGAAACTCATTCAAGTAAACTGTGGAGTGATATGATCACCACTGCTTGTGGGAACAGGTGTCCAGATAAGAAGTGAGTGTTTGCCCCATGGTATGCTTTGGAGTAGTTCTGAGATCAGCAGATCTTTAACTAAAACTTTTTAACTGGTGATATCTGGTCCTGGCATGGGTCTAGGAAGAGCCTCTCCCCCCTCTGCCCTGCCTGATTCCTTCTCTTCTCTTGATCTTGCTGTCTCCCATCCCCCACCAATGTGGACATAATCTTGCAGAGCTTCAAGGATAATACATCTAACATTTCTTGGTAGAGGATTTACATGCAGGCTTCTGTGACTTGGCCATACACTGGCACCAAACAAATGGACTAAGCCATCAGACACAGAGACCTGTCTGAATATATGTGGCCTGTTTGGCAAGTCTAAGGACTTGGGTTCTATCCCCAATATTAAATGGAGATTTACCAAGAGTCCCAGTGTGATGTCCTCCATCTATCCCAATCTCCTGGTAAGTGAAGACTTTCATGGAACATGCCTTTTGGGCTTGTGCCCAGTTATAAGTGAGTATATACCATGTGATTCTTTCTGCTTCTGGGTTAACTCACTCAGTATGATCATTCTAGTGCCATCCATTTGTCCACAAATTTTGGAATTTCCTTGTTTTTCATAGCTGAGTAGTATTCCATAGTGTAAATGTAGCATAGTTTCTTTATCCATTCTTCAACTGAGGGACATTTAGGCTGTTTCCAAGTTCTCGCTACAATGAATAAGGCTGCTATGAACATGGTTGAGCATACATCCCTGTTGTGTGGTATAGCATTTTCTGGAAAGAGAAATATGGGAGATGGGGAAATAGAAGGTTCCGGAGGATCTTAGAAACCCACAAGAAGAACCTTGTAACAGGTGGATCAGGTTCCAGGGGGGTCTGTTTAAACTATTGCACTAACCAAGGACATTACAAGGAGTGAACATCAAACCCCTACTCAGATCTAGCCAATGGACAGGACATTCTCCAATGTTGGGTGGAGAGCAGGGACTAACTCTGACATGAACTCTGGTGCCCCATATTTGATGACCTCTCCTTGGTGGGGTGTCCTGGTGGCACTCAAAGAAAGAATAAGCAGGCTACCAAGATGAGACTTGATAGCCTAAGACCATAAAGTGGGGGTGGAGATCCCCCCTTGGTCATAGACTTAGGGGAGGGGAATAGGATGAAAGTGAGAGGGAGGGAAGAATGGAAGGATACAAATGATGGGATAACAACTGAGTTGTAATCTGAATCAATTAATTTTTTAAAAGGATTAAAATAAATAAATAAATAAATAAATGAGGATTTATACTAAAGAAGGAAAATAGGTAATAATAGAAGATAGATTATAGATAGATGCTAACAATAACAAGATGATAGAGAGATATAGGTAGATAGATAGATAGATAGATAGATAGATAGATAGATGACAGAGCAAGAAAGATAATGCATTGACAGATAGAGACTGAGAGAGACCAACACTGTCAAAACCAGAACAGGAGCTGCCATCTGCATTTTCATGGTGAAAAAAAAAAAAAACCAGTTTGAAGAATTAAAAGAAATAAGAAAAAATATCTCTTTATTAGTTAAATTATTTCCTGAGACTGATTTGTTTTCATCTCATCTGCTGATCACAGGACACACCTAAGAACACATCATTGCTCAGATCTGCTCTGTGCTCCTACCTTACACGCACAAGCCCAGGGCAGGGCAGGGGAAGGCAGGGCTGGGCAGGGCAGGGCTAGGCAGGGCTGGGCTGGGCAGGGCAGGGCAACAACCCTTTCCCTCAAAAATCTCATCAGAGGGGCTGGTGTAAGTGTTTCATCAAGAGCCAAACTGAGGCCGGGTGGTGGTGGTGGCGGCAGCGGCGCACACCTTTAATCCCAGCACTCAGGAGACAAGAGGCAGGTGGATCCCTGTGAGTTCAAAGCCAACCTGGTCTACAATGCAAGTCCAGGACAGCCAAGGCTACACAGAGAAACCCTGTGTTGAAAAAACCATAAATAAATAAATAAATAAATAAATAAATAAATAAATAAATAAATAAGCCAAGCTGAGAATGCTGGACCCACGATCAGCCTCACGGGAGATAACAGGGCACACTTGTAGACTACTGAGTACCTGGGGACTAGGGCAGGAGAGTAGGCCAGGAGGCTGGCTAGAACTCAGGGTTCCTGCGCAGGGTGAGAAGGCCCATAGTGGCCTCCCTCCTCTAAGCCCTCCCGTTCCGGGGTGATTAATGGTTGTATTATTCATAAATCTGCTCGAAGATGTAAACAGGGTGATTGTGGCTCTGTACGATATTAATAACTTAATGAGTCCATGCTATTTGTTTATGGAGTGGATAATGCGATCTCTGCAGGGGCCGGATACAATATTACAATCTGGTAATTCAAAGGCTGCCATTAAACACACACGCAAAGGGTGTGTTGTCTGAGAACTGAAGTTCAGAGCTCTGATGGAATCATTGGCAGGGCCAGGTCTCCTCAGACGACTGGCTGGCAGAGCCTGCAGCCCCAGGACCATGCTATTATCAGCCTTAATTTTATAGCATTTGTCACTTGAGAAAGTGTGAGAAGCCCCTACAGTTGCTCCTGTTCCTCCAGACTCCTACTCTGTATTTGTGGATTTATCTCAGCCATCTCGCATAGCTGAAGACCTACAGTGTGTATCCTTTTATAGTGGCTTCTTTCAACCCCCGCTAAGGTTCACACAGGCTCTGTTAATGTGTCCACAAGTCATTCTTAGGCCTATGCATGAATATGCCATATTATGTCAATTCATTATCAGTATGAACTTTTGCAAAGTTTCCACCCAGGCTACTTTTAATCATGCTACTATAGACATCTACCTGTAAGCTTTATTTTCATTTGATAACAACATTAATTACAACATACTTCAGTAGCTATGTGCCTTGCCTACTGCTCAGATCAGAGGCACATTGCTGAGGTCCTTGTTTGTCGCTCAGACAACAGTACTTGGCTCCACAAGAAGAGGAAGCTAAAGCCAGACCCTATGTGTGGTCCACGATGGGTCATACCTGGTCTCCTCACCCTGTCCCCTTCGTCTGGGAGGCTGGTGCTTGTATCAGAAATACTTGTTTTGCCTATCTCCTGCTGTGGAGGATTTGACGGGCTCCAGGCCTTGTAAAAGATCTCCTTAGACACTGAGAACCTTTGCCTTGACGTTGTAGAAGGCAAAGCATCTCCCTGAGGTCAGACTATAGCTACATCATCATAGAAGAAAGGACCATGCAGCTGTGGTAACAGCCCAGCCCAGGCAGAGAGACACATGCACTAGGGGCCCGTGGATGATACGGGAAGTGATAGCTGTTCCCAGAGCCACCACAAGAAGCAAATGACCTCACACCCAGGAAGGGTCTGTGTATGTGTGGAGTGATGGGGTCCTTTCTGATTTCACTGTTGTCCCACGGGGTCACAGGTAGATGGGGCTTCCATGCCTGAAGGTCTCCCTCACTGCCTGAAGCCCCAAAGGGTCTTATTGCCTTGGAGCATTCTTGTCACCTACCTCCTCCGCCCAGCTGCTGAGAAGTGACCCCCTTGTGTCCTCTGCCTGTCTCCACCATTAGTGCTTGTCTCCATGTCCTAGAGAAGAAAGGCAATGGCTTCCTCCATCCACAGGCATCCGAAGATTAAAAAAAGGAAAAAAGAAAAGAAAAAATAAAAAGGAGGGGGAAATCCATTCACCATTAATCTCCGAATGACAGGGCTGTTCATAATTAAACTCTGAAGAGGTGTAATTCTTTATTGAGAGAGATTCTTCTATTGCGCTGCTGCCACCACACAGGTTTGTGAAGAGAGGGCTTGTCATTTGTTGATAGTGGCAGCCCCCTGAAAGCCAGAGTCTCTCTCCCTCAATGTGGGTGTGTCCTCCCACCAGGAACAGAGAAGCCTTTGGTCTCATTTGCAGGACTGTGACACATGTGAGCTGCTGTGCCCTACAGAATGCTTGGCAAACCCCATGTTCTCCTCCCATGAGAAAACAGACACCTAAAAACACTTAGTCTGTGACAAATAGCAATGCCTAGCTCCTTTATCTCTCTCTGGCCACGTATGTGCATATGAGAGTGGGTGCGCGCACACACGCACACACACACACACACACACACACACACACTGGCCCCTCCAGCTTCAGTTTTCTCATTTCTAAAGTGATGTGTTGAGACAGCAAAAGAACCTTCTGGATTATAGGATAGTAGCTGTGCTGGAGGGTACCCCCGTTCTGGTCCTATTTCTTTCAGGAACTGAGCCTGGACATGACTAGAGTGAAGTGTTTTGCCCAGGGAACCCAAAGACTCACAAAGCAAGTCACTGCCTTTGTTAACCTGGATGGGCTAGGAAGGAGCTAACTGATGGGAGAATGAATCCGCCCATAGAGATCACCTAACTACCCGCTCTAGTCCCAGGGTGCTGAGGTGGCCTCCCCTCACACCCATTTCACCTCATCTCTGGGGGTCTTCACTGTACTCTACAATATTTAGCAGCCATGAGAAGGAGTCAGGTGTTGAGAAAGGCCCCATGTCCACACGTCCATCCAACCCAGCCAATGGAGGAGGTGTACAGGCTTGTCCATGAAGCTCCTTCCCACCTCTTCTGTCTTTTTCTAGAAGCTGCCAGGAGCCTCTTTGGGCCTCTGCTTAGGTTTTCTGTTGTGTTGCCTCTTCCCTGTTTATTTGTGAGCTGCAGTGTGAAACAGTTACTAATTCAGATTTTTACTGTGGATAAACAAATACAGAAAATTAACAGATGTGTTCTGCAGATGTCCTTAACAAAAATAACATCCCCCGTGACGTGAAGCATCCAAGGACGGAGCAAGAAGATGCTCTCTGTACAACCCACTCCTTGCCTCCAGTGGCTGCAACCTGAGCTCCCTAGGGGACGAATAAGTTTACCTGAGCTCCTAAGATGGTGGCAGATCAAGCGATGGCGGTGTTTGCTTTTGAAACAGTAAGAGAGTGGCATGGAATGCACAGACTAGAGGACACCAAGCAACAAGATTGCTAGAACCACAGGATGCACAAGCTGTAAGAGCATCCCATGTCCAGCAGATCAGTGATGGCTCCAATAAGAAGGTTCAGGGGCTCCTGCATCAGATGAGGAAGAGGAGTCATGACTTGGAACCGAGGTTGCCTAGCAGAGTCTGGGACCTCAGGACAGAAGATGGGAGTCGGTAAGTCAGCCAGATTATTGCAGGGCAGGACACAGATCAGGGCCTCTGTTCACTATATATTCAGTGTGAGATGAAAGTCCTGCTACGATGTCAATTTCCATGTGATCTGGGCTCAGCCTTCCACCCCATTAAAGAGGCCACAACTATCTGGGCAGTAGCCATCACCGTCCTGAGACACAAAGGTTGTGACCACCTCCCTGGACAGGAGGCAGGAAGAGGATGGGTGAACCCCTTAGGCCTGTCTTCACCTCCCACCATGATTCAGAGGCAGCATAAGCCCCTCTCTGGTCTCTGTGACCCACAGCATGCCTCCTGGACGCATTCCCTGGAGACAGGCTCCTCCCTGAGCCACAGTTGCACCTTGGGGCCACACTCCACATGGAATTGGTTGCACGATCAAATGCCAGTCAGTATAGCAGACCCTACAAATCAGGACCTGTGCCTCGCACATGTGAGAGACTTTGTGCAGATGCAGAGACTGTTTCCATTTCCCTTAAGTTTTCTGCATGCATTTTCCACCTCCACGTGTTTGTAAAGCCTCCATTGTCTCTCAACTAAAAAAAAAAAAGTTGCCTTGTAATAGTCACCAGTTCTTCCTGAAGAAAACCAAACTTTGGTTCCCCTTCCCTGGGCCACAGTTGCTATAGCCACTACCTCCCTCTACTACCCCAAACTCATGGACACCCCCAAGAAAACACCTTCATACTCTCCCAAACTTGCACACATGCACAGACATGTGTGCACACTCACTCACACATGCACATGGAAGTGATGCTCACGCAGATTCTCATATGCACACGTATCCCATGCACATACATACCACAGGACTGAATAAAGTTCGGGTTCTGCTTCTTTGGCATGCCAGTCTGCTCTCTGTGAGGAAAACACTCTGCACAAATTTATTTCTTCCTATGTGAAAGGAGCTTCGGCCCCGCAGGGATAATTTCATTCGCCTTTTCTTCCAGAAATGACTGTCATGCACAGAGAGCTTCTTCTCATCTAATTTTGCCCCAAAATAAAATAAAAGACGACAACGACGAGATCCTTCCAACTAAAGGGAAAAGGTTCAACCCAAGCCCATAATTTGATGCTCAGGGAGAGGTACTACAGACAGGGAAACTGGACAGTGGAGTTCATTGTTGCCTCAATTGTGCTGGCCCCTGACCCGTCTTCCCAAGCCGAATGCCGAGGAATGGGCTGCGAGACCAGGAACAGGTGGTCTCGTCTGGGCAAGAGATTCTGCTAACGACCTGCTTCACATCCCCCCTGCACATTGTGTCTTTACTAAAAACACAATAGCATATGGTTAGAGGTCCTCTGATGCTAGAAATAGCGGCAGCAGTGCTGGCTCTCCTATGATGGTCCTGGAGGGTCAGAAACTCAGCCCACTTCAGGTCTCAAGCCTCTCCCAGAGCCTCAGTGGCACTTACCTACCTGGAGGCATTTGGTACGTGCTTGGAACTAAAGTTCAGGAACAATCCTGGGGGGGAATCTAGAGTTGGTTCTTAGGACCCAGTAGGACAGGGCAAGACATGAAGAACCCATCTCGAGGTACTGTGAGGAAGAAATGAGGTGGACACTGCCCCTGTAAAGACTCTTGGAACTCTCTGGGATTCTTGCTAGTTTTTGCAGTCTTGTGACTCCAAGACAGGGCCAGGAAGGTTTGTTCCAGTTTCTTCCCCCTTGGGTGTAAATATCCCAAGAGAGAGTCAGCCCCTCCCTGCCAGTAGCACTGGCTCCTAATATTTATTTACAAACATAACAGGTGTCTTATAGCACATGTGTGTCCCATAAGGGGGTCTTCATTCAAAAGGCAAGGATTTTTACCCTCACTAGCTATCATGTCGATATCAAAAAGAAGAGCGTGGATGAGAAACCACACCCCGACACAGGGGACTGGCCATCATCTAAGCAGAGATGTGATCATCCCTCTATCTAAAAATCCAGAAAATACCCATGTCATTGCTCTGGCCAGAAAATAGTCTCAGGAAACAGAGGACCCCGATCCTCACGCAGGATGAGCTCTTCTCAACACCCTCTTTAAGTTTCTGTCTCTGCGCTACACCTCCACTCTTTCCTGCCAACATGGAGATCCTCAGAGTGTGAGGTCCCAGACACATGGTGCAAAGAAAAGAAAGCACTAAGCCAGTGACTTGGGAATGGAGGTGACCCCATCTCAGCTAGGTAGTGTGGCACATTTGCCTTACTGTTGGTACCTAGGAGTGAATGTCGCCATACTTACGAGAAGCTAGGGTGTGCCAAGCAGCAAGCTCAACCCAGGATGAATGCGAGAGGGTGGAAGACAATCACAGGAGCTCAGACCCCTCTTGCCTTGGCCTGCACACCAGTCAGTCGGGTGCCTGTTCCTTACTCCTGGCAAGTTAATGGTCCTCTCATTCTTTTTTCATATGTAAAGGAGAGGAATTGGTCTTGGAAGTTCAGGGAGACATTCCTCAATTTGAGGGGGAAGAAGAGGGAGAAGATGAATAAGGATGCAAAAGAGAGATGGGCAGAAGCAGATGCAGAGAGAGAGGAAAGAGAAGGGAACTGAGAGGCCAATCCAGAGGGAGGGTGATGACTTGGAGATTGAGTAGTTAAAAAATGAGGATGATGGCATGTAGTGTGCCATACAGAGTCCGCCATGTCCCACTAAACACACTAAGTCCCCAGCACTGTGTGGGCAGGGCTGAACTGACTCAGCAGCCTGTGCAGTGTGTGCTACACAAAAGGTGGCCTGCACTGTGTACATCCACAGAAACCAGAGGCGACCTGGAGACTCAGGCACTCATAGGTCCCACTGTCTGTGCAGGAGTGGGTGGCTCTTAAAGAGGTTCATTCATTTTCAATGCTTTCTAGGTCATGGAGTAGGGCAGTTGACTTAAACTCTAAGAGAAAGGATGTAGAAAGAGTGGATCTCATTCTATCCCAGATGCAGAGGGTCCCCAAGCTCTGGTGGCCTTGGCTACATGGGAGAGAATCTTGTTTTTAGCATCAGAGACCCCAGGGGTTAAACAGCCAGTTCTCAGATTCAGTGTCCTCCACCAAGAGCCACCTTCCCAGAGCCACATGCTCAGAGAGCCCTGACATGAGTACCTTCTCCCAGAGCCTGACAGAGCTCCTGGTCCAAGTTTTACTCTAGTAGAGGCTGCTCTGCTGCCAGGAAGGACATGTGGTACTTCCCGGCATGGAGACTTGGGGGTGGACAATCTCTCCATCACACCAGTGACATGATCTTATAGGCATTCCTCTTTCTGCTACCCCTAGGTATTACTGCATCTTAGCTTCCCCCAAATGGGGAACATCAAACATGTGATACTTGTCCTTACTCCCCAGGCCATAGATGATACCTCAGAACACAGAACTTTCAAGAATCAGAAGCCCTGCAGGCAGCCGGAGAGATGCTCAACTAAGAACTAAAGTCCCTCTATTATACATTCATGAGCTGAACAATGCCAAGGATCCCCCTGGCCACCATGTCCTTCTAGACAGCAGTTTCCCAGGTTGTTGGGATCTCTGCTTGTGGGAACATGCATAGAGCAGCTCATCGGGCCTGTAAGTCCTATATGATAAAAGCTTTTTAAGGGGAAAAGGGAACACACACAATGATTAGCTATGGGAGTCTGAGACGTTGCCACTCATGGGCTTTTGTTTACTTAGAGGTAAAGCAGTTGACTACACACACATTCCCACAGAGGGCACCTCTCTCACATCACTTCCCCCACTGACTACAAAGTCTAGCCATCCTCTCTTCCTCCCAGTACATTTCAGCACTTGGGGTGGCCCCCTGATCCAGACACATGTCCCTCACCCTTGACCTCACGAGAATCTGACGAGACCTCATGAGAACTGTGATCTGCACACCTGCGGTGGACTGCCACTTTTCCATCTGGTACAGACAGGGAGATGTTCAGACCTCATTCAGCCCAGGCTTGGTCCCCTGCAGGATATAGTGGGAGCAAATTTGCTCTGGTTCATACCAAAGAACCATGGACTGAGCGGCTTCTGTAGCAGCTGAAAGAAGAGCAGCTTCAGCAACACACCTTGCCTCTCTTGGTCCAGGAGGCTTGGAAGACCAAGGCATCCCAGGACTGGTTCTTCTAGTACTTTCCTTTTGGTTTGTGGATGTCTTCCTCCCACTTCACCCCTGTTTCCTTACAGGGTCGTCTCTCAGAGCGAGTCTGTGTCCTGATCACCTCCTTTCATAAGGACATTCATCTTAATATTTTGTGACACTCTCCCTTCCTTTATGACCTATTTATATCAGTGATATCCATAGAAGCCGTGTCTCCCAATACAGCCTTATTCAGAATCCCAGGAGCCAGAGCTTTGGGATATTTATCTGGGAGACAGAGTTGAGCCACTCATGTTGGTAAACAGAACCCCAAATACTTGACTTTGGGTCATGTCAACATCCCATAAGGGAGACAGACTGGGAGGCTAGGAACTCTAGTAAAAGAGATGACCCTGGCAGGAGGCAGAGGAGTATGCCAGAGATGCTTCAGAGGGTCATGGAAGTGAGAGAGGAGATAGGATATGAGACACTCAATGGGGGGCAGAATGTTATCTCTGTAATCACAGGCATCTGCTGCAAGCATGGACAAGGAGTAGACATCCATTCAGGATTGGGTCCAGCCACACAGACCCCCAGGCCCTCTCCTCATTGAGTTATTTTTTCCCTTAACACTGATGCAGCTCATGGCTTCGTGATCCCCTCACTTCTTCATGATTCCAGAGCCTTACACTAAACATAGAAATACTTGCCAAGTTCCACAGTGCTGTCTGCCTGCCTGCCTGCCTGCCTGTCTGCCTGCCTGCCTGCCTGTCTGTCTGTCTGTCTGTCTGTCTGTCTGTCTGAAATCCCACAGCTAGTGTGGTGCCTTTCCAGTCCCAGTAGGAGATAGGAGAGGAGAATCATTTGGAAAGCATAAAGCGTTTGCCTTTTGGGCGATAGATTGACATCCTCTGTGTTTCCCATTTTTATAACATGGTAAAAATTTCCTCTCCTCTGCCTTTTATCTTTGCATTAATGCAAGATAACTTGATCTTACAAAGTTTAAGGTCTCCTGAAGAACAAATGAGCTATCAAGCTGATCACAAATCTGACACCTTTCGGCCCGGATCTCAGTGCTGGAGTTTTTATCAGAATAATCCTGGGAATCGCCTAAATTCATCATGCATGCTTCCAAACGTGCCTTTTAAGAGTAAAGCGGACACAATTTACCTGGAGTCTTGTCCCCCGCTGGTTTATGCTGTGCAGACACAGCTCCTGCTGTCTCTTTTCCATGGCATTTTAAAGGGGTCCTGGGGCTAATGTATCCTCACCGTCTCTGAGGAATACACACGATGCTCTCAGTGAAGCCAGCCGCACAGACTCCACAGCCAGCAGCAGTCCTGGCTCCCTGGCTGGTTTGTCCACTTTTCCTCAGTGTGCTTGGAGGTCACACACCCCTCCGGGACTTGCTGCAGCCTCCTGGATATTGGCTTTTCCTGAGCAGGGAACTTTTCCTTTTCTGTGTGTGCTGCAGGCATGGGATCCTCTGCAGCTCCTTCTCCACCCACCACTGCTCCCTCAGGGCTCTGGATCCTGTGGGGGTTTTTGAAAGCATTCCTGACTCCAGCAAATGCCAGCTGCACCCCTGAAACCAATGAGGACCAAAGTCTTGCCATAAGTCCCAGCTGAAAACCATACTCCTGACCATCTTCTTGGCCCATATACAACGCATCCAGGATTCTGAGTATGGTGTGTATTTTTCCCTGGTAAGCCTTCCCTAGGTGCAATGTGAAGACACCACCCCAGAATAATGCATCCTTGATGCATGCCTTAGTTACTGTTGTGAAGAGACACCACAACCAAGACAACCCCTGTAAAGGAAAGCATTTAAGTACTAAGCGTTACTGTGGACTTGCTTACAATTTTAGACGGTTGGTCCATTATCAATGATGCTGGCAAACATGGCAGCATGCAGGCAGGCACTGGAGCAGTGGCTGAGAGCTATGTCCTGATTCATAGGCAGAGAGAGTTTGGACTGGACCTAGCATGGCTTGTAAAACATCAAAGTCCACCTTGCACTGGCACATTGCCTCCAACAGAGCCACACCTACTCCAATAAGGCCACGCCTTCTAATTGTTCTAATTCTTCTCAAATAGTACCACTCCCTGATGACTAAGCATGCACATTTATGAGCCTAAGGGGACCATTCTTACTCAAATCACCACAATGCACAAAGCAAGAACAGAGCCATGCCACTTGCCAGCTCAGAATCTGGCACATGGAGTAAGTATCCGGTGCCCACTGTGTCCCTACCTTGCTGGTCCTCACTGGCTCTTCCACATAGCTTACACTCAGAAAGTTTGTCCAAAGTGCTCCCATCTTACTCAGGCTATTTGACAGGCACTTTACCTTGTGGCTGCTATGGTTTACCCCTAAGCATTATGGCAAATGGACCTCTTCCTAAATCCTCCATAAAGCCACCTCTAAGGAAGCTTTGGATTCAGGTGTGTTGGCTCCCTCCATAAGTGCTGGTACTACTGTGACGATGATGCAATACTGTCTTCCTACAGGCTGTGGGTATCTAGGGGCAAGCTGATTGAATATGGAGGCATTTGTGTTCTGCCTCTCTCTGTATCCACACAAAAGTTTGAGGATGTGTGAGTCTTCATCCTGAGGCTTGAGTGTGGAAGCTTGATCTCAGAGCACTAAACATGAGTCTTGGGTTTTCAGTTTGGAGTCTTGAGCTTGAGATCATGACTTGAGTCCTCAGGTCTGAGTCTTGAGTTAAAAGTTGAAGACTTCCTCCTGTATGAGCCTGAGTCCTGAAGTCTGAGTGTGAGGTGCCACCAACCTAACAAGCTTACACCACTGTGGACACGATGCTGTTGGTGCCAGATCAGCCAAGCATATTCCACTGAAGCTGATGGGGAGGTAGGTGGAAAAA
The DNA here is from genome assembly GCA_907169655.1 of Acomys percivali. Taxonomy (NCBI): domain Eukaryota; kingdom Metazoa; phylum Chordata; class Mammalia; order Rodentia; family Muridae; genus Acomys; species Acomys percivali. The sequence goes on from OU015748.1 coordinate 111,394,177, forward strand.
GGGTCCTTTAATGCACCAGGGTGGCCCCTGGCTACTACAGCCCCATTTCAGAGCAGGGTAGGTAGATGCTTTTCTTACACTGCTCTGCCTCCCTTCCCATGAGTGTGGCCCTGAGACCCATGTCTGACTCCCACCCAAGATGCCCAGGGCATGATGGAGTTCCAGGAAGGTGTAGAGCTGGTAGGTGTTCATGTGTCCCTCTTCATTTAGTATAAGGATGGTGATGAAAATGATCAGCTATTGGTGTAGGCCATCCGTGTGCCCATAAGCAATATGGCCTCCATCATAGGCACCACCACCCTCCCTGTGTCTCTGTGTCTTAAGACCACAGGGGTGTCCACCGTGCAGTCAGGGCCTCTAGGATAATATAAGGCGAGAGTTCCTCGCAGGTGTGGTGGAAGCTGCAGCTGTCGGTAGCTCCAGCCTTATTTAAACTTTTTCCATGTAAATAACCGATGGTCATAAAAAGGAAAATTGCATTTGCTTTGAGTGGGCAGAAGATACATTTAAGTCAAAATGAGGAATATTCTGGGAGCGTGGCGTCAGCCCATGAATAACAACACTGTATTACTCTTTTTTTTCCTAGGCGTTCAGCTCGGCAGTGCCATTTGTCCTTGCATACCAATGCAACAAATTATGTTATTTAATGAAAAATAGCCCAGCACTCCTTCAGAGGCAAACTCACCATGTCTTGGTGACATTATCATTAATGCATCAGAACCCATGGATCAGCTGAAGCCTGACTGTGCCCAGAGGAAGGGAGTGAATCACAGTCCTCCACATGCTGTAGGCTCAGCACAGACACACAGGTGGTCTGGGGGTGCTTGGGGGACACTGGCTTTTTATCTGCAGCTGCCCTGGGCCCCATGTGCCTACACTAAACATTGGCCTCTGTTGGACCAGATGTGAAAGTGTGAGAAAAGGCTGTCCTGATGTGGTTGTTCTTCCAGGAGAGCTGTAAGCATCCTATCTTATGCTGGACTTCACAGGACACATAGCCTGGCATCCAGCCTGTTCAGGACTACAGCACTCTTTTCTTTCCCAGCCATGGACACAGATGGGAGAGTCGGGCTGAATGTTGTGGTTTTTTCTAAATTTTATTTTATTAATTTATTCTTATTACATCTCAATGGTTATCCCATCTCTTGCATCCTCCTATTCCTCCCTCCCTCCCATTTTCCCCTTACTCCCCTCCCCTATGACTGTGACTGAGGGGGACTTCCTTCCCCTTTATATGCTCATAGAGTATCAAGTCTCTTCTTGGTAGCCTGCTATCCTTCCTCTGAGTGCCACCAGGTCTCCCCATCCAAGGGACGTGGTCAAATATGAGGCACCAGAGTACTTGTGAAAGTCATACCCCATTCTCCACTCAGCTGTGGAGAATGTCCTGTCCATTGGCTAGAACTGGGTAGAGGTCTGAATGTTGTTTTGATGCCCAGACATGACAAAGCATTTAAGATGACTACAAAAGTGACCTTGGGATGCCTGTGGAAGGCTTAGCATTGGCCTTGATTAGGTGATGGACACCTCACACATCATAAAATACATAAGTGTAGATGTACAAAGACATCATGGCCAACAAACACTGGATCAGTGTGACGGGAAGCCAGCTCAGTGTGTTTTAGCTGGTGGCCCTGGTGGTATTGACACATTGCATGGTCATGTTCTCTATCCCAGGTCTGTACACAGAAGGCATGTACCATGCCTGCTGTACCATGGGTGTCAGTGAACTCCAGCCAGTGTTTCTGCACCGATACATTTTTATTACTCATCCACCCCCAGGCCTGGACCACACTGTAAGTTAGGATGAGGGTAAGTTATAGTTGTGGAGGATCATAGCTTTTGGGAATCCTGGTGGGATAGGAGGTGTATGGGGGCTGGGTCTGTTGACTCTTATAGGCATCTCCATGAGACTTCCTACACATTTCTGTCAATGGTATCATCAGAAAATACAGACCTTGCTTCTTTTCTCCATTTGACTCCTCCCTAGAACATGGCAGTGAAGAAAGTCCCTACTGGACATTGGGAAGACCTGGGTTCATCTCTTACCCTTGCCAAGTGTGTTCGTTGGAAAGACAATTATTTAAAGTGCCCTAGAGGTCTATTTCTCTAAGAAGTCTTCAGTGGCTTTTGACAAGAGAGTGGCAATTGACAATGTGAGTCCCCAAGCTGGAGCTCCAGGGCCCTGAGTCCTTCCAGAAGATGGAGCTATCCTGTGTCCCTGCAGCTTAAGGCTGGTTTAGAGAAACTTATAGTCCATCATAAATTTCCACCACAGAGTATTTTTTTCTTAAATAAGCATTTGGATTTATGGGTGATCATGAATATCTCTCATCAGATGTGAGTCAGAGCTACAGAAATGATTAAGAAGAATTAGAATTGTTAATGAAATCGCTGACCCAGGCTAAGCAGTAAAATCAGATGCCATCCTGCCCACTTGTCTTGTCTATGACTCTGCCACCAGCCACAGTGGGGGCTTCATGCTTCTAGCAAAGCCATCTAAGACCCTAGGAGATGCCCTTGCCCTGGAAGTCTCACAGCCACCAACTCCAGCCCTTGGGATAGTGTTCTGCACCAGCTAGAGGAGCAACATGCTGGCACTGGGAAGTCCAAGGCACCATCCCTACGTGCACCAATGTCTATAGTGCAAAGGAGGAAAGTGAGTGAGTGACATACTCCATGCACACACTCACTACAGTGGGCCTTTTGGTTACTTTGAGTCACCCACAGTCATGTAGATAACGCCTCAGCCACATAACTATAACTCTATCGGTTCACGAAACTGGGCCTGGATTGTTTCTTTGATGTGTTGTTGATACCAATCTGTCCTGAAGAGACAATTGTTCATGCCTGCACAGGAAAAGTCATGAAACATAGTTGTTGGAGTGGGGAAGGAGGGAGGGGGAGGCAGGAAGATGGAGAGAGAGGGAAAGAGAGGAGAGGAGAGAGAGAGAGAGAGAGAGAGAGAGAGAGAGAGAGAGAGAGAGAGAGAGAGAGATCAAGAAACAGCTCCTTATTGCTGTCATAGGTAATAAGACATGCAGATAAGGCTGACCTGTCTGAGGGTAGAACATTCTGATGCACACAGTTCCCACACACTGTTCAGATGGTGTGTCTCTTCACTGTAGCAGCAGTGAAGGCCCCTCATAATGGATGATAAGGTACATGGTCAAGGACAAGGCATCCAAGAGTAGATCATCCTCAGGGCAAGAACTAAAATCTCAGGGTGGCCATCTTTCTCTCCATGGTATGATATGACATGCCTTCCTGATGAAGGAGATCTGCCATGGAAGGACATGGATGCACCCTCAAGGAAGTAGAGAACATATTGCAGTCTCTGAAAGTAGCATCTACAGGATCAGATCAAAGTAGGCTGTGACAGAATTTGTGTGACATTTGATGTGGGTGGTAAGATGTGCAACTGAGGCTCAGCTGTTTCTCAGACGGAACTTGTCCCTGTAAGGGGGTGGAATTCCAGTGTGTGTGTGTGTGTGTGTGTGTGTGTGTGTGTGTGTGTGTGTAAATTGATTCTATTCTTCTCACTAGCCTCTTATTTATTATAAAGATGGGAGATGGCAGGGAGAATGAGGGGCTTGGCTTGCCCTTTCTTTTTTAATTTTTATTATATTTCCCTTTTACATATACATTTATATTATTACACATAAATAAAATAAATTACATGCAGTAAGAAGAACCACAAAACAATCAGGAATTATTATATATATGTTATATTCATAGTGTATTGGCTATTTGTATTTGGCAACCTTGAAGAAAACATCTTTCCTATTTTGGTGAGTCTAAAATTCTGAGTGAAAATCAATATCTATAATATCTCATGTCTGTCAACTTAAAACATCTATCTAGACCTAAAAACATCTTAACCCCTAAACAACTATGCTTAATTGTAAGACTAAATTACCTGGTCTTCAACCCCATCAGAGACTTGAGAAGGAGTAAATTTAATTACCTTGGTAAACTGGAAGTGCAGGTTAGCAGTTTCCAAAATGAAAAAATGACAGAGACAGCTTGCTGCCTGAACAGTCACCCAAAATTCTCTATAACGTGGAGCATCATCTTCAGCCTTCGGAACCAAAATATCTGACACATTTATGAGGCAGGAACTGTTGAGAACTTGATAACCATGTCTTGGCAGAGTTTGGCTGTCAACTCAGCCTGCATCCAAGCTTGCCCATTTTTAGGCAGAATTATGTCTGTGGCAGAAATGAAGACACTTTGCCCAGTGGCTTCTTTGCCACATTTGAAGCCATCTCCATAAGAAGGTTCTTTGATATGCACCATCTTCTTTGAAGTAGGCTGGGTGTTGCCAGGAGTTAACCTGTCTTGTTGTCAAAGAATCTTTAAAATAATAAAAAGCATCTTTAAAGACCGTATTTTGTAGGCCTCTGAGGCTTTTGAAGACCTTATCTAACTATTTTACCTTATATATCCATAGAATCATATCTATCCATTGAACCTAGGATGTATATTCTTGTGATAAAAATAGACTAGTAATTGATATGACCGTGATTTGATCAACTAATAATTAGGTTGTATTACTTAATTGTCCTAAGCAATCTGGCTTGCCCTTTCTTACAGATAGCAGCACAATAAGGAAAGAGAATAGATATTAGACTTTCCAAGAGGCCTTCCTGAGATTAAAAACAAAAACAAAAACAAAAAAACAAAAACATTGTGTCTTATAAGGAATTGGAGAGTGAAGAAGGAGAAAGTGATAGAGAAGTGACAGAAGATGGCTCTTAGATCTGGTCTTTTATAGAGAGAAAGGGAAATGTGTTATTAAGCATGAAGAAAAGAAGTCTTCTTAATAATGACCCAATACAGGAAACTACAGTAATCAGGAAACCTGTACATCTAAGCTCCTGGAATTGGGAAACTCTTAAACAAGAAGCCTTTGGGACTGTGGGAGATGAGAATGACAGGATCAGTCTGTGCTGTGGAAACAGACAAACTGTGTCATGTAACTATACAAAAGCTGCCCAGCCTGAAGCAATGTAAAGGAAATCAGTGTCCGACCAACTGGTCCATGAGACGATTTGGACACTTGGTTATCACTGTCTGAGGTCCCTGTGAATAACAGAAGATGGAAGACAGCTTAAGATGGACAGTCATCTGGGGAGTTGAGCATGAGAAAGGTGGTATTTGATACACACTTTACTGGAGCACATAGAACTGTGTTCTCCGGAGAATTAAGGAGGAGGTTGAGGGGCTAGAGAGATGGATGAGTGGATATGAGAACTTGCTGCTCTTGCCGAGGACCTGGATTTGGTTCTTGGCATGCACAAGGTGACACAACAACTCACAATCGCAGTTCTCAAAGATCTTATGCTTTGTTCTCACTTCCATGGGCACCAGGCATTGTACGTGGCACCCACAAACACATGCAGGCAAAACACTCATACACGTGAAATAAAATAAATAAACCTAAAAGTAAGTTTAAAAAAGAAAGACAGGAAGAAAAAAGGAAGAGAGACAGAGATGGAAAGAAGGAAGGGGGGGGGGGGGGGAGGGGGGGAGGGAGGGAGGGAGGGAGGGAGGGAGGGAGGGAGGAAAAGAAGGGGTTAGTTCTATAAGGACCTTGGGGCTGGTATGGGAATTTAGTGGCTTTGCTGAGCCCCGTGGTGAGACCTGATCTCAACAAAATAAGAGAGGTTCTTGGAGAGGGGTGTAAGTGATTTTGACTAGTGTGTGGTGATAATTACCCAAGGTGCTAAAACATTCTGTGAAGGTGAAAAGGGAAAGTAGACAATGAGACAATTCCAAGTTTCTTGAAAGAAAATGTGGCCAGCTTTGTGTGGAGCTAGAATGACCAAGATTTAAAAAGTTGAATGTTGGGCTAATGAGCCTCTGAAAGGCTCTAGCACCAGGGCAACGGTTTTCTAGAAGATTGGATGACATTTGATACATGTGAGGAAGATGAGGCTTGTCCTAAGAATAGGGAACTATCTGCCTATATGGGAGGTGTGAAGACTCTTCGCCAATCCTAGTCATTCCAAGAACGTAGTGTGGGTGATGGAGAGACTGTAACCACAGCCGCAGCCGTGAGCTGGCCTAACTCAGGGAGTTAGCTCCAGTGCGAGGCTTAGCAGGTGATAGTGAAACCCAGCTTTACCTTGTGCCTGAGCTGGCATGAACAGTGCAGCATAGAAAGGCTGCTATGAGCTAGGCATAGTGGCACAAGCCTTTAATCTCAGCACTCAGGGAGGCAGAGGCAGGGAGATCTCAGTTTGAGACCAGCCTGGTCTACAAAGAGAGTCCAGCGCAGTCGAGTCTACAAAGAGAAACCCTGTGAATAAACACAGAAGGGTTTCTATATCCTGCAAAGCATGCTGAGTGGTAAGGAGAGAATGGATCCAGAGTCAAGAATAGGCAGAGAGCATCCCCCCACACACACACACCCTTGGCGTTCACCTGTGCACACAAGGAATTGGCTGGCATTGCTTCCTTAGGTCCTCAGAGATTTGTTCTACCGGAATGATGCAATAGACCATACCCCGAACTCTAGGAAAACTATGATGTTCTATAGGAAGCATAGGAAGTCCTGAGAATGTGAAGTCTTGAGTGTATGTGTTGACATGGGCACAGCCAAGACAAAGAGCAAAGCCTCAGACCCATGGGGACTTGGCAAAAGCTGTGCTTCATATGGGCAGTGCTCAAAGTTGGCAAAGCCTTCTTCCTCTGGCTCAACAAGTATTTATAGACTATTGATCAGTGTAGAAAAAACTAGTGGCTATGTTTTTTCATCCTCCCAGATGTTTACAGCATGGGACAGCTTGCCTTCAGAATCCTCTTACACAAACTAGCCCCTCTCCTGTGCTATACATAATAAACACTCTGGGAGTCTGGGCTTCAGAGACAGTAAATGCTACTCCATCAGAGTATGCACATCCCACCTGACCTCAAATAACTAACTTACCTTCTTTCTTTCTTTCTTTCTTTCTTTCTTTCTTTCTTTCTTTCTTTCTTTTCTTTCTTTCTTTCTTTTTTCTTTCTTTCTTTCTCCCTCTCTTTCTCTCCTCTTCCTTTCTTTTTAAATATTACTTTTAGCTTTACTTAATTTACTTTATGTGTGTAAGTGTTTTGCCTGCATGAATTTGTAGATATCATGCATAAGCCTGGTACCCACAGAGGTGAGAAGACGGCATCATTCCATCACTGCCTAGAGTCAGGGTTCCAGGGCCAAGCTGCATTAATCATTGCAATGGTCCCTACTTGAGTGTCACTGACTAGAAATATAAACCCCGCACACTTGGTACTCGGGGAAGCAACTGATGACTTCATGAATACATAGAGTGGATAAGCCACAGGTTTGGGATACAAGTGTGGACTTTGGAACTGTCTCTGGCCCCTACTGTACAAGGCTTGAATTCTGGCATCCAGAGAGCTCTGTTTACTTGTCTCACATTGTCAGGAATCTGGGGGACCTAACAAGGGGACACCTAGCCCAGATAAATCCCACCCTACTTATGATGTTTGGTTTTTGTCTTCTGACAGAAACCTGGATGTATCTAGAATGAGGGAATTTCAATTGATGAATTGCGCCCATCAGCCTGGCCTATGGGGCATTTTCTTGCTTTAATAATTGATTTAGAAGGGCTCAGTCCACTATGGGTGGTACCAACACTGGACAGGTGGTTCTGGGCTGTAAAAGAAAAAATGCTGAGCAAGCCATGGGATGTAAGCCAGCAAAACATGTATGTTCCTTTATTGTCTCTTCTACAGTTCCTGCCCCAGTTTCCTGTTTGAATTCCTGTCCTCTCTTCCCTCAATGAACCCATATAAACTCTTCTTTTTATGCCCAAGTTGCTTTGGTCAGAATGTTTTATCATAGCAATTAAAAAAACAAACTAGGACATAACAGGAACCGGTGACATTAGGTGGTCTGCTTTCAAAAAATCTAAATTCAAGCCAGGGACTTTTCAGAGGAGACGCAGCTCAAATTGACTCCCCATGACAGGACTCTGTGGTCAGAGCAGTCTAGATAGAGTTGCGATGTCTTCCAGAGTTCGTGTGTTAAAAACTGTTTCCTGGCCTGCAGAGAATGCTCAGTGGTTAGAGGCACCTTCTTGCCTCTTTTTGAAGACCATGTGTACCAAGGACACCAGCATTGAGAGGACTGTGATGTACATCAAATCAGGCATAGGGATGAAGGACAAAGACTTCTCTTCCCAGACAGGAAGGGAGCAGGACTACAAAGAGCTGCCCTTTACAGGGCAGGGCAGGTTTCCTGAGCAGACCCAGGAGAATTCCTTGGTAGAAGAGCAGCTCTGGGGCTGGGAAGGTGGCAAGGGGAGGCTGTTCTACTCTCTGAACTCCACTGGAGCACGTATCTGAGCCAGGCATTTTCCAAGCCTAGCCTTGGCGGGTTACCAAAGCAGGAAGTGGAGAGGGTCACATGTTCAGGGATCTGACTTACTGACCACACTTCTTCTTTGCAGCCAAGATGAAAGTCCCCACTGGGGGTCACGGAAATGGCCCCACATCTGGCACATCTCCAGAGTAGAGGAAAGAGACAGAGAAGACCCCCAGCCACTCGGTCCCTTGCCTCTGCCCACCAGGGCCTGAGAGCTGTGCCCGGCAGTGGATGATGGGTTCTCCTTACCCCACCATGCTTATTTTTGTCCTCTTTGACTATTTTAGGAAGCCGATTCTTAGATCAGCAATTAGAAATGTCACTTGTGCTTTTGGGAAGGGGGAATAATTTGCTAGGTCTATAATTGAGAATAGTAATCAAATCCGTTGACGACTCCAACGAAACTAAAATGGTAATTAATTTTAAGTTTCTGATGGAATGTATAATATTTATCTATTTTTGAACTTTTTACTGAGTAGCAATAATCACTGACTATGGCTTCCCTTTTTATCTGATTTCTATAGTCAACATCAGGTTTTTTTTTTCTTTTTTGCTTTGTTATATTTTTTTTTCCTCATTAAAAGTTTCCTTAGGGAAGGAAGAAGCTAACAAAGAATAAATTTTGAAATTACCCTACCCACAGATTAGGAGATTGTGATACCAGTGCTTGGTCTCCTAGACCTCAAGAGCCTCAAGAAGTAAGTGTGGAGATAGCAATAAAAGGCCTGAGGGGTGTGAACAAATAAGAAACATTGAGATAGCCCTAGGGGCCTGAGTAGGTACAGGGCTGCCTTCCAGATACATTCATGGATTCCCAGTGTCGACCCTGAAAAATCTTGTGTCCCAGACCTGCCTGCCTGGCCCCTGCCATGACAACCTATGCATTCCTCAGCTGCCCAGTGCAGGATGCTGGCCATCTATGAGGATGTACTGGCCAACTCAAGTTGCTATAGTCAAGTACCAGGCCTGCAGCATAAACAGACAAAGCCGCTGATAGCACGGAGGCTAACATCCATGGTCAAGATCTGCACTACAGGCTCCTTCCTAGACATCCTGGCTCAGACAGGTCATCTCCTCTCTGTGTCACCACACAATTGTTGCTCTATGAGTGTGTCTGTGTGTCCATGTGTCTTGTTCCTCCTCAGAAGGACATCAGTCAGGTTGGATGAGGGCCAACCCAAAGGTCTCCCTTTAACTGAATCAACTCTGATAAGACCCAATTTTCATAAGAGGCAAACACCATAGGTTGGAAACTGAATGTGGATTTGAGGGTGCACAGTCCAGCCCACGGTAGAAATCGAAAAGGCATAGTATATACATATCTACTCCTTTCCAGAGGGCTACAGACATACAGAAAGCAGGTATGACCGTGCAGCTGAGAGAATATTCTGGAAGAATGGCTGGGCCTTTATTGGTGTCCCAAGGTGACAGAGGCCCTGAAGGATGCTGCTTTGGAATTCATCATGAGTTTTCATGTCACAAAAATGACATCCTATGAGGGAGCACATGTGCACACACACAGACACACAGACACACACACACACACACACACACACACACACACACACACATACACACTGGCCATCTACTGAGAGTTGGGCTTCAGCCCAGGAGTCATGCATGTCTAAGAAGAGGAGGAGGTGATGGAGCCTTTAGAGTTGAGACCAGGCCACAAAAGCATGCAAAGTCTTCCCAGAAAGTATTGCCAGTGAATGACAGAAGCAGCTATTAAGTCCAGTCCCATAGGCTGAGTGTCCCTCTTCAGCTAGCTGACCTGGATTGGGCCCTGCAGACAGAGCCTAGCTCCTGGACTGTGCTTACAGCCCTAGAGGATCCCACATTGTGTAACAGAGGCTGTGAAGGAAGCCTGCTTTTGACTCCAGGTCCTCCATGGGTCTGTGCGTTCATGGATGTATCAGGCCATATCCCATAACCTATGACTTCCCTGTTTCCCTAGGGGCCTGGCCCTGACACTAGCCATCATGGCAAGACCCAAGATACAAGGTTGTAACCTCTGTTTTTATTCATGGCCCGCAACACGTTCTAACCTCCTCTGCAAGCCAGAGTGCATATTGAGGGTAAGGGTCTGTGGAAGCTGTTGCCAGGGCATCCTTCCACAGCAGGTACCATCCAAGCAACCTTGTCCCATTGGGCCCCAGTATATGAGGCTCGCAGTCTCTAACCCAGAGCACTGCAAATGGCTTTAGCCTTCTCTCCCAAGTACAGGGTTCTCCCCCACCACCACCACCACACACACACCAAATGCTAATTCTTCTCCATGGTGCTCTCTGTCCCAAGTAGCAAGATGGCTTTGAGAAAGTAACAATCAAGCCATAAAACTCAGGCATGCAAAACCAAACAAGGAAGTGTGTGTGTGTGTGTGTGTGTGTGTGTGTGTGTGTGTGTGTGTGTG